>WNGS01163813.1:9445724-9483544 GCA_020271785.1 Procambarus virginalis
CTAGTAACACCCAGCTGTCTGTGCTAGAGCCCTAGTAACACCCAGCTGTCTGTGCTAGAGCCCTAGTAACACCCAGCTGTCTGTGCTAGAGCCCTAGTAACACCAGCTGTCTGTACTAGAGCCACTATAGTAACACCCAGCTGTCTGTGCTAGAGCCCTAGTAATACCAGCTGTCTGTGCTAGAGCCCTAGTAACACCCAGCTGTCTGTGCTAGAGCCCTTAGTAAATACCCAGCTGTCTGTGCTAGAGCCCTAGTACCCCAGCTGTCTGTGCTAGAGCACTAGTAACACCCAGCTGTCTGTGCTAGAGCCACTAGTAACACCCAGCTGTCTGTGCTAGAGCCACTAGTAACACCCAGCTGTCTGTGCTAGAGCCCTAGTAATACCCAGCTGTCTGTGCTAGAGCCCTAGTAATACCCAGCTGTCTGTGCTAGAGCCACTAGTAACACCCAGCTGTCTGTGCTAGAGCCCTAGTAATACCCAGTGTCTGTGCTAGAGCCACTAGTAACACCCAGCTGTCTGTGCTAGAGCCCTAGTAACCACCCAGCTGTCTGTGCTAGAGCCACTAGTAACACCCAGCTGTCTGTGCTAGAGCCACTAGTAACACCCAGCTGTCTGTGCTAGAGCCCTAGTAACACCCAGCTTCTGTGCTAGAGCCATAGTAACACCCAGCTGTCTGTGCTAGAGCCCTAGTAACACCCAGCTGTCTGTGCTAGAGCCCTAGTAACACCCAGCTGTCTGTGCTAGAGCCACTAGTAACACCCAGCTGTCTGTGCTAGAGCCCTAGTAACCCAGCTGTCTGTGCTAGAGCCACTAGTAACACCCAGCTGTCTGTGCTAGAGCCCTAGTAATACCCAGCTGTCTGTGCTAGAGCCACTAGTAACACCAGCTGTCTGTGCTAGAGCCCTAGTAACACCCAGCTGTCTGTGCTAGAGCCCTAGTAATACCCAGCTGTCTGTGCTAGAGCCCTAGTAATACCCAGCTGTCTGTGCTAGAGCCATAGTAACACCCAGCTGTCTGTGCTAGAGCCCTAGTAACACCCAGCTGTCTGTGCTAGAGCCACTAGTAACACCCAGCTGTCTGTGCTAGAGCCACTAGTAACACACCCAGCTGTCTGTGCTAGAGCCCTAGTAACACCCAGCTGTCTGTGCTAGAGCCCCTAGTAACACCAGCTGTCTGTGCTAGAGCCTTAGTAATACCCAGCTGTCTGTGCTAGAGCCACTAGTAACACCCAGCTGTCTGTGCTAGAGCCACTAGTAACACCCAGCTGTCTGTGCTAGAGCCTAGTAATACCCAGCTGTCTGTGCTAGAGCCACTAGTAACACCCAGCTGTCTGTGCTAGAGCCACTAGTAACACCCAGCTGTCTGTGCTAGAGCCCTAGTAACCCAGCTGTCTGTGCTAGAGCCCTAGTAACACCCAGCTGTCTGTGCTAGAGCCCTAGTAATACCCAGCTGTCTGTGCTAGAGCCACTAGTAACACCCAGCTGTCTGTGCTAGAGCCCCTAGTAACCCAGCTGTCTGTGCTAGAGCCCTAGTAACACCAGCTGTCTGTGCTAGAGCCCTAGTAACACCCAGCTGTCTGTGCTAGAGCCACTAGTAACACAGCTGTCTGTGCTAGAGCCCTAGTAACACCCAGCTGTCTGTGCTAGAGCCATAGAACACCCAGCTGTCTGTGCTAGAGCCCCTAGTAACACCCAGCTGTCTGTGCTAGAGCACTAGTAACACCCAGCTGTCTGTGCTAGAGCCACTAGTAAACCCCAGCTGTCTGTGCTAGAGCCCTAGTAACACCCAGCTGTCTGTGCTAGAGCCCTAGTAACACCCAGCTGTCTGTGCTAGAGCCCCTAGTAACACCAGCTGTCTGTGCTAGAGCCCTAGTAACACCAGCTGTCTGTGCTAGAGCCCTAGTAACACCCAGCTGTCTGTGCTAGAGCCACTAGTAACACCCAGCTGTCTGTGCTAGAGCCCTAGTAACACCCAGCTGTCTGTGCTAGAGCCCTAGTAACACCCAGCTGTCTGTGCTAGAGCCACTAGTAACACCCAGCTGTCTGTGCTAGAGCCCTAGTAATACCCAGCTGTCTGTGCTAGAGCCCTAGTAACACCCAGCTGTCTGTGCTAGAGCCCTAGTAACACCCAGCTGTCTGTGCTAGAGCCATAGTAACACCCAGCTGTCTGTGCTAGAGCCACTAGTAACACCCAGCTGTCTGTGCTAGAGCCACTAGTAACACCCAGCTGTCTGTGCTAGAGCCCTAGTAACACCCAGCTGTCTGTGCTAGAGCCCTAGTAACACCCAGCTGTCTGTGCTAGAGCCCTAGTAACACCCAGCTGTCTGTGCTAGAGCCACTAGTAACACCCAGCTGTCTGTGCTAGAGCCACTAGTAACACCCAGCTGTCTGTGCTAGAGCCCTAGTAACACCCAGCTGTCTGTGCTAGAGCCACTAGTAACACCCAGCTGTCTGTGCTAGAGCCCTAGTAACACCCAGCTGTCTGTGCTAGAGCCACTAGTAACACCCAGCTGTCTGTGCTAGAGCCACTAGTAACACCCAGCTGTCTGTGCTAGAGCCCTAGTAACACCCAGCTGTCTGTGCTAGAGCCACTAGTAACACCCAGCTGTCTGTGCTAGAGCCCTAGTAACACCCAGCTGTCTGTGCTAGAGCCACTAGTAACACCCAGCTGTCTGTGCTAGAGCCCTAGTAACACCCAGCTGTCTGTGCTAGAGCCACTAGTAACACCCAGCTGTCTGTGCTAGAGCCCTAGTAACACCCAGCTGTCTGTGCTAGAGCCACTAGTAACACCCAGCTGTCTGTGCTAGAGCCACTAGTAACACCCAGCTGTCTGTGCTAGAGCCCTAGTAACACCCAGCTGTCTGTGCTAGAGCCCTAGTAACACCCAGCTGTCTGTGCTAGAGCCCTAGTAACACCCAGCTGTCTGTGCTAGAGCCCTAGTAACACCCAGCTGTCTGTGCTAGAGCCCTAGTAACACCAGCTGTCTGTGCTAGAGCCACTAGTAACACCCAGCTGTCTGTGCTAGAGCCCCTAGTAACACCCAGCTGTCTGTGCTAGAGCCACTAGTAACACCCAGCTGTCTGTGCTAGAGCCCTAGTAACACCCAGCTGTCTGTGCTAGAGCCCTAGTAACACCCAGCTGTCTGTGCTAGAGCCCTAGTAACACCCAGCTGTCTGTGCTAGAGCCACTAGTAACACCCAGCTGTCTGTGCTAGAGCCCTAGTAACACCCAGCTGTCTGTGCTAGAGCCCTAGTAACACCCAGCTGTCTGTGCTAGAGCACTAGTAATACCCAGCTGTCTGTGCTAGAGCCCTAGTAACACCCAGCTGTCTGTGCTAGAGCCACTAGTAAACCCAGCTGTCTGTGCTAGAGCCCTAGTAAACCCAGCTGTCTGTGCTAGAGCCCTAGTAACACCCAGCTGTCTGTGCTAGAGCCCTAGTAACACCCAGCTGTCTGTGCTAGAGCCACTAGTAACACCCAGCTGTCTGTGCTAGAGCCACTAGTAACACCCAGCTGTCTGTGCTAGAGCCACTAGTAACACCCAGCTGTCTGTGCTAGAGCCCTAGTAACACCCAGCTGTCTGTGCTAGAGCCACTAGTAACACCCAGCTGTCTGTGCTAGAGCCCTAGTAACACCCAGCTGTCTGTGCTAGAGCCCTAGTAACACCCAGCTGTCTGTGCTAGAGCCCTAGTAACACCCAGCTGTCTGTGCTAGAGCCCTAGTAACACCCAGCTGTCTGTGCTAGAGCCCTAGTAACACCCAGCTGTCTGTGCTAGAGCCCTAGTAACACCCAGCTGTCTGTGCTAGAGCCACTAGTAACACCCAGCTGTCTGTGCTAGAGCCACTAGTAACACCCAGCTGTCTGTGCTAGAGCCCTAGTAACACCCAGCTGTCTGTGCTAGAGCCCTAGTAACACCCAGCTGTCTGTGCTAGAGCCCCTAGTAACACCCAGCTGTCTGTGCTAGAGCCACTAGTAACACCCAGCTGTCTGTGCTAGAGCCCTAGTAACACCCAGCTGTCTGTGCTAGAGCCACTAGTAACACCCAGCTGTCTGTGCTAGAGCCACTAGTAACACCCAGCTGTCTGTGCTAGAGCCCTAGTAACACCCAGCTGTCTGTGCTAGAGCCCTAGTAACACCCAGCTGTCTGTGCTAGAGCCCTAGTAACACCCAGCTGTCTGTGCTAGAGCCACTAGTAACACCCAGCTGTCTGTGCTAGAGCCCTAGTAACACCCAGCTGTCTGTGCTAGAGCCCCTAGTAACACCCAGCTGTCTGTGCTAGAGCCCTAGTAACACCCAGCTGTCTGTGCTAGAGCCCTAGTAACACCCAGCTGTCTGTGCTAGAGCCACTAGTAACACCCAGCTGTCTGTGCTAGAGCCACTAGTAACACCCAGCTGTCTGTGCTAGAGCCCTAGTAATACCCAGCTGTCTGTGCTAGAGCCCTAGTAATACCCAGCTGTCTGTGCTAGAGCCCTAGTAACACCCAGCTGTCTGTGCTAGAGCCACTAGTAACACCCAGCTGTCTGTGCTAGAGCCACTAGTAACACCCAGCTGTCTGTGCTAGAGCCCTAGTAATACCCAGCTGTCTGTGCTAGAGCCACTAGTAACACCCAGCTGTCTGTGCTAGAGCCACTAGTAACACCCAGCTGTCTGTGCTAGAGCCACTAGTAACACCCAGCTGTCTGTGCTAGAGCCACTAGTAACACCCAGCTGTCTGTGCTAGAGCCCTAGTAATACCCAGCTGTCTGTGCTAGAGCCCTAGTAACACCCAGCTGTCTGTGCTAGAGCCCCTAGTAACACCCAGCTGTCTGTGCTAGAGCCCTAGTAACACCCAGCTGTCTGTGCTAGAGCCCTAGTAACACCCAGCTGTCTGTGCTAGAGCCACTAGTAACACCCAGCTGTCTGTGCTAGAGCCACTAGTAACACCCAGCTGTCTGTGCTAGAGCCACTAGTAACACCCAGCTGTCTGTGCTAGAGCCACTAGTAACACCCAGCTGTCTGTGCTAGAGCCCTAGTAACACCCAGCTGTCTGTGCTAGAGCCCTAGTAACACCCAGCTGTCTGTGCTAGAGCCACTAGTAACACCCAGCTGTCTGTACTAGAGCCACTAGTAACACCCAGCTGTCTGTGCTAGAGCCACTAGTAACACCCAGCTGTCTGTGCTAGAGCCCCAGTAACACCCAGCTGTCTGTGCTAGAGCCCTAGTAACACCCAGCTGTCTGTGCTAGAGCCCTAGTAACACCCAGCTGTCTGTGCTAGAGCCCTAGTAACACCCAGCTGTCTGTGCTAGAGCCACTAGTAACACCCAGCTGTCTGTGCTAGAGCCACTAGTAACACCCAGCTGTCTGTGCTAGAGCCCCAGTAACACCCAGCTGTCTGTGCTAGAGCCCCAGTAACACCCAGCTGTCTGTGCTAGAGCCACTAGTAACACCCAGCTGTCTGTGCTAGAGCCACTAGTAACACCCAGCTGTCTGTGCTAGAGCCCTAGTAACACCCAGCTGTCTGTGCTAGAGCCCTAGTAACACCCAGCTGTCTGTGCTAGAGCCACTAGTAACACCCAGCTGTCTGTGCTAGAGCCCTAGTAACACCCAGCTGTCTGTGCTAGAGCCACTAGTAACACCCAGCTGTCTGTGCTAGAGCCCCAGTAACACCCAGCTGTCTGTACTAGAGCCACTAGTAACACCCAGCTGTCTGTGCTAGAGCCCTAGTAATACCCAGCTGTCTGTGCTAGAGCCCTAGTAATACCCAGCTGTCTGTGCTAGAGCCCTAGTAACACCCAGCTGTCTGTGCTAGAGCCCTAGTAACACCCAGCTGTCTGTGCTAGAGCCCTAGTAACACCCAGCTGTCTGTGCTAGAGCCACTAGTAACACCCAGCTGTCTGTGCTAGAGCCCCTAGTAACACCCAGCTGTCTGTGCTAGAGCCACTAGTAACACCCAGCTGTCTGTGCTAGAGCCACTAGTAACACCCAGCTGTCTGTGCTAGAGCCCTAGTAACACCCAGCTGTCTGTGCTAGAGCCCTAGTAACACCCAGCTGTCTGTGCTAGAGCCCCTAGTAACACCCAGCTGTCTGTGCTAGAGCCCTAGTAATACCCAGCTGTCTGTGCTAGAGCCCTAGTAATACCCAGCTGTCTGTGCTAGAGCCCCTAGTAACACCCAGCTGTCTGTACTAGAGCCACTAGTAACACCCAGCTGTCTGTGCTAGAGCCACTAGTAATACCCAGCTGTCTGTGCTAGAGCCCCAGTAATACCCAGCTGTCTGTGCTAGAGCCCCAGTAATACCCAGCTGTCTGTGCTAGAGCCCTAGTAATACCCAGCTGTCTGTGCTAGAGCCACTAGTAACACCCAGCTGTCTGTGCTAGAGCCCTAGTAATACCCAGCTGTCTGTGCTAGAGCCCTAGTAATACCCAGCTGTCTGTGCTAGAGCCCCAGTAATACCCAGCTGTCTGTGCTAGAGCCCTAGTAATACCCAGCTGTCTGTGCTAGAGCCCTAGTAATACCCAGCTGTCTGTGCTAGAGCCCTAGTAATACCCAGCTGTCTGTGCTAGAGCCCTAGTAACACCCAGCTGTCTGTGCTAGAGCCCTAGTAATACCCAGCTGTCTGTGCTAGAGCCCTAGTAACACCCAGCTGTCTGTGCTAGAGCCCTAGTAACACCCAGCTGTCTGTGCTAGAGCCCTAGTAACACCCAGCTGTCTGTGCTAGAGCCCTAGTAACACCCAGCTGTCTGTGCTAGAGCCCTAGTAACACCCAGCTGTCTGTGCTAGAGCCACTAGTAATACCCAGCTGTCTGTGCTAGAGCCACTAGTAACACCCAGCTGTCTGTGCTAGAGCCACTAGTAACACCCAGCTGTCTGTGCTAGAGCCCTAGTAACACCCAGCTGTCTGTGCTAGAGCCCTAGTAACACCCAGCTGTCTGTGCTAGAGCCCTAGTAACACCCAGCTGTCTGTGCTAGAGCCCTAGTAACACCCAGCTGTCTGTGCTAGAGCCCTAGTAACACCCAGCTGTCTGTGCTAGAGCCCTAGTAATACTTATCTTGACAGGCATAGTCACTAACAACTGCACATAGCAATACTAGCATGTTAATTCACTAATCTAAGGTAAACTTTAGATTCAGTAGAGACCTGGGGTAAATGCTGGCTTGGAAAGTTTAGTTCAGTTCAATTATTATGCACCCCATACCCGTCTTGTGGGCGGAAGAGGAAAGGGTTACAGAGGCCCATACTGGGATGAGGGACTGAACCCCTAGAAAAGTGTTTATTGATCTGGCGAACAAATTACCAGGCAACACAATAAACGTTGGATCACTGAATGTTTCACACTTGGCTTAAACATATATATAGACAGCAGTCTTCATGGTGTAGTGGTAAGACACTCGCCTGGCGTTTCGCGAGCACTGTCCTGGGTCCATGTCCTGGCCAGGGAGGATTTACTGGGCGTTAGTCTTTAACTGTAGCCTCTGTTTACCCAACAGTAAAATGGGTACCTGATTGTTAAACAATTTGGCGGGTCGTATTCCGGGGAACATAGGATTAAGGACTTGCCCGAAATGCTATGCGTGCTAGTGCAAGCTCTTGTACAGAAGGTGGCTGTACAAGAATGTAAGAACTCTTGTATATTATAAAACACACATGAGTGAGTTTGGGTGAATATAAATAGCAATTTCCTTGTATGGGCCAATCAGTCTTCGATAGTTTCCTTAATTCTTATGTTCTAATGTTTTCAACTCAATCGGTAATCCTGGGTTTGATTCCCAGATGAAATTGAAATAGTTGCGCACATTATCTTTCACCTAATGCCTCTGTTCACCTAGCAGTAAGTAAATACAAGTACTGTACTGGGAAATTTGACGTGTAGTGGGGTTGCATCCTGGGTTGAGTCAGTAGTTCGACCTAGTGTGAGCGAGTGATAACGAAGACGGGACACTTCGAACGTACTCACCTAGTTGTGTTGCGGGGGTTGAGCTCTGGCTCTTTCATTGAGCTCTGGCTCTATCATCCTGTAACTACTTGGGTAAACATGTCAACATGTGTGTAAACACATGTTGACGCAATAAACTAGGAGGCCAACGAAGCAAGAACGGAAGACGTTTGGACTGGCAGATTTGTAAACTTCATTCTAGAGACATGTATCAACACGTCAAGCAGGCCACAAGAATGAGGGAAATGTATTTTCTATCAATAATGGATCTAATAATCACCAGGAAAGAAGAAGAGATATTTGACATCCAGTGCCTTCCTTCTTTGGGAAAAGGTGGTCATGTCCTGTTGGAAATTAAATATGCTTTGCGATATAATATAAAAAAGAATGTGGACATTGAAACAGTTGATAAACTGTTTCAAGAGAGGACACTATAGGGAACTTAGACAATTCTTTAATGAGTTAAATTGGACAGACTTGTTGCAAGGCAGTAAATGAGATGCATGCCAAATTTTGCAAAATATATGATGAAGGCACACATTCATACCAAAACAGAAGCAGGACCAGAAAACAAGATTGGTTCAACAGAAATTGCAAGGGCCAAGAGGAAAAAGGAAAAAAACAAGGCCTTTTCTATAAATTCATTAAATGCAAGCTGCATGTAAAAGATAAAATCCTGAGATTGAGAACAGAATGAGGAACAGGGCTACTGAGAAAGAAAAAGAAATGTGTGAAATGCTAAATGAACAGTTCCAAAGTGTATTTGTACAAAATGAGGATTTCAGAGAGCCGTACCAAATACCAATTCCAGAGCACACTGTAGAATACATAGAGGTATCTCAAGACAAAGTGGAAAAATTACTCAGGGGGGCTAGGAAGAAATAAAGCAGTTGGATCTGATGTTGTTTCATCTTGGGTGCTGTGAGAATGTGCAACTGAGCTGAGCATTTCACTCCAATTAATATTTCAGACATCCTTGTGCACAGGAATCTGAGCAGACACATAGAAAAAGGCAAACATAGTACCAATTTATAAAAAAGGTAGTCGAGAGGAACCTCCAAATTATAGACCCATATCATTAACAAGTGAGTAACAAAAACACTAAAAAAAATAGTTAAAAGCCAAATGGGTTGAACACCTATGGAATAATGACAATGATGGACAGACAGTATGGTTTTCGAACAGGAAAATTCTGTGTAACAAATCTATTTAGCTTTTATGATAAAGCCACAGAGATACTACAGGAAAGGTGATTGGGTTGACTGTCTCTCTCGACCTAAACAAGGCTTATGTCAAGTCCCACACAAGAGACTTCTGGAACTGGAACATACTGGAGGGGTGACAGGGAGACTTCTGACATGGATGAAATAATTTTCTGACAGATGAGGGTGGTAATCAGAGACAATGTATCTGACTGTAGGAGTGTTACTAGCAGAATACCACAGGGTTCAGTTCTTGAACCAGTAATGTTCATCGTCTACATAAACGATCTAACAGAAGGAACACAGAATTATATGAACATGTTTGCAGATGATGCTAAGATACTGTACTGGGGAAGATAGGAGATTCAGACAATTGCAATGCCCTTCAAATTGATCTAGATAAAATCAGTGCTTGGAATGTCAAGTAGCAAATGGAATTCAATGTGAATAAATGCCATGTTATGGAATGTGGAATCTGAGAAAATAACTACACACAGCTTACAAATTATGTGGAAAGGAATTACAGCACTCTTAATAAAGAACTAGACCTAGGAGTGGTTTTAGATAGTAAGCTGTCTCCAGTGGAACACACAAAGAACATTGCAAGAGGAGCGTATGCGTCACTTTCCAACTTCAAACTTGTTTTTAATTACTTATACCTGTAACTCAATTTTTGTATTAATTCCATAATTTTATTGCATATTAATTTTTAATTTTGTCAATCTTTATTGAATTCTTAATTTTACTTGTCATCTGTATCCTACTAACCTAATTACACTGATTATTTCGTTATATTAACTTGTTCCCATTATATTTGCATTTTCTGCTATATGTAATATAGCAGAATATATTTGCATTTTCTGCTAGCAATATAGTTATTATATAAAGAAATATCTATATCTAAATATAGAATATTACTCTTATTAATCTTTATTGAATCTATTTTTTACTCAACATTTGTATCCTTGTCTAATTACAGTGATCTTTAATTTACTTTTAATTGCTTGTATTATACGTGTACAGTATTTGCATTTTTTTGCTATAGTTACTTTATATCTAGAATTTTATGATTGCTCCTAAGTTTTATTCTACTGAAATTAGTTTATTATAGTGTAATTTTTGTAATTTTGCAAAGTTTATTTTATTAGCCATCAATAACAACCTCCCCCACTCTACCATTAACAGTAGAAGTGCCACATTTAAGAATCTCTCCTATTTCTTATATACATCAATGATTTGGCAAATATTACTAACATTCCTAAACCTATATTATTTGCTGACGATACTACCTTCATCTATTCAGACCCCCCCCCCACACACACTAAATAATATTGTCAATAATGAATTAAAAAGAGTCCACTCATGGATGTCAACCAACAAACTTACACTAAACACAGAAAAGACTTACTACATTTTATTTTATAAATTATCAAATCAAATTCAACTTCAGACAATGCTAACATTACCAATAAAAATGAGGGAAGGTTCCTTGGCCTATACATAAACAAGGGACTCAACTTCAGCACCCACATACAACATATAGCCCCCCAAAAAAAATTCTCAAAAACGGTCGGTATAAAGTACTTTCTAAAATCAGATATTATGTTCCCCACTCTGCTCTCCTCTCATTATACTATGTGCTAATCTATCCCTATCTTGCACACAGTATCTGTGCATGGGGTTGAACCACTGCCAATTATCTCAAGCCCATCATCACCCAGCAAAAATGAGAACAATAACAAACTCTGTCTTCAGACAACACACTGCTCCTCTGTTTAAGTCCCTTAACATGCTAAACACACGCACACACCACACATTCTCACGTGCTATGTACATGTACAAAACTTTGTTCCCAATGCTAATCTTGATCTGAAACTTTTCCTTGACAGGTGTAATAGAACCCATGAGCACCACACCAGAAATAAATATCTGTTTGATATCTCCAGTCAAACTAAATCTGTGCAAACCCTCTATGCAAATAAAAGATCTGGGTCTTTGGAACTCGCTCCTTGACAAATTAAAAAATTGTCCAACCTATGCTCTATTCAAAAGTAAAACCAAAAAGTACCTACTTTCATCCTCATAGTTTCCTACCTTGTGCTTCAAACTCTCACTATCTTCTACAACTCACTTCCCTAATATTAGCACCTAAGACATATTTACCAGTGTAATCACCTGTCAATTTATATTTTAGTTATTTGTTGATATAAAACCTTGCTACAATTTACCTTTTCATCTTACCTGATATATTGGATTAAGGACTTGCCCGAAACACTATGCATGTTAATGGCTTTGCAAGAATGTACAAATACCAATCTTATGTAATCTCACCAACCCATTGTACCTTCTTGTGAACAAATTACTATTATTACATTATTATATGGATGTTGAGATACTAAAGAAACTGTTCATGACTTTTGTGAGACCAAAATTGGAATATGCAGCAGTTGCATGGTACTGTACCCAACTCTCAAAAAGCACACAAATAAACGAGAAAAGGTGCAACGGCGTGCTACAAAATGACTTCCGGAACCGAGAGCCACGAGCCTGCAACAGGCAATAACCAGTACGGGTCAGAACAATTCCGATATGTTTACTCATAATGAACCTGCCTGACAACCAGTCAAATTACCCAAAATAGAGTAACCTCATTCATCTTTGCCAACTAAAAGGACTAAAAACAAGAGCAAAAAACAAAGTCCCATTCATAAATGTCCTCACTGAATCAAATGCAGTATTTGGAGCTTTCACAGAAACCCATACAGGGGACTTCTTGGACAGTGAGATCTGGATACCAAAATATAATCTATGCAGATATGATAGGGTAAATAGAGGAGTAGGTTTGTATATTAGAAGAGTTTGTATGCTCGTAGCTCCTTAACCTCAAGATACCTCATTTTTAGTTATCTCGATGATTTCAGGGCTTAACGTCCCCGCGGCCCGGTCCTCGACACCCTCCTTTTTGTTACACATCCCCAGCAAGCAGCCCGTAGCAGCTGTCTAACTCCCAGGTACCTATTTACTGCTAGGTAACAGGGGCATCAGGGTGAAAAACGTTTTGCCCATTTGCCTCCGCCTCCACCGGGGATCGAACCCAGAACCTGAAGACTATGAATCTGAAGCGCTGTCCACTCAACTATCAGGCGCCCTACAGGTAGTTAGTACAAGGAATAATAATAATAATAAAAAAAAAAATTATTTCTAATATACAAACTGCCAGATGCAACAGCCGAGGAATTTACAGAACAGATAAGCAAAATAGAGAAAAGCCTCAATTTAGCAAACCCAATACTGTACCTGCTATTATCTTCCTAGGCAACTTCAACCTGCCTAGTCTAAGATGGAGAATAGCAAACAATAATATTGTACCAGGAAATCTATTTGGACATAACCCACCACAGATTACAGAACTTTAATTTTGTGACATTTTCTGGAGACAAATTTAATGCAGCTAGACCAGAAAACAATACAAGATATGAAGAAAACCCCAAACTATTTCTTCACACATGTGAAATCATAAGCAAAAATCACTGCTTTTGGACCTATTTGTACAAATGAACGTACATACACAGAGAATGACAGCATGAAAGTGGAAGATTTAGACAACGTCCTCTAGACAGAGGACCACACAAAAGAACATTGTACAAGGAGCATATGTTATGCTTTCCAATTTCGGAATCACTTTTAACCACCACACTGTGCACCTGGTTTCGGCAAAAACTTCATAGAGTAATTGTTAAGGACATTTTTGTTGTTTTTATAAATGTTCAAGTAAAGTTAATGTCAAAATGTTAACAAACTCAACCATTTTAATTTCAAAACACAACGAGTGATGAAAACATTAAAAAATATTAAAATATAGCCTAATTAAAAAAAAAAGCACAAATCGCAGAGAGCCTCAAGGTGCTGTGTGCAGCACGGTGGTTAAATACTGTACATGGATGGTGAACTATTAAAAAAAACTTCACTAGTGGCATGTCATCCTAAGAAGCACTGAAAGCATTGCATGTATAAATGACCCTATAAAAATGATTCCCTTCCAAATTAAAATATTTTTTAGTTAACATTTAATTCAATTGTATTTGGCAATTTGACATTTTGTTGGTCTCTGATATTCAAGTGGCATTAGCTGCTTGAAAATCTGTCCCTCAAATACACTACATTCCATTTGCAGTAATTTCATCTGCTCTCTTACAGAATAAAATGGTATCCCACTACCAGATGTAAGATGAAAAAAATTATCCTGTGTTATTCTCCTCTTAAAAAACCATGTAAATAAGGTTCAGATCAGATGACCAAACCACACAACAGATGGTGAAATGACAACGTTTCAGTCCGTCCTAGACTATTATCACAGCCCATCTGGTTTCAGTAGTACTTATAGTAACCATGAGGACCATAGTATATACTGTATATACTAATATACAACAAAATTAAGAAGCAAGCAAGCAATTATCAAAAGAAGGCACCAAACCGGGAAGGCTATGTAGCACCATCAAATGTGCGGAATAATCAGAGGGCGCTAAACATCACCAAGGATGCCAATATGAGAACAGAAACACATAAGGCGAACGATATCAAAAGCATTCGATTCACCAAGAATTCTACCGAGGGACAAGCGACAGCGAGGGGCGGTCGGAAAACAAGACACTCGCTCGTCCTGGAAGTCGGGACATTCAACAAGGATGTGCACGACCATAAGACGGACAATGCAATTTGGACAATAAGGAGCAGGGCGGCACTCCATTAAGTTACTGTGAGTTAAGCGTGTGTGGCCAATACGCAACCTCACCAGAACCTTTCCCATCGCCAGTTACAGTGGTAGGTGGACGACCATGAGGACACACACTACTCTCAAAAGTACACAATTTGTTACCAGTAACAGAAGACCAAGAATCCCGCCAACGGGCAAGGATGGAGGAATGAATAACTGGGTAAAAGTCTGAATAAGGAATACCTTTACAGGAGATGGGACAAGAGCAGACAGCTTCCCTAGCGGCGGCATCCGCACACACATTTAAAGAGACCCCAATATGGCTGGGAATCCAGCAAAACTCAGACTTAAATATACTGGAAATAAGAAACAGCCAATGCTGAATCTCGACAACCACTGGATGGACCTGATTAAAGGACCCGAGAGCCATGAGGGCACTACAAGAGTCAACAACAACTACATAGGAAGATTGACAATGAGAAAGCAGGAGACGAAGAGCATAGAGAATAGCATAAAGTTCCACTGTGAAGATGCTAGTCTCCGGAGGTAGGCGACACAAATAAGTGCCGTCAAGAAAAACAACAGAGTAGCCTACACTGTCTGCAGACTTAGACCCATCGGTGAAGATGGAAATGGAGTGGGAGTGCGAAGAAAAGTGCTCAAGGAAAAGGCGTTTCAGAACCGTAGGAATTGTAAAAGCTTTAGTGATGCGGGTTAAGGATGTACAAAACTTCGGAAGAGGGACTGAAGGAACAACACAAGGAGATACATTAGAAATACGAACTGAAAGAGAATCCTGTAAGCGAGATAACCGGACAGAAAGAGGGAGGTGGTGAAGAGAAACAGGAACCACAGGAGGGGTAAAAGTTAAAGCACGACAGAGGCGAGAGGAAGGATGTTGCAAGGACCGTGCAAGATAGCAAAGACAGTAGTGATCACGGCGGTTCTGGAGAGATAGGAAACCAGCGTCAACATACAAGCTGAGGACGGGAGTTGAACGAAAGGCACGAGAGCTGAGGCGCAACCCAGTATGGTGCAAAGCATCAAGACGGTGAAGAGTAGAAGGAGAAGGCGAAGCAGACGAGTAAGCAGGGCAACCATGATCAAGTTTAGACAGGACGAGAGAGGAGTGCAAAGCGAGGAGTGCGCGCCTATCCGCTCCCCAAGAAGTATGGGACAAAACCTTAAGGAGGGTAAGGGCCTTAGAGCATTCAACTCGCAGGTAAGAGATATGGGCCGACCAAGACAAATGAGTGTCAATGATTAACCCCAAAAGCTTAGCGGAATCCTTATACACAAGGGGTTGACCATAGAGCGACAAAGAGGGACGAAGAACGATACGCTTCTGAGTAAAAGTCATAACAAGTCTTAGACGTAGAGAACCGGTAGCCATGATCGGTGGCCCAAGACGTCACTGCAATCGCAAGTTGAAGCCGCCGTTGAAGGAGAGGCGAATCATCTCCCCGATAGTGAAGGGTAAGATCGTCGACAGAGAGAGCGGAGAAGATGCCTGAAGGAAGAGAGGAAAGAGGACCATTGAGGGAAACCAGAAAAAGAGTAGTGCTCAGAAAACTACCTTGGGCCACACCCTCGTATTACTGAAAAGGGGCAGACAGTAGTACCAAGCCTCACTTGAAAGGAATGATGAGAGAGAGGAAGCTTTGGAGAAAGAGAGGGATATTACCATGAAGGCCAGAAGAATGAAGTTGGGATAGAATATGATATCGGCAAGTGGAGTCGTAAGCCTTTTCCAGGTCAAAAAGGACGACATCACGGAGGTCTTCACAGCAAAAGCAGTACGAATATAGACCTCCAAGTTCACCAGGACATCTGTTGTGCTGCAGCACTTGTGAAAACCATATTGCAAAGGGATGAGGTGGTGATAGTGTTCTAAGAACAACATCAGACAAACGTTAACCATACGTTCAAAGAGAGTTTGCAGACAAGTCTTGAGGACAATAGGGCAAAAGTCCTTAGGGGATGTCCCAAGAGACCTGGTTTCTGAACAGGGAGGACAACGGCATCGAGCCAGTCCTCAGGGACTGACGACGACTCCCAGACCCGATTATACAGACTCGGTAAATACCGAGACGCGCACGGAGGGAGATGGCAAAACATCTCATAACGAATGCCATTGGAGCCCGCCGCCGTAGAACCACTGAGGGCCAGGGCAGACCGAAGTTCAGAGAGAGAGAGAAGGGATCATTATAGGGTAGTCCGAGATGAGTGCAGAAATCGAAAGGATGAGATTCAAGGACAGGTTTATGAAGCAGGAAAAATTGAGGAAGATGAGGACTAGAGCTAACATCAGAAAAGTGGAAACCCAGTTCGGTAGCGACCTGCAATGGGTCTGCCACAAGAGAACCAATGAGGTGAAGGACCAGCGAGACATCAGGAACGAACTTACCCGCTATCTTGCGGACACGCTTCCAGATCTGCGGCAGAGGAGTTTCGGACGTAATGGTGGAAACATAAGACTTCCAACATTCACGCTTAACTGTACGGATGGTCCTATGGGCCACCACACTTGCCTTCCGAAACAAAAGAAAAGAATTAGCCGTCTGCCAGCGTCGGTGTCTCTTCCAGGCTGCAGGAGCAGACAGAAAGATCAAGACAGGAAAGGGTACGAGTCCGAGAGTCCAAATGAGTGGGCTCACCAGATTTTAGAAGAGACAGGGAAGAGGAGATGAACGGTTCGAGAAGGCGACCCCGGGTGTTTGTCAGAACATCACCCCAGAGGGTATGTCGACAATTGAAATCGCCCAGCAGGAGCACAGGCTCCAGCAAAAAGTCCAGTAGATGTTAAAGATCAGGAAGAGAAAACGGGACATTTGGGGGGAGGTAAATGGAACAAACCGTGTACCATTTACGCACAAAGACGTGCAGCAGAACATTTTAGAGGCGACGGAAAAAATAGGGGAACAAAGGGAAATCAGAAAGAATCAAGAGAGCAGGAAAGAACAGCCCCAGCAAAAGCCGGTGGGGGGGGGGTGGAGAAAGGAATAGCCACGAAAGCAACCAGGACAAGCACCAAGCATCGGCTACTGGAGACAGACACAAAGGAGCGAAAACTGAGAAATCAGAAGTCGGAATTCATGGAAATTGGCGTAATCCGTGTATTCCATTGAAAATAGACATTGACAAGAAGAGAAAGGACAGCAACAGAGAACAATGAAGAAACAAAGAGNTTCCTCTGGGGTGTTAGTGTTAGACATTTAGTACATCAATTAATGCCGCTGTGAACGCTTCGAGAGGTAGTAGTTAGTAGTATAGTTAGTTCATTATTATGCACCCATACCCATCTTGTGGGCGGTCGTGGAAAGGGTTACAAAGGCAATAATGGGCTCAGGGACTGAACCCCACATTCATTTAGCTAAGCAAGTTACAATCTTGATGAGCTAGTTACAAATTCAATATAAGTCGTCACATCAACAATGGGTTCGAGATCGACCTCAAGTACAGGTTCTAAATTAAGCAACTGACATATGTGGAGAGCTAGTGTCACAATGATAGTTGTCCTGCACACCGCCTCCCATCCAGTGGACAGCGGTGGATAGATTACAATCACTTAGTTACTACCTACAGTTAACAAACTGGGATATTTGGCTAAAATTTCTGGTAGCAGATCCTAGAGCCCTAGTAACACCCAGCTGTCTGTGCTAGAGCCCTAGTAACACCCAGCTGTCTGTGCTAGAGCCCTAGTAACACCCAGCTGTCTGTGCTAGAGCCCTAGTAACACCCAGCTGTCTGTGCTAGAGCCCTAGTAACACCCAGCTGTCTGTGCTAGAGCCCTAGTAACACCCAGCTGTCTGTGCTAGAGCCACTAGTAACACCCAGCTGTCTGTGCTAGAGCCACTAGTAACACCCAGCTGTCTGTGCTAGAGCCCTAGTAATACCCAGCTGTCTGTGCTAGAGCCACTAGTAACACCCAGCTGTCTGTGCTAGAGCCACTAGTAACACCCAGCTGTCTGTGCTAGAGCCACTAGTAATACCCAGCTGTCTGTGCTAGAGCCCTAGTAATACCCAGCTGTCTGTGCTAGAGCCACTAGTAACACCCAGCTGTCTGTGCTAGAGCCCTAGTAACACCCAGCTGTCTGTGCTAGAGCCACTAGTAACACCCAGCTGTCTGTGCTAGAGCCCTTAGTAATACCCAGCTGTCTGTGCTAGAGCCCTTAGTAATACCCAGCTGTCTGTGCTAGAGCCACTAGTAACACCCAGCTGTCTGTGCTAGAGCCCTAGTAATACCCAGCTGTCTGTGCTAGAGCCCTAGTAACACCCAGCTGTCTGTACTAGAGCCACTAGTAATACCCAGCTGTCTGTGCTAGAGCCACTAGTAACACCCAGCTGTCTGTGCTAGAGCCACTAGTAACACCCAGCTGTCTGTGCTAGAGCCACTAGTAACACCCAGCTGTCTGTGCTAGAGCCCTTAGTAATACCCAGCTGTCTGTGCTAGAGCCCCTAGTAACACCCAGCTGTCTGTGCTAGAGCCCTAGTAATACCCAGCTGTCTGTGCTAGAGCCCCTAGTAACACCCAGCTGTCTGTGCTAGAGCCCTAGTAACACCCAGCTGTCTGTGCTAGAGCCACTAGTAACACCCAGCTGTCTGTGCTAGAGCCACTAGTAACACCCAGCTGTCTGTGCTAGAGCCACTAGTAACACCCAGCTGTCTGTGCTAGAGCCCTAGTAACACCCAGCTGTCTGTGCTAGAGCCCTAGTAATACCCAGCTGTCTGTGCTAGAGCCCTAGTAACACCCAGCTGTCTGTGCTAGAGCCCTAGTAACACCCAGCTGTCTGTGCTAGAGCCACTAGTAACACCCAGCTGTCTGTGCTAGAGCCACTAGTAACACCCAGCTGTCTGTGCTAGAGCCCCTAGTAATACCCAGCTGTCTGTGCTAGAGCCACTAGTAACACCCAGCTGTCTGTGCTAGAGCCACTAGTAACACCCAGCTGTCTGTGCTAGAGCCACTAGTAACACCCAGCTGTCTGTGCTAGAGCCACTAGTAATACCCAGCTGTCTGTGCTAGAGCCCTAGTAATACCCAGCTGTCTGTGCTAGAGCCACTAGTAACACCCAGCTGTCTGTGCTAGAGCCCTAGTAATACCCAGCTGTCTGTGCTAGAGCCACTAGTAACACCCAGCTGTCTGTGCTAGAGCCACTAGTAACACCCAGCTGTCTGTGCTAGAGCCACTAGTAACACCCAGCTGTCTGTGCTAGAGCCACTAGTAACACCCAGCTGTCTGTGCTAGAGCCCTAGTAATACCCAGCTGTCTGTGCTAGAGCCACTAGTAACACCCAGCTGTCTGTGCTAGAGCCCTAGTAATACCCAGCTGTCTGTGCTAGAGCCACTAGTAACACCCAGCTGTCTGTGCTAGAGCCCCTAGTAACACCCAGCTGTCTGTGCTAGAGCCCTAGTAATACCCAGCTGTCTGTGCTAGAGCCACTAGTAACACCCAGCTGTCTGTGCTAGAGCCCTAGTAACACCCAGCTGTCTGTGCTAGAGCCCCTAGTAACACCCAGCTGTCTGTGCTAGAGCCCCTAGTAACACCCAGCTGTCTGTGCTAGAGCCACTAGTAACACCCAGCTGTCTGTGCTAGAGCCCTAGTAATACCCAGCTGTCTGTGCTAGAGCCCTAGTAACACCCAGCTGTCTGTGCTAGAGCCCCTAGTAACACCCAGCTGTCTGTGCTAGAGCCACTAGTAACACCCAGCTGTCTGTGCTAGAGCCCCTAGTAACACCCAGCTGTCTGTGCTAGAGCCCTAGTAACACCCAGCTGTCTGTGCTAGAGCCACTAGTAACACCCAGCTGTCTGTGCTAGAGCCCTAGTAACACCCAGCTGTCTGTGCTAGAGCCACTAGTAACACCCAGCTGTCTGTGCTAGAGCCCTAGTAACACCCAGCTGTCTGTGCTAGAGCCCTAGTAACACCCAGCTGTCTGTGCTAGAGCCACTAGTAACACCCAGCTGTCTGTGCTAGAGCCCTAGTAACACCCAGCTGTCTGTGCTAGAGCCACTAGTAACACCCAGCTGTCTGTGCTAGAGCCCTAGTAACACCCAGCTGTCTGTGCTAGAGCCACTAGTAACACCCAGCTGTCTGTGCTAGAGCCCTAGTAACACCCAGCTGTCTGTGCTAGAGCCCTAGTAACACCCAGCTGTCTGTGCTAGAGCCCTAGTAACACCCAGCTGTCTGTGCTAGAGCCCTAGTAACACCCAGCTGTCTGTGCTAGAGCCACTAGTAACACCCAGCTGTCTGTGCTAGAGCCCTAGTAATACCCAGCTGTCTGTGCTAGAGCCCTAGTAACACCCAGCTGTCTGTGCTAGAGCCCTAGTAATACCCAGCTGTCTGTGCTAGAGCCCTAGTAACACCCAGCTGTCTGTGCTAGAGCCACTAGTAACACCCAGCTGTCTGTGCTAGAGCCACTAGTAACACCCAGCTGTCTGTGCTAGAGCCACTAGTAACACCCAGCTGTCTGTGCTAGAGCCACTAGTAATACCCAGCTGTCTGTGCTAGAGCCCTAGTAATACCCAGCTGTCTGTGCTAGAGCCACTAGTAACACCCAGCTGTCTGTGCTAGAGCCCTAGTAATACCCAGCTGTCTGTGCTAGAGCCACTAGTAACACCCAGCTGTCTGTGCTAGAGCCCTAGTAACACCCAGCTGTCTGTGCTAGAGCCACTAGTAACACCCAGCTGTCTGTGCTAGAGCCACTAGTAACACCCAGCTGTCTGTGCTAGAGCCCTAGTAACACCCAGCTGTCTGTGCTAGAGCCACTAGTAACACCCAGCTGTCTGTGCTAGAGCCCTAGTAACACCCAGCTGTCTGTGCTAGAGCCACTAGTAACACCCAGCTGTCTGTGCTAGAGCCACTAGTAACACCCAGCTGTCTGTGCTAGAGCCCTAGTAACACCCAGCTGTCTGTGCTAGAGCCACTAGTAACACCCAGCTGTCTGTGCTAGAGCCCTAGTAACACCCAGCTGTCTGTGCTAGAGCCACTAGTAACACCCAGCTGTCTGTGCTAGAGCCCTAGTAACACCCAGCTGTCTGTGCTAGAGCCCTAGTAATACCCAGCTGTCTGTGCTAGAGCCCTAGTAATACCCAGCTGTCTGTGCTAGAGCCCTAGTAACACCCAGCTGTCTGTGCTAGAGCCCTAGTAACACCCAGCTGTCTGTGCTAGAGCCCTAGTAACACCCAGCTGTCTGTGCTAGAGCCACTAGTAACACCCAGCTGTCTGTGCTAGAGCCCTAGTAACACCCAGCTGTCTGTGCTAGAGCCCTAGTAACACCCAGCTGTCTGTGCTAGAGCCCTAGTAACACCCAGCTGTCTGTGCTAGAGCCACTAGTAACACCCAGCTGTCTGTGCTAGAGCCACTAGTAACACCCAGCTGTCTGTGCTAGAGCCCTAGTAACACCCAGCTGTCTGTGCTAGAGCCCTAGTAACACCCAGCTGTCTGTGCTAGAGCCACTAGTAACACCCAGCTGTCTGTGCTAGAGCCCTAGTAATACCCAGCTGTCTGTGCTAGAGCCACTAGTAACACCCAGCTGTCTGTGCTAGAGCCCTAGTAATACCCAGCTGTCTGTGCTAGAGCCACTAGTAACACCCAGCTGTCTGTGCTAGAGCCCTAGTAACACCCAGCTGTCTGTGCTAGAGCCCTAGTAACACCCAGCTGTCTGTGCTAGAGCCCTAGTAACACCCAGCTGTCTGTGCTAGAGCCACTAGTAACACCCAGCTGTCTGTGCTAGAGCCCTAGTAACACCCAGCTGTCTGTGCTAGAGCCCTAGTAACACCCAGCTGTCTGTGCTAGAGCCCTAGTAACACCCAGCTGTCTGTGCTAGAGCCACTAGTAACACCCAGCTGTCTGTGCTAGAGCCCTAGTAACACCCAGCTGTCTGTGCTAGAGCCACTAGTAACACCCAGCTGTCTGTGCTAGAGCCCTAGTAACACCCAGCTGTCTGTGCTAGAGCCACTAGTAACACCCAGCTGTCTGTGCTAGAGCCACTAGTAACACCCAGCTGTCTGTGCTAGAGCCCTAGTAACACCCAGCTGTCTGTGCTAGAGCCACTAGTAACACCCAGCTGTCTGTGCTAGAGCCCTAGTAACACCCAGCTGTCTGTGCTAGAGCCACTAGTAACACCCAGCTGTCTGTGCTAGAGCCCTAGTAACACCCAGCTGTCTGTGCTAGAGCCCTAGTAACACCCAGCTGTCTGTGCTAGAGCCACTAGTAACACCCAGCTGTCTGTGCTAGAGCCCTAGTAACACCCAGCTGTCTGTGCTAGAGCCCTAGTAACACCCAGCTGTCTGTGCTAGAGCCCTAGTAACACCCAGCTGTCTGTGCTAGAGCCACTAGTAACACCCAGCTGTCTGTGCTAGAGCCCCTAGTAACACCCAGCTGTCTGTGCTAGAGCCACTAGTAACACCCAGCTGTCTGTGCTAGAGCCACTAGTAACACCCAGCTGTCTGTGCTAGAGCCCTAGTAACACCCAGCTGTCTGTGCTAGAGCCCTAGTAACACCCAGCTGTCTGTGCTAGAGCCCTAGTAACACCCAGCTGTCTGTGCTAGAGCCCTAGTAACACCCAGCTGTCTGTGCTAGAGCCCTAGTAACACCCAGCTGTCTGTGCTAGAGCCCTAGTAACACCCAGCTGTCTGTGCTAGAGCCCCTAGTAACACCCAGCTGTCTGTGCTAGAGCCACTAGTAACACCCAGCTGTCTGTGCTAGAGCCCTAGTAACACCCAGCTGTCTGTGCTAGAGCCCTAGTAACACCCAGCTGTCTGTGCTAGAGCCCTAGTAACACCCAGCTGTCTGTGCTAGAGCCCTAGTAACACCCAGCTGTCTGTGCTAGAGCCCTAGTAACACCCAGCTGTCTGTGCTAGAGCCCTAGTAACACCCAGCTGTCTGTGCTAGAGCCCTAGTAACACCCAGCTGTCTGTGCTAGAGCCCTAGTAACACCCAGCTGTCTGTGCTAGAGCCCTAGTAACACCCAGCTGTCTGTGCTAGAGCCCTAGTAACACCCAGCTGTCTGTGCTAGAGCCCTAGTAACACCCAGCTGTCTGTGCTAGAGCCCTAGTAACACCCAGCTGTCTGTGCTAGAGCCCTAGTAACACCCAGCTGTCTGTGCTAGAGCCCTAGTAACACCCAGCTGTCTGTGCTAGAGCCACTAGTAACACCCAGCTGTCTGTGCTAGAGCCCTAGTAACACCCAGCTGTCTGTGCTAGAGCCACTAGTAACACCCAGCTGTCTGTGCTAGAGCCCTAGTAACACCCAGCTGTCTGTGCTAGAGCCCTAGTAACACCCAGCTGTCTGTGCTAGAGCCCCTAGTAACACCCAGCTGTCTGTGCTAGAGCCCTAGTAACACCCAGCTGTCTGTGCTAGAGCCCTAGTAACACCCAGCTGTCTGTGCTAGAGCCACTAGTAACACCCAGCTGTCTGTGCTAGAGCCACTAGTAACACCCAGCTGTCTGTGCTAGAGCCACTAGTAACACCCAGCTGTCTGTGCTAGAGCCCTAGTAACACCCAGCTGTCTGTGCTAGAGCCCTAGTAACACCCAGCTGTCTGTGCTAGAGCCCTAGTAACACCCAGCTGTCTGTGCTAGAGCCACTAGTAACACCCAGCTGTCTGTGCTAGAGCCCTAGTAACACCCAGCTGTCTGTGCTAGAGCCCTAGTAACACCCAGCTGTCTGTGCTAGAGCCACTAGTAACACCCAGCTGTCTGTGCTAGAGCCCTAGTAATACCCAGCTGTCTGTGCTAGAGCCCTAGTAACACCCAGCTGTCTGTGCTAGAGCCCTAGTAACACCCAGCTGTCTGTGCTAGAGCCACTAGTAACACCCAGCTGTCTGTGCTAGAGCCCTAGTAACACCCAGCTGTCTGTGCTAGAGCCCTAGTAACACCCAGCTGTCTGTGCTAGAGCCTAGTAACACCCAGCTGTCTGTGCTAGAGCCACTAGTAACACCCAGCTGTCTGTGCTAGAGCCACTAGTAACACCAGCTGTCTGTGCTAGAGCCCTAGTAACACCCAGCTGTCTGTGCTAGAGCCACTAGTAATACCCAGCTGTCTGTGCTAGAGCCCTAGTAATACCCAGCTGTCTGTGCTAGAGCCCTAGTAACACCCAGCTGTCTGTGCTAGAGCCACTAGTAACACCCAGCTGTCTGTGCTAGAGCCCTAGTAACACCCAGCTGTCTGTGCTAGAGCCCTAGTAACACCAGCTGTCTGTGCTAGAGCCATAGTAACACCCAGCTGTCTGTGCTAGAGCCACTAGTAACACCCAGCTGTCTGTGCTAGAGCCACTAGTAACACCCAGCTGTCTGTGCTAGAGCCCTAGTAACACCCAGCTGTCTGTGCTAGAGCCACTAGTAACACCCAGCTGTCTGTGCTAGAGCCCTAGTAACACCCAGCTGTCTGTGCTAGAGCCCCTAGTAACACCAGCTGTCTGTGCTAGAGCCCTAGTAACACCCAGCTGTCTGTGCTAGAGCCCTAGTAACACCCAGCTGTCTGTGCTAGAGCCACTAGTAACACCAGCTGTCTGTGCTAGAGCCCTAGTAACACCCAGCTGTCTGTGCTAGAGCCCTAGTAACACCAGCTGTCTGTGCTAGAGCCACTAGTAACACCCAGCTGTCTGTGCTAGAGCCACTAGTAACACCCAGCTGTCTGTGCTAGAGCCCTAGTAACACCCAGCTGTCTGTGCTAGAGCCCCTAGTAACACCCAGCTGTCTGTGCTAGAGCCACTAGTAACACCAGCTGTCTGTGCTAGAGCCCTAGTAACACCCAGCTGTCTGTGCTAGAGCCCTAGTAACACCCAGCTGTCTGTGCTAGAGCCACTAGTAACACCAGCTGTCTGTGCTAGAGCCCTAGTAACACCCAGCTGTCTGTGCTAGAGCCCTAGTAACACCCAGCTGTCTGTGCTAGAGCCCTAGTAATACCCAGCTGTCTGTGCTAGAGCCACTAGTAACACCCAGCTGTCTGTGCTAGAGCCACTAGTAACACCCAGCTGTCTGTGCTAGAGCCCTAGTAACACCCAGCTGTCTGTGCTAGAGCCACTAGTAACACCCAGCTGTCTGTGCTAGAGCCCTAGTAACACCCAGCTGTCTGTGCTAGAGCCACTAGTAACACCCAGCTGTCTGTGCTAGAGCCCTAGTAACACCCAGCTGTCTGTGCTAGAGCCACTAGTAACACCCAGCTGTCTGTGCTAGAGCCCTAGTAACACCAGCTGTCTGTGCTAGAGCCACTAGTAACACCCAGCTGTCTGTGCTAGAGCCACTAGTAACACCCAGCTGTCTGTGCTAGAGCCCTAGTAACCCAGCTGTCTGTGCTAGAGCCACTAGTAACACCCAGCTGTCTGTGCTAGAGCCCCTAGTAACACCAGCTGTTGTGCTAGAGCCCCTAGTAAACACCCAGCTGTCTGTGCTAGAGCCCTAGTAACACCAGCTGTCTGTGCTAGAGCCACTAGTAACACCCAGCTGTCTGTGCTAGAGCCCCTAGTAACACCAGCTGTCTGTGTCTAGAGCCCTAGTAACACCCAGTGTCTGTGCTAGAGCCCTAGTAACACCCAGCTGTTGTGCTAGAGCCACTAGTAACACCCAGCTGTCTGTGCTAGAGCCCTAGTAATACCCAGCTGTCTGTGCTAGAGCCCTAGTAACACCAGCTGTCTGTGCTAGAGCCACTAGTAAACCCAGCGTCTGTGCTAGAGTTCTAGTAACACCCAGCTGTCTGTGCTAGAGCCCTAGTAATACCAAGCTGTCTGTGCTAGAGCCCTAGTAATACCCAGCTGTCTGTGCTAGAGCTACTAGTAACACCCAGCGTTCTGTGCTAGAGCCCTAGTAATACCCAGCTGTCTGTGCTAGAGCCTAGTAATACCAGCTGTCTGTGCTAGAGCCCTAGTAACACCCAGCTGTCTGTGCTAGAGCCCTAGTAATACCCAGCTGTCTGTGCTAGAGCCCTAGTAATACACAGCTGTCTGTGCTAGAGCCCTAGTAACACCCAGCTGTCTGTGCTAGAGCCACTAGTAACACCCAGCTGTCTGTGCTAGAGCCACTAGTAACACCCAGCTGTCTGTGCTAGAGCCTAGTAATACCAGCTGTCGGTGCTAGAGCCATAGTAATACCCAGCTGTCGGTACTAGAGCCATAGTAATACAGCTGTCTGTGCTAGAGCCACTAGTATAAACCTGTCTGTGCTAGAGCCCTAGTAATACCCAGCTGTCTGTGCTAGAGCCCTAGTAACAACCAGCTGTCTGTGCTAGAGCCCTAGTAACACCAGCTGTCTGTGCTAGAGCCCACTACAACCAGCTGTCGGTACTAGAGCCACTAGTAACACCCAGCTGTCTGTGCTAGAGCCCTAGTAATACTTATCTTGACAGGCATAATCACTAACAACTGCACATAGCAATATAGCATGTTAATTCACTAATCTAAGGTAAACTTTAGATTCAGTAGAGACCTTGGGGTAAATGCTGGCTTGGAAAGTTTANGGAAAGAGGGGAGCGCACCTCAGCAAGGGCAGCAACCGAGAGGGAAGCGGGGGCCAAAGAACCCTCCATAGCAGGAACAGGGGGCGCAACCATCGAAATGGGAGGGGAAGGAGCGATAGAGGCAGAAGTAGGGGCCGAGGAAGAAAGCGAAACCTTCCCCGCCGGGGAGGAGGAAGGAGAGGAGTCAGGCTTACGCTTCTGACGTTAAGAGACAGGTGTCCCAGCAACAACGTACTGGGCAACAGATTCTAGTGTCTCAACAGGAGAAGCTGAACGAGAGCACACACGACAGCCGTTTGGAGAGCATTGGACATCAGCCTGCACCAACAGGCGGTGGGGAGAGTCAAGAGACGGAGGGGGGAGGAGGAATGGAGAGAGATGAGGAAGAAGACACAGGAGACAAGACAGAACGGGTAGAAGGAGGGGAATCCCAGACAGAGGACCAGGAGGTGGATCCTTCGGGACAGAACTCAAAGGAACAGAGGAGGGGCAGTGGGCGTATCAGGGTCCAAGACCCGGAAACGGTTGTGAGTCTGAGGAAGGTGGGAAGGACGAGGAGAAGAAGAGCGCAACACACGAGCATAAGAGATATTAGCATAAGGCGGGAGCCGGCGAACCTGCGCCTCGCCTCAGGAAAAGATAAACGCTCCCGGTGCTTCAAGTTGAGGACGGCTGCCTCCAGCTTGTAATGGACACACGCACGGTAGAAGGTAGGATGGGCCTCACCCCAATGAGGCAACGAGCCCAGAGAAGTGCACTCTGACTTAGAGTGACCTTCGCCACCACACAAACGAGCAGAGGAGGGCACCATGCCCAAACCTCCAGCACTTGTTACAGAGCCTAGGAGAAGGAATGTACTCCTGGACAGAGTCTGGCACCAGCAGAGATGACAGAGGGTGGAAGGGTCCGACAATCAAAGGTAATCTTCACAACCCGAAGCGGTTGACGGCGAATACCACGAGGGGACGAGTAAACGTGTCCACCTGGAATGGCCTGGACAGCAAGGATATGTCGAATATCGTCGTGGCAGTCTCGCAGATCCCGAACACCGGTCGCAACATGGAGCGGGAGGAGAATAGTGCCAACACTGGCGTTCAACTGAGCGTTCTTTGAGACCCGAACAGGGTCTCGCCAAGGCAGGATAAGGCAGCCAAGCGGGAAGCTGCATCCTGAGAAGGAGCAGCAACGACACGTGTACCGAGACGAGTGGGGTTGAAGGTAACAGAGGCATTCACGGAATCAACAAGATGTCGATGGAGGGAGAAATCGTCAGGAGGACCAGAATCAAGAGGGAGGAGATCAAAATATTTGGCCCACGATGCGGAACCAAACAAAGCTTGATAGGTATCAGAATGGGAAGAAATCGAGTGAGGGCGGCCGTGACAAGAACGACGTTGAGAACTACCAGAGAGAGAGGGGTTAAAAGGCGCAGTAGTTACAACAAGAGATGGAGCCGCAGCAGGGGACGAGGTAGTCATCACTGGGGGCTTGAGGCTCGACCCAACCACAGAGGAGGGAGGGGAGCTGAGGGAAGGAGTCAGAGAGGCCAAAGGAGGAGCAAGGTCGGGGCCCAATGCAGCGGAGGCTACAGAGCCCGGTCTTCCAACACAGACCGACTCGGGGGCTTGGTCGCCCACCCCACGAGCCTGAGAAGGTAAAGGAGAAACAGCAGAAACAGTAGATATCATTGTTACGAAAAAGAAACATTCATTCACGAATGTGCCCCAGCACCCACCATGGAGCCACAATTAGAGGCAGGACACCCAACAAGAAGCTATTGCCGATCATGCCGGGGCCTCCTAGGGGTGCGTCGTGAGTATACGCCCCACAAACGCCACCTTAAGAACCAACAGTCCGTCGAGATCGGGTTCAGTGACGAAAGGGGGATTGACAATAAAAGGTTCCCCTCGCTCTCGACGTTGGGTACTACAGTTCTACGGGTGCAAGAGTATGCCTTCTCAAGCATCCGGGCGTCAAAATAGAAGAAGTCCAAAGGAAGAACCAAAACAAGCAAAAGGTCGGCAGGAAACGGCAAGCAGATAGGAGAAGAGGGGGAGAAAAAACGAAACAGAAGGAAAAAGAAAAGGTGCTCAGCACAATTGGAGAGGACGGCAGCAGGAGCACAAGGCTATAAAAGGACAGAGGACTGTCCCAAGGAGCATCACACTCCAGCAGCCGCCCACTAAGCCCCCCTCATGGCCTCAATGAGCTGAGCAGGGAGGGGGGGGAGCCTTTCCTTGTAGCTGATACCTCTCAGTTCTGGAATTAGTCTGGTGGCACACCTCTGAACCTTCAACTTTGTCTTGCGTTTAACTAGGTACAGACTCCAGGCTGGAGCTGCATACTCCAGGATTGGTCTGACATGTGTAATATACAAGGATCTGAATCATTCCTTACACAAGTTTCTAAAGGCAATTCTTATGTTGGTCAATCTAGCATATTGGTGTGTGATATCAACCCCAGATCTTTCTATTGACTCTGGAAGGATTTCACCTCCCAGATGGTACCTTGTGTTCAGCCTTCTGCTCCCTTCACCTACTTTCATTACTTTACACTTTCCTGAGTTAAATTTTAGTAGCCATTTTCCAGACATTCCTCCAGTTTGTCCAGGTCGTCTTGTAGTCTATCTCTATCTGTCTTAATTCTTCTCTGAATTTTTGCATCATCAGCAAACATTGAGAGGAATGAGTCTATATCCTCTGGAAGGTCGTTTACATATGTTAGAAACAGGATGGGTCCAAGTACTCAGCCCAGTGGAACTCCGCTGGTGACATCTCGCCACTCTGATGTCTCCCCCCCCCCTCTCACGGTAACTGGGTGTTTTCTGTTGGCGGTGGTGGAGGCAGGCAGATGGTGGAGGCGGGCAGGTGGTGGAGGCAGGCAGGTGGTGGAGGTGGGCAGGTGGTGGAGGCAGGCAGGTGGTGGAGGCGGGCAGGTGGTCGAGACGGGCAGGTGGTCGAGGCGGCCAGGTGGTCGAGGCGGCCAGGTGGTCGAGGCGGCCAGGTGGTCGAGGCGGCCAGGTGGTCGAGGTGGGCAGGTGGTCGAGGTGGGCATGTAATATCTCGACCGCTCACTCCACTACTACCACTGAACTAACCGTGTAATCTCCGCTCTTCCTATGGTAATAACGGATGCTCTACCGATCATGTAAGATGTTAACACTCGGGCCGTCATACGAAGACGTAAACCAGTAAACAGAGAGAGAGAGAGAGAGGGAGCGCGAGAACGAGAGCAAGAGAGGGAGAACGAGAGCCAGTGAGGGAGAGCGAGACCGAAAGATAGAGATATTCGTAGTCACAGCCTATCGTATGAGTTACCGAGTAACGCTGCCACCACCCTGAATTACCGGACAGGGGACCGGAGTGAGATTCGTAGGTCTTGCAGATGGAATAAACCTACCAGGACAGGTGTAGGGGACAATTGAACGGTACAAGGATCCTGGCCTGTCACTCGAATAATCCTGACCAGTTGGGAACTATAGAATACACAAGAATAAGGCGGGACACACCCAATACTAAACCCTGAACACGGGACGGACGGGGGGAGGATAATTAAGGACACTAGGTCACTAGGGCAAAGGGGACGGTAGGCCCAATATCACTAAGACAAGGAACCATTAATACACATTTAATAACACTTGACAATATATGACTTTATTTGAAATAATTAAATCGGTACTTCCCTAACTAATTCCTACCAGAGGCCAAGAGTACTGAATGAGGTGCTTTAGTTCAAGAGAGCCGTACTTACTCGTATCGTGTTCCACAGTTCTCCTGGAGATGATGTTCCCTCCTTGAGTCCACTCACACCGTTCTACCCGGCTGCACCCACTCTACTGTCCCTTCCATGATCTCTTGCTCCTCAGCTGAACATGAGGGTTTGCATTTAATGTGGTGGAGTTAATCCCTGTAGATTATCATGACGGCATCAACTCTGACCTCCTAGTGACTCGGTGACCGTGACCTGTCCTCCTGGTTAACATGTACAGGGCTGTAACTTTTACATTGTCTGCCGCCGCCTTCCTGTGCCTGTGGGTTGTTCATCCTCCACGTGGCTTGTTCATGCTGTTATGATGTTCATGTTGTACTACTATGTACTGCTCTCTTGTTACATATCCCCCAATGTCCCGGTTTAAGAAAAACCGTGGGCGAGGAACTCGAACATGGCTTTTCTTATCCCAGACCATAAAGGAACTAGCACATGCCTCAGAAAAATAGCTACCCTATCTAAATATACACATCTCACAGTCGAGAAATATTTATAAAAAACTCTCAACAATAACAGTTACCATGGTAACTCAAAATCTAGGCTGACCATACCCGCAATGGCAGCCCAGCAATCCTCTCAGATAACAAATCAACATTAATTTGACGAAAAACACACACAATTTATGATAAGCATTTAAATTTATATTGGAACCATCTTTCCGCTGGTTCCCCAGTTCACCAGAGTCTACACAAAAATTGTCATTCATAACTTATTTTCTCTGTAACGGTGAACACCAAGTTTTCTGAACTTTAAAAAAAACTACATATGTTGTATATACAAATTAACAAGTGGTCTTTATTCCCGACGAGTCCGTTGTCACGATGTTGTTGACTCGCCCATCTTGAGGTTATCTTGAGATGATTTCGGGGCTTTAGTGTCCCCGTGGCCCGGTCCTTGACCAGGCCTCCATCCCCAGGAAGCAGCCCGTGACAGCTGACTAACACCCAGGTACCTATTTTACTGCTAGGTAACAGGGGCACAGGGTGAAAGAAACTCTGCCCATTGTTTCTCGCCGGCGCCTGGGATCAATCCCGGGACCACAGGACCACGTGTCCAGCGTGCTGTCCGCTCAGCCAACCGGCTCCCATCCCACCGCTGCCACCATTGTAATATCTCGACCGCGCACCCGCTACTACCACTAAACTAACCGTGCAATCTCCGCTCTTCCTATGGTAATAACCGATGCTCTACCGATCATGTAAGATGTTAACACTCGGGCCGTCATACGAAGATGTAAACCAGTAAACAGAGAGAGAGAGCAAGGGAAGGAGAACGAGAGCCAGTGAGGGTGAGGAAGAGTGAGACACTAGTGAGGGAGAGTGAGACCGAAAGATAGAGATATTCGTAGTCACAGCCTATCGTATAAGTTACCGAGTAACGCTGCCACCACCCTGAATTACTGGACAGGGGGACCGGAGTGAGATTCGTAGGTCTTGCAGATGGAATAAACCTACCAGGACAGGTGTAGGGGACAATTGAACGGTACAAGGATCCTGGCCTGTCACTCGAATAATCCTGACCACTTGGGAACTATAGAATACACAAGAATAAGGCGGGACACACCCAATACTAAACCCTCAACACGGGACGGACGGGGGAAGGAGTACTGGATAATTAAGGACACTAGGTCACAAGGGCAAAGGGGACGGTAGGCCCAATATCACTAAGACAAGGAACCATTAATACACATTTAATATCACTTGACAATATATGACTTTATTTGAAATAATTAAATCGGCACTTCCCTAACTAATTCCTACCAGAGGCCAAGAGTACTGAATGAGGTGCTTTAGTTCAAGAGAGCCGTACTTACTCGTATCGTGTTCCACAGTTCTCCTGGAGATGATGTTCCCTCCTTGAGTCCACTCACACCGTTCTACCCGGCTGCACCCACTCTACTGTCCCTTCCATGATCTCTTGCTCCTCAGCTGAACATGAGGGTTTGCATTTAATGTGGTGGAGTTAATCCCTGTAGATTATCATGACGGCATCAACTCTGACCTCCTAGTGACTCGGTGACCGTGACCTGTCCTCCTGGTTAACATGTACAGGGGTGTAACTTTTACATTGTCTGCCGCCGCCTGCCTGTGCCTGTGGGTTGTTCATCCTCCACGTGGCTTGTTCATGCTGTTATGATGTTCATGTTGTACTACTATGTACTGCTCTCTTGTTACATATCCCCCAATGTCCCGGTTTAAGAAAAACCGTGGGCGAAGAACTCGAACATGACTTTTCTTATCCCAGACCATAAAGGAACTAGCACATGCCTCAGAAAAATAGCAACCCTATTTAAATATACACATCTCACAGTCGAGAAATATTTATAAAAAACTCTCAACAATAACAGTTACCATGGTAACTCAAAATCTAGGCTGACCATACCCGCAATGGCAGCCCAGCAATCCTCTCAGATAACAAATCAACATTAATTTGAAGAAAAACACACACAATTTATGATAAGCATTTAAATTTATATTGGAACCATCTTTCCGCTAGTTCCCCAGTTCACCAGAGTTTACACAAAAATTGTCATTCATAACTTATTTTCTCTGTAACGGTGAACACCAAGTTTTCTGAACTTTAAAAAAAACTACATATATTGTATATACAAATTAACAAGTGGTCTTTATTCCCGACGAGTCCGTTGTCACGATGTTGTTGACTCGCCCATCTTGAGGTTATCTTGAGATGATTTCGGGGCTTTAGTGTCCCCGTGGCCCGGTCCTTGACCAGGCCTCCATCCCCAGGAAGCAGCCCGTGACAGCTGACTAACACCCAGGTACCTATTTTACTGCTAGGTAACAGGGGCACAGGGTGAAAGAAACTCTGCCCATTGTTTCTCGCCGGCGCCTGGGATCAATCCCGGGACCACAGGACCACGTGTCCAGCGTGCTGTCCGCTCAGCCAACCGGCTCCCATCCCACCGCTGCCACCATTGTAATATCTCGACCGCGCACCCGCTACTACCACTAAACTAACCGTGCAATCTCCGCTCTTCCTATGGTAATAACCGATGCTCTACCGATCATGTAAGATGTTAACACTCGGGCCGTCATACGAAGACGTAAACCAGTAAACAGAGAGAGAGAGCAAGGGAAGGAGAACGAGAGCCAGTGAGGGTGAGGAAGAGCGAGACACTAGTGAGGGAGAGTGAGACCGAAAGATAGAGATATTCGTAGTCACAGCCTATCGTATAAGTTACCGAGTAACGCTGCCACCACCCTGAATTACCGGACAGGGGACCGGAGTGAGATTCGTAGGTCTTGCAGATGGAATAAACCTACCAGGACAGGTGTAGGGGACAATTGAACGGTACAAGGATCCTGGCCTGTCACTCGAATAATCCTGACCACTTGGGAACTATAGAATACACAAGAATAAGGCGGGACACACCCAGTACTAACACCTCAACACGGGACGGACGGGGGGAGGAGTACTGACTAATTACGGACACTAGGTCACTAGGGCAAAGGGACGGTAGGCCCAATATCACTAAGATAAGGAACCATTAATACACATTTAATATCACTTGACAATATATGACTTTATTTGAAATAATTAAATCGGCACTTCCCTAACTAATTCCTACCAGAGGCCAAGAGTACTGAATGAGGTGCTTTAGTTCAAGAGAGCCGTACTTACTCGTATCGTGTTCCACAGTTCTCCTGGAGATGATGTTCCCTCCTTGAGTCCACTCACACCGTCCTACCCGGCTGCACCCACTCTACTGTCCCTTCCATGATCTCTTGCTCCCCGGCTGACCATGAGGGTTTGCATTTAATGTGGAGTTAATCCCTGTAGATTATCATGACGGAATCAACTCTGACCTCCTAGTGACTCGGTGACCGTTGACCTGTCCTCCTGGTTAACTTGTACAGAGGTGTAACTTTTACATTGTTTGACGCTGCCTGCCTGGCGCCTGTGGTTTGTTCATCCTCCACGTGGCTTGTTCATGCTGTTATGATGTTCATGTTGTACTACTATGTACTGCTCTCTTGTTACAGGCAGGTGGTGGAGGCGGGCAGGTGGTCGAGGCAGCCGGGTGGTGGAGGCAGGCGGGTGGTCGAGGCAGGCAGGTGGTGGAGGCAGGCAGGTGGTGGAGGCAGGCAGGTGGTGGAGGCAGGCAGGTGGTCGAGGCGGGCAGGTGGTGGAGGCAGGCAGGTGATCGAGGCAGGCAGGTGGTCGAGGCAGCCAGGTGTACAGTTGCCTCACCCCAGACCCACACCTGCAGTACACAGGACTGAGTATGGTGTTATCTCCTTCACAGATCTACACCCGGATCTCCAACAAGGTGGTCGGCATCCTACTCCGCGCCCGGAAATATGGACTCTTAAACTTCGAGGGGGAGATTCTCTTCCAGGTAAGACAATAAAATTAATCCATCCTACAAACTGGTATAAACTTATGAACTTTAGGAAATATTTACGAATTCCCATTTGGTTTTTTGTATATATTTTTATGATTGATGTTTAGAAGACTGACAGCGTGTTTTCTCTGTATAGGGGCGAGACAATGACGTGCCAATCTTCCTCCTCAAGCCTATTAAAGACATCAGAGAAGAACTCGGGAAGGATCAGGAGTTCGAAGTTGGTGTGTGTCATAATAAGATGGACCCCGACTCCTAGACTCCAGCCGCTGGAGCAACACGTCTCGGCTCTCGGCCCGGAGGATCAGCGGCAATCAGCTCCAAGAACTAAAGAAAGCAAGACCAGTTTCTTCTCTCAAGTATTACATCGTATTTTGACGCATTAAACCCCCTACGGCCAAAAACTGACGTACTTAAAATATCGCAGCGGCTAGCAAAATTGACGCGATTTCCTGTTTTCTGTTTGGGGGTTCCTCTGGGGTGTTAGTGTTAGACAATTTAGTACATCAATTTAATGCCGCTGTGAACGCTCGAGAGGTAGTAGTTAGTAGTAGTAGTTAGTTCATTTATTATGCACCCCATACCCATCTTGTGGGCGGTAGTGGAAAGGGTTACAAAGGCACATAATGGGCTCAGGGACTGAACCCCACAATTCATTTAGCTAAGCAAGTTACAATCTTGATGAGCTAGTTACAAAATTCAATATAAGTCGTCACATCAACAATGGGTTCGAGATCGACCTCAAGTACAGGTTCTAAATTAAGCAACTGACATATGTGGAGAGCTAGTGTCACAATTGATATGTTTGTCCTGCACACCGCCTCCCATCCAGTGGACAGCGGTGGATAGATTACAATCACTTAGTTACTACCTACAGTTAACAAACTGGGGATATTTGGCTAAAATTTCTGGTAGCAGATCCTAGAGCCCTAGTAACACCCAGCTGTCTGTGCTAGAGCCCTAGTAACACCCAGCTGTCTGTGCTAGAGCCCTAGTAACACCCAGCTGTCTGTGCTAGAGCCCTAGTAACACCCAGCTGTCTGTGCTAGAGCCCTAGTAACACCCAGCTGTCTGTGCTAGAGCCCTAGTAACACCCAGATGTCTGTGCTAGAGCCACTAGTAACACCCAGCTGTCTGTGCTAGAGCCACTAGTAACACCCAGCTGTCTGTGCTAGAGCCCTAGTAATACCCAGCTGTCTGTGCTAGAGCCACTAGTAACACCCAGATGTCTGTGCTAGAGCCACTAGTAACACCCAGCTGTCTGTGCTAGAGCCACTAGTAATACCCAGCTGTCTGTGCTAGAGCCCTAGTAATACCCAGCTGTCTGTGCTAGAGCCACTAGTAACACCCAGCTGTCTGTGCTAGAGCCCTTAGTAACACCCAGCTGTCTGTGCTAGAGCCACTAGTAACACCCAGCTGTCTGTGCTAGAGCCCTTAGTAATACCCAGCTGTCTGTGCTAGAGCCCTTAGTAATACCCAGCTGTCTGTGCTAGAGCCACTAGTAACACCCAGCTGTCTGTGCTAGAGCCCTAGTAATACCCAGCTGTCTGTGCTAGAGCCCTAGTAACACCCAGCTGTCTGTACTAGAGCCACTAGTAATACCCAGCTGTCTGTGCTAGAGCCACTAGTAACACCCAGCTGTCTGTGCTAGAGCCACTAGTAACACCCAGCTGTCTGTGCTAGAGCCACTAGTAACACCCAGCTGTCTGTGCTAGAGCCCTTAGTAATACCCAGCTGTCTGTGCTAGAGCCCCTAGTAACACCCAGCTGTCTGTGCTAGAGCCCTAGTAATACCCAGCTGTCTGTGCTAGAGCCCCTAGTAACACCCAGCTGTCTGTGCTAGAGCCCTAGTAACACCCAGCTGTCTGTACTAGAGCCACTAGTAACACCCAGCTGTCTGTGCTAGAGCCACTAGTAACACCCAGCTGTCTGTGCTAGAGCCACTAGTAACACCCAGCTGTCTGTGCTAGAGCCCTAGTAACACCCAGCTGTCTGTGCTAGAGCCCTAGTAATACCCAGCTGTCTGTGCTAGAGCCCTAGTAACACCCAGCTGTCTGTGCTAGAGCCCTAGTAACACCCAGCTGTCTGTGCTAGAGCCACTAGTAACACCCAGCTGTCTGTGCTAGAGCCACTAGTAACACCCAGCTGTCTGTGCTAGAGCCCCTAGTAATACCCAGCTGTCTGTGCTAGAGCCACTAGTAACACCCAGCTGTCTGTGCTAGAGCCACTAGTAACACCCAGCTGTCTGTGCTAGAGCCACTAGTAACACCCAGCTGTCTGTGCTAGAGCCACTAGTAATACCCAGCTGTCTGTGCTAGAGCCCTAGTAATACCCAGCTGTCTGTGCTAGAGCCACTAGTAACACCCAGCTGTCTGTGCTAGAGCCCTTAGTAATACCCAGCTGTCTGTACTAGAGCCACTAGTAACACCCAGCTGTCTGTGCTAGAGCCACTAGTAACACCCAGCTGTCTGTGCTAGAGCCACAAGTAACACCCAGCTGTCTGTGCTAGAGCCACTAGTAACACCCAGCTGTCTGTGCTAGAGCCCTAGTAATACCCAGCTGTCTGTGCTAGAGCCACTAGTAACACCCAGCTGTCTGTGCTAGAGCCCTAGTAATACCCAGCTGTCTGTGCTAGAGCCACTAGTAACACCCAGCTGTCTGTGCTAGAGCCCCTAGTAACACCCAGCTGTCTGTGCTAGAGCCCTAGTAATACCCAGCTGTCTGTGCTAGAGCCACTAGTAACACCCAGCTGTCTGTGCTAGAGCCCTAGTAACACCCAGCTGTCTGTGCTAGAGCCCCTAGTAACACCCAGCTGTCTGTGCTAGAGCCCCTAGTAACACCCAGCTGTCTGTGCTAGAGCCCTAGTAACACCCAGCTGTCTGTGCTAGAGCCCTAGTAATACCCAGCTGTCTGTGCTAGAGCCCTAGTAACACCCAGCTGTCTGTGCTAGAGCCCTAGTAACACCCAGCTGTCTGTGCTAGAGCCCTAGTAACACCCAGCTGTCTGTGCTAGAGCCACTAGTAACACCCAGCTGTCTGTGCTAGAGCCCTAGTAACCCAGCTGTCTGTGCTAGAGCCACTAGTAACACCCAGCTGTCTGTGCTAGAGCCCTAGTAACACCCAGCTGTCTGTGCTAGAGCCACTAGTAACACCCAGCTGTCTGTGCTAGAGCCCTAGTAACACCCAGCTGTCTGTGCTAGAGCCCTAGTAACACCCAGCTGTCTGTGCTAGAGCCCCTAGTAACACCCAGCTGTCTGTGCTAGAGCCCTAGTAACACCAGCTGTCTGTGCTAGAGCCCTAGTAACACCCAGCTGTCTGTGCTAGAGCCCTAGTAACACCCAGCTGTCTGTGCTAGAGCCACTAGTAACACCCAGCTGTCTGTGCTAGAGCCCTAGTAACACCCAGCTG
>WNGS01163813.1:9484701-9509340 GCA_020271785.1 Procambarus virginalis
CCAGACAGCACTCGGTACCCTTACTCAAATCTCTGATATGTTAGATTTTAAGTCACTGCACATCCTCTCATGTGTATTTTATATATATAAACTCTGAACTGTAATGTCATTCTGACCTTTAATGCTTCCTTGAAGGTTGTAACAGAACCCATGAGCACCACACCAGATACAAATACCTATTTGATATTCCAGAGTGCGACTTAATCAAACTAGAAATGCTCTACAAATCAAGGGACCCAGAATGTGGAAAGACCTTCCCAATCATGTTAAAGACTGTACCTCTCCCAACCAGTTTAAGATAAAAACTAAGTACTACCTATGAACAAATCCACAAGGGCCATGACGAGGATTCGAACCTGCGTCCGAGAGCATCCCAGACGCTGCCTTAATCGACTGAGCTATGACATGGTCAAGAGGAGTTGAAACCGAAGTTCTACTGAACTTACTGGATCCTGCAGCCTCTCGGAGGCACAAACCAGGGTTTTACACAACTCAACCCATGCACTCGAGCTATGTCAATAGGCCGTTCTTCCTCTTCGTCCTTACTTCGTTACACACAGAAATCACAATTGCGTGATGCATCAAATGAACAAATCCACAAGGGCCATGACATGCCTCGGAGAGGCTGCAGGATCCAGCAAGTTCAGTAGAACTTCGGTTTCAACTCCTTTTGACCATGTCGTAGCTCAGTCGATTAAGGCAGCATCTGGGATGCTCTCCCAGACTGTAACCAAGACTACTAAATAAATGTGAATACCCAGTAAACACTGTATCTAATCTACCCAAATACGTAAGTAAGTAATTATCAAAAAGAAGGCACCAAACCGGGAAGGTTATGTAGCACCATCAAATGTGCGGGATAATCAGAGGGCGCTAAATATCACCAAGGATGCCAATACGAGAACAGAAACGCATAAGGCGAACGATATCAAAAGTATCCGAGTCACCAAGAATACTATCGAGAGACAAGCGACCGCGGGGGACGATCAAAAAAAAGACACGCTCGTCCCGGAAGTCAGGACATTCAACCAGGATATGCACGACCGTAAGAGGGACAATGCAATTAGGACAATAAGAAGCAGGGCGGTACTCCATCAAGTGACCATGAGTTAAGCGAGTATGGCCAATACGCAACCTCGCCAGAGCTGTTTCCCATCGCCGGTTACGGTGGTAGGAGGACGGCCAAGAGGACACACAACCTTTAAGAGAATTACCAGTAACAGACGACCAACAAGCCTGCCAACAGGTAAGGTTGGAGAAATGGATAACCGGGTAAAAGTCGGAATAAGGAATACCTTTACGAAAGATGGGATAAGAGCGGACAACTTCCCTGGCGGCACGCTCATTTAAAGAGACACCAATATGGCTGGGAACCCAACAAAACTCAACTGACTTAAATTTACTGTGAACAAGAAACAGCCAATGCTGGATCTCGACAACCAATGGATGAACCGGATTAAAGGACCCGAGAGCCATGAGGGCACTACGAGAGTCTACAACAGCTACAAAGGAAAATTGACAATGAGAGAGCAGGAGACGAAGAGCATAGAGAATAGCATAAAGCTCCGCTGTGAAGATGCTAGTCTCCGGAGGTAAGCGACACATATAAGTGTGATCAGGAAAAACAACAGAGTAGCCAACACCGTCCGCAGACTTAGACCCATTAGTGAAGACGGAAACGGAGCAGGAGTGAGAAGATAAGTGCTCAAGGAAAAGGCGTTTTAGAACTGTAGGAGGGGTAAAAGCTTTAGTGTTGCAACCCAACAACGTAACCTAATCGTACGTTACATTCTCTTCAGACTTTCTCACGACAAGTGACATCTTAAGACCTTTACACACGACATGCTCTTGTGATGACGTCATTTTTGCACACTGCCCGTCCCATAGAGTCGTCCTCTCACCTCCAAGTTTTGTCAAAGATGCTCATCAAAGATGCTAAGTACCTCACTTAGTCACATTTAATGACGGTTGCTTGCATTATTTAATTTCCCTGACTCCTCACTATGGCCAGGTGGGGAATAACTTACTGTGGGGGTAGACCTACCCCACGAGACTACTTGGGGGTTCATACCTTGAGGTTACCTTGAGGTGCTTCCGGGGCTTAGCGTCCCCGCGGCCCGGTCGTCGACCAGGCCTCCTGGTTGCTGGACTGATCAACCAGGCTGTTGGACGCGGCTGCTCGCAGCCTGACGTATGAGTCACAGGCTGGTTGATCAGGTATCCTTTGGAGGTGCTTATCCAGTTCTGTCTTGAACACTGTGAGGGGATTGCCAGTTATGTCTTATGTAGAAGATGGAACTTTCACCGATGACAACAAAGAAATGAGCGAGCTACTGAGGAAGCAATACGACTCTGTCTTCAGCGAGCCATTAAACGCACTAAAGATCGATAACCCAAATGAATTTTTCATGGATATGATACCAACATCAAATCATATATCAGACGTCACCCTATCCCCACTGGATTTTGAAGAAGCCATAAACAGTATGCCTATGCACTCCGCACCAGGCCCGGATTCTTGGAACTCCATATTCATCAAGAACTGTAAAAAACCACTATCGCAGGCCCTTCACATTCTGTGGGGACAAAGCCTAGATACTGGCGTTATTCCTGATATACTCAAAACAGCAGAGATAGCACCACTTCATAAAGGAGGAAATAAGGCAGAGGCAAAAAATTACAGACCGATAGCACTAACATCGCACATCATAAAAATTTTTGAGAGAGTGCTAAGAAGTAAGATCACAAAATACATGGAATCACAGCATCTCCATAACCCCGGACAACATGGTTTCAGAACAGGGCGCTCTTGCCTGTCGCAGTTGCTGGACCACTATGATATGGCATTAGATGCTATGGAAGACAAACAAAACGCTGATGTAATTTACACAGATTTCGCAAAAGCTTTTGATAAATGTGACCATGGTGTTATTGCCCATAAAATGCGCTCAAAAGGAATTACCGGAAAAGTAGGCAGATGGATCTACAATTTCCTGACCAACAGAACCCAATGTGTAATAGTCAACAAAATAAAATCCAACCCGTCAACCGTTAAGAGCTCAGTCCCCCAGGGTACTGTGCTTGCTCCAGTACTTTTTCTCATCCTCATATCGGACATAGACAAGAACACAACCTATAGCACTGTATCATCCTTTGCAGATGACACTAGGATCTTCATGAGAGTAGGCAACATAGAGGACACGGCGAACCTCCAGTCAGATGTAGATCAGGTCTTTCTATGGGCTACAGAAAATAATATGGTGTTTAACGAAGACAAGTTCCAGCTCATGCGCTATGGAAAAAATGAAAATATAAAACGGAAACCACGTACAAAACTCAGGCAAATCATAACATAGAACGAAAAGGCAATGTAAAGGATCTGGGTGTACTCATGTCGGAAGACCTTACCTTTAAAGAACACAATAAAGTAGCCGTCACAACTGCAAGAAAAATGACAGGTTGGATAACAAGAACTTTTCACACTAGAGATGCTATACCGATGATGACACTTTTCAAAACGCTTGTGCTCTCTAGAGTGGAGTACTGCTGCACAATGACAGCCCCTTTCACTGCTGGTGAAATTGCTGACCTGGAGAGCGTGCAGAGATCCTTTACTGCTAGAATCCACTCGGTAAAACATCTAAACTATTGGGACCGACTAAAGAGCCTAAATCTGTATTCCCTTGAGCGCAGGCGGGAGAGATACATAATAATTTACACGTGGAAAATATTAGAGGGGCTGGTCCCAAACCTGCACACAGAAATAACATCACATGAGACCAGAAGACATGGCAGGATGTGCAGAATACCCCCGTTGAAAAGCAGAGGTGCAACTGGTACTCTGAGAGAGAACTCTATCAACATCAGAGGCCCGAGACTGTTCAACACGCTTCCACTACACATAAGGGACATAACTGGCAAACCCCTCACAGTGTTCAAGAGAGAACTGGATAAGCACCTCCAAAGGATACCTGATCAACCAGGCTGTGACTCATACGTCAGGCTGCGAGCAGCCGCGTCCAACAGCCTGGTTGATCAGTCCAGCAACCAGGAGGCCTGGTCGATGACCGGGCCGCGGGGACGATAAGCCCCGGAAGCACCTCAAGGTATCCTCAAGGTATCAAGGTATGTGTAGCGGCAGCGTGTTGAACAGTCTCGGGCTTCTGTTGATAGAGTTCTCTCTCAGAGTACCAGTTGCACCTCCGCTTTTCAACGGGGGTATTCTGCACATCCTGCCATGTCTTCTGGTCTCATGTGATGTTATTTCTGTGTGCAGGTTTGGGACCAGCCCCTCTACTATTTTCCACGTGTAAATTATTATGTATCTCTCCCGCCTGCGCTCAAGGGAGTACAGATTTAGGCTCTTTAGTCGGTCCCAATAGTTTAGATGTTTTACTGAGTGGATTCTAGCAGTAAAGGATCTCTGCACGCTCTCCAGGTCAGCAATTTCTCCAGCTTTGAAAGGGGCTGTCATTGTGCAGCAGTACTCCACTCTAGAGAGCACAAGCGTTTTGAAAAGTGTCATCATCGGTATAACATCTCTAGTGTGAAAAGTTCTTGTTATCCAACCTGTCATTTTTCTTGCAGTTGTGACGGCTACTTTATTGTGTTCTTTAAAGGTAAAGTCTTCCGACATGAGTACACCCAGATCCTTTACATTGCCTTTTTGTTCTATGTTATGATTTGTCTGAGTTTTGTATGTGGTTTCCGTTTTCATATTTTCATTTTTTCCATAGCGCATGAGCTGGAACTTATCTTCGTTAAACACCATATTATTTTCTGTAGCCCTGTATTTTCTGTATTTCATAACAAGGGGACAAAGGGAATATCACTACAGACCAAGAGAGCAGTAGAGTTTAGGCTCCCAGCAAAAATTGGAGGGAAAGAGAAAGGAATAACTGCGGACGAGACGAGGACGAGCACCAGGCATTGGCTCCTGGAGACGGACACAAAGCGATGAAAACCGAGAGGTCAGAAGTTGGAGTTCAAGAAAATTAGCGTAAAAGCTACGAATATTCCATTGAAGAATAGACATTCAAAAACGAAGTCAAAGATGAACACATGATACTAGGGAGGATCAGGCTCATGTTCATTGAAATCAGGGAATAAATCATAGGTAAATATAGGTACCTTCATAGGTAAATCAAGCAAAGTCGAATGAGTCGAGATAGCAGGAGGAGCGGACAGTCAGGCTGACAGAGTACGGAGTAGCAGGAGGCCTCGGAGATGGACGTTCGAGGGAATGGGGAAGGACAGAAATAGTGAAATGCAATTTAGCAAACACAGCATCATAGGGCGAATCAAGAGCCACGGGACTCTCCATAGCAGCATCAGTCGATTCCGCCACAGAGATGGGAGGAGAGGCAGGGACAGAGCCAGAGATGGACAGCAAGAGGTTGGACACCTTCTTACCAGCTGGGGAGGAAGGAGAGAAGCCAGGCTTACTGATCTGACTACAAGACACAGGCATGCCAACAGCAGTGTTCTGTGCGACAGCCTCCACAGTCTCAGCAAGAGAGGAAGAACGAGAGCGGACAACACGAAGACGACTGGGAGGAGGATGGACATCGGCCAAAAGGGCCAGATGTGGAGGGTCAAAAGACAGTGAATGGCTGAGAAGAAAGACGGGGTTGGGAAGGGAAGGCCACAGAAAATAAGGAAGAGGGAGAAGGCGGAGAGGAAACAGTGAACTGAACAGCAGGAGAAGACTGGGTGGGAAGGGTGGAAAAACCAGACGGTGAGCTGTGAGCAGGTGGAGCAGGAGCCTCGGGATCAGAATGGAGACGGGAGACGGGGAGCTGGTGGAGGTACTGGGGTCGAAGGCTTGGAAACGGTTGTGAAATTGAAAAAGGGGTGAAGGGTGGGGAGAAGTGTGATGCAACACACGAGCATAAGTCATGTCGGATAAAGAGTTAAGGCGTCGAACTTGGCGTCTTGCCTCGGGGAAAGAAATCTGATCATGATGTTTTAAATTGAGAATGGCTTCCTCAAATTTGTAGTATATGCACGAGCGGGAGAGGACAGAGTGGGCGTCACCGCCACTGATGGAGCGAGGCTGGGAGAAGAGCACTCTGTCTTAAAAAAGGTGTGATGAGCAGGGAACACTTGTCACTGACACTGAAATTTCGATGAGTGTTTTTTGCACCCCCTCATTTCTTGCAGGTAACTTCTGGTATTGCCCAAATGCTGTGCATATTAGTGGCTTTAGGTATTATATGTACTAACTCTATCTATAAATCCAACATTATGTTTGTAACTCAGCTTCTATGTATGTACTTTTACCTGAATAAACATTTTGATTTTGATTTTTTTGAGGTATTTATATAGGACATGTGTTTCAGGCCGGTGGCGGGGAGCAAGTCGGAGCGACGGGGCAAGAACGCTGCCAGACACATCAACTCCGAGGTGGTGCTCCTGTGTGACATGATCTACCAGGAGGGTCACCAGTACGACAACGGCACCGCCCTCATCTCCTTCGGCGACCTCTTCCAGGTGAGGCAGCCAGGTGGTACTCACCTAGTTGTGCTTGCAAGGTGAGTACCAGTCCACACCTTTGGCTCTTTGGTCCAGCCTCTTAACTGTCAATCAACTAGGGTACAGTTACGGAGTCTATTGGGCTCTATCATATCTATATTTATCAGCTTTATGTAGTCAGCCTCCCACCACATCACTGCCTAATGCATTCCATTTGTTAACTATGGACACTGAAAATTTTATTTTTAATATCTCTGTGGCTCATCTGGGTACTCAGTTTCCACCTGTGTCCCCTTGTTCGTATCCCACCCATGCTAAATGGTTTGTCTTTGTCCATTTCTCTGTATCTATTCCTATGAGAATTTTGTAGGTGGTATCATATCTTCCCTTACTCTTTTTCTCTTCTAGGGACGTGAGGTGTTTAGCTCACGTGGCTTTCCTTGTAAGTAAGTATTATCAAAAGAAGGCACCAAACTGGGAAGGCTATGTAGCACCATCAAATGTGCAGAATAATCAGAGGGCGCTAAATATCACCAANTAGCTCTGGTTTTCATCTTCCCCAATCTTTCCTTCTTTGTAAACCTGTCCTTGAGTCTCGTCCTTTAGATTTCTGCACTCATCTTCAACTTTCCTATAACGATCCCTTCTCTCTCTCTGAACTTCGTTCTGCCCTGGCCCTCTGCGGTTCTACGGCGGCGGGCTCCGATGGTATTCATTATGAGATGCTTCGCCATCTCCTCCGTGCACGTCTCAGTATTTACTGAGTCTGTATAATCGGATCTGGGAGTCGTCGTCAGTCCCTGAGGACTGGCTCGATGCCGTTGTCCTCCCTGTTCGCAAACCAGGGTCTCTGGGAACCTCCCCTAAGGACTTTCGCCCTATTGCCCTCACAAGTTGTGTCTGCAAACTCTTTGAACGTATGGTTAACGTTCGTCTGATGTAGTTCCTGGAACACCATCACCTCCTCTCCCCTTCTCAATTTGGTTTCCGCAAGTGCCGCAGTACGACAGATGTCCTGGTGAACTTGGAGGTCTATATTCGTACTGCTTTTGCTGCGAAGACCTCCGTTGTTGCCGTCCTTTTTGACCTGGAAAAGGCTTATGACACCACTTGGCGTATCATATTCTATCCCAGCTTCATTCTTTTGGCCTTCGTGGTCATCTCCCTCTCTTTCTCCGCAGCTTCCTCTCTCGTCGTTCTTTCGGGTGCGCCTTGGTACCGCTCTCTCTGCCTCTTTTCAGCAATACGAAGGTGTGCCCCAGGGTAGTGTTCTGAGCACTACTCTTTTCTGGTTGCCCTCAATGGTCTTCTTTCCTCTCTTCCTTCAGGTGTCTTCTCCGCTCTCTATGTTGATGATCTTACCCTTTGCTGTCAGGGTGATGATTCACCTCTCCTTCAGCGCCGGCTTCAACTTGCGATTGATGCCGCGTCGTCTTGGGCCACTGATCATGGCTTCAAGTTCTCTGCTTCTAAGACTTGTGCCATGTCTTTTACTCGGAAACGGGTCGTTCTTCGTCCCTCTTTGTCACTTTATGGTCATCCCCTTGAGTACAAAGATTCCGCAAAGCTTTTGGGGTTATTCCTTGACACTCGTTTGCCTTGGTCTCCCCATATTTCTTACCTCCATGTAGAGTGCTCCAAGGCCCTTACCCTTCTTCGAATATTGTCCCATACTTCTTGGGGAGCGGATAGGCGCACTCTCCTTGCTTTGCATTCCTCTCTCGTGCTGTCTAAGCTCGATTATGGTTGCCCTGCTTACTCTTCTGCTTCTCCTTCTGCTCTTCGCTGTCTTGATGCTTTGCACCATACCGGGCTGCGCCTCAGTTCTGGTGCCTTTCGTTCGTCTCCCGTCCTTAGCTTGTATGTTGACACTGGCTTCCTATCTCTTCAGGACCGCCGTGATCGCTACTGTCTTCGCTATCTTGCGCGGTCCTTGCAACATCCTTCCTCTCGCCTCTGTCGTGCTTTAACTTTTACCCCTCCTGCGGTTCCTGTTCCTCTTCACCACCTCCCTCTTTCTGTCCGGTTATCTCGCTTACAGGATTCTCTTTCCGTTCGTGTTTCTAATGTTTCTCCTCGTGTTGTTCCTTCTTTGCCCCCATGGAGAGTCCCCCTTCCGCAGTTTTGTACGTCCTTGACCCACGTCACTAAAGCTTTTACCCCTCCTACGGTTCTAAAACGCCTTTTCCTTGAGCACTTTTCTTCTCACTCCCGCTCCGTTTCTGTCTTCACCGATGGGTCTAAGTCTGCGGACAGTGTTGGCTACTCTGTTGTTTTTTTCTGATCGCACTTATATGTGTCGCTTACCTCCGGAGACTAGCATCTTTACGGCGGAGCTTTATGCTATTCTCTATGCTCTTCGTCTCTTGCTTTCTCGTTGTCAGTCTTCTTTTGTGGTTGTTGTTGACTCTCGTAGTGCCCTCATGGCTCTCGAGTCCTTTAATCCGGTTCATCCAGTAGTTGTCGAGATCCAGCATTGGCTGTTTCTTGTTCACAGCAAGTTTAAGTCGGTTGAGTTTTGTTGGGTTCCCAGCCATATTGGTGTGTCTTTAAATGAGCGTGCGGATGCTGCCGCCAAGGAAGCTGTCCGCTCTTGTCCCATCTCTCGTAAAGGTATTCCATATTCCGACTTTTACCCGGTTATCCATTCCTCCATCCTTACCCGTTGGCAGGCTTCTTGGTCGTCTGTTACTGGTAACAAACTCCGTACTCTTAAATGTTGTGTTTCCTCGTGGCCATCCTCCTACCACCGTAACTGGCGGTGGGAAACTGCTCTGGCGAGGTTGCGTATTGGCCATACTCGCTTAACCCATGGTCACTTGATGGAGCGCCGCCCTGCTCCTTATTGTCCTAATTGCATTGTCCCTCTTACGGTCGTGCATGTCCTTCTTGAATGTCCTGACTTCCGGGACGAGCATATGTCTTGCTTTCCGACTGCCCCTCGCGGTCACTTGTCCCTCAATAGAATTCTTGATGACTCGGATACTTTTGATATCGTTCGCCTTATGCGTTTTTGTTCTCGTATTGGCATCCTTGGTGATATTTAGCGCCCTCTGATTATTCCGCACATTTGATGGTGCTACATATCCTTCCCGGTTTGGTGCCTTCTTTTGATAATTACTTACTTACTTCTGATTTGATATTAGAATTGGTGCCCAATTCAACTCGGCCTCGTAGGGACCACGTGACAAGGACAAATTCACATAAATACTCAAAAGTGGAAATAATGAAAATGCACATTACTAACTAAATGGTTTATTCAAAAACTAAACAAAATCTAAATAATTCAAGCACTCCCTATCAATTAACACTCCCTGGCTGTACATTTAACGGCAATGAGTGACCTATCCCTATAAAAACTCCTAGCAACTATACCTTCTACAGACCAGCTGGGTGTTCGTGCTGTCTGGAGGCCGATGATGGGAGGCCATCTCGCCCGAGTTGCTCTTGAAACCACACTGATCTCTCTCTCTCTCTCTGTTCCACACAGAAGCCAGAGCATTGTATTCTTCCACATCGTTAAGTTACTTACAAGGCTTAAGTTATAACAATTAACCTCTGTTGCACTGAATGATCCAGATTGGTTGAATATTGTAACTGAAGTTAAATTACCCAAGCATCCTAAGGAAGAGCTATTCCCAATTACAAAATGGCTATTTGACCTTTGAAAAATAGAGGACATGGAAACTGGTGACCTATGACCTTCAGGTCACTCCGCAATAAAGAGTAGTCCTGGCTTGTGACGTCACTGATGGTGACTTAACTCAATAATTAGAATACTCTTGATATTATAAACAGTAATACTATACAATACAATTTGAATACAAAATGAATGAAGGCTAATTTCTCTAAATAAGTGAATACTATAGCATGATTCATTATACAAAACTTGTGAACAAAGGCGTCAATTATTTTCACCGGGAATTCCCTGGGGGATGCACGTTGCTGGGGGTCAGGTCCCTACACGAGACTTCTGGAACCTTCTGGATCATATCTTACAGCAGCTAGTTTTGTTACAAAGTAAGACACGCACGTCCTGGAAGTCATGACATTCAACAAGTAATGTTGGAATGTAAACACGACTGTAAGAGGGACAACGCAATTTGGACAATAAGGAGCAGGGCAGCGCTCCATTAATTAAGTGACTGTGAGTTAAGCGAGTATGGTCAATCCGCAACCTTGCTAGAGCCGTTTCCCACTGCCGGTTAAGGTGGCAGGAGGAAGGCCACGGGGACACACTACGTTTGAGAATACGCAGCTTGTTATCAACTACAGAAGACCAACAACCCTGCCAACGGGCAAGGATGGAGGAATGAATAACTGGATAAAAGTCGGGATAAGGAATACCTTTACGGGAGATGGGACGAGAACGGATAGCTTCTCTAGCGGCAGCATCCGCACACTCATCTAAAGAAACACTAATATGGCTGGGAACCCAGCAAAACTCTACTGATTTAAATTTACTAGAGATAAGAAACAGCCAATGTTGAATCTTGATGATCACCAGATGGACAGAATTAAAGGACCCTAGAGACATGAGGGCACTACGAGAGTCAACTACAACCACAAAGGAAGATTGACAATGAGAAAGCAGGAGACAGAGATCATAGAGAATAGCATAAAGTTCTGCTGTGAAGATGCTAATCTCTGGAGGAAGGCGACACACACAAGTGCGGTCAGGAAAACAACAGAGTAGCCCACACCGTTCACAGACTTAGACCCATCGGTAAAGATGGAAACAGAGCAGGAGTGCAAAGAAAAGTGCTCAAGGAAAAGGCATTTCAGAACTGTAGGAGGGGTAAAAGCTTTAGTGATGCGGGTCAAGGATGTACAAAACTTTGGAAGGGGGACTCTCCATGGAGGCAAGGATGGAACAATACGAGGAGAAACATTAGAAATACGAATGGAAAGAGGATCCTGTAAGCGAGATAGTCAGACAGAAAGAGGGAGGCGATGAAGAGGAACAGGAACCACAGGAGGGGTAAGTAAGTAATTATCAATAGAAGGCACCAAACCGGGAAGGCTATGTAGCACCATCAATTATGCGGGATAATCAGTGGGAGCTAAATATTGCCAAGAATTCTATCGAGGGACAAGTGACCACGGGGGACGGTCGGAAAACAAGACACACACTCGTCCTGGAAGTCGGGACATTCAACAAGGATATGCACAACTGTAAGAGGGACAATGCAATTTGGACAATAAGGAGCAGGGCGGCGCTCCATTAGTTGATAGTGAGTTAAACGGGTATGGCCAATACGCAACCTAGCCAGAGCCATTTCCTACCGCTGGTTACCGTGGCAGGAGGAAGGCCACTGGGGACACACGACTCTTAAGAGTACGCAGTTTGTTACCAATAACAAAAGACCAACAACTCTGCCAGCGGGCAAGGATGGAGGCATGAATAACTGGGTAAAAGTCAGAATAAGGAATACCTTTATAGGAGATGTTCTCTTTCCGTTCGTATTTCTCATATTTGTCCTCGTGTTGTTCCTTCTTTGCCCCCGTGGAGAGTCTCACTTCCGCAGTTTTGTACATCCTTGACCCACATCACTGAAGCTTTTGCCCATCCTATGGTTCTAAAACGCTTTTTCCTTGAGCACTTTTCTTCTCACTCGCACTCCGTTTCTGTCTTCACTGATGGATCTGGGTCTGCGACAGTGTTGGCTACTCTGTTGTTTTTCCTGATCACACTTGTGTGTGTCGCTTGCCTCCGGAGACTGGCATCTTCGCAGCGGAGCTTTGTGCTATTCTCTGTGCTCTTCGTCTCCTGCTCTTTCGGTGTCAATCTTCCTTTGTAGTTGTAGTTGACTCTTGTAGGGCCCTCATGGCTTTCGAGTCCTTTAATCCGGTTCATCCGGTGGTTGTCGAGATCCAGCATTGGCTGTTTCTTGTTCACAGTAAATTTAAGTCGGTTGAGTTTTGTTAGAGTTCCCAGCCATATTGGTGTCTCTTTAAATGAGCGTGCAGATGCTGCCGCCGGGGAGGCTGTCGGTTCTTGTCCCATCTCTCGTAAAGGTGTTCCATGTTCCAACTTTTACCCGGTTATCCATTCCTCCATCCTTGCACGTTGGCAGGCTTGTTGGCCGTCTGTTACTAGTAACAAGCTGCGTTCTCTTAAAGGTTGTGTGTCCTCGTGGCCGTCCTCCTGCCACCGTGACCGGCGATGGGAGGTGGCTCTGGCGAGGTTGCGTGTTGGCCATGCTCGCTTGACACATGGTCACTTGATGGAGCGCCGCCCTGCTCCTTATTGTCCTAATTGCGTTGTCCCTCTTGCAGTTGTGCATATCCTTGTTGAATGTCCTGACTTCCGGGACGAGCGTGTGTCTTGTTTTCGGACCGTCCCCCGCGGTCGCTTCTCTCTCGATAGTATTCTTGATGACTTGGATACTTTTGATATCGCTCGCCTTGTGCGTTTCTGTTCTCGTACTGGCGTCCTTGGTGATATTTAGCGCCCTCTGATTATCCTGCACATTTGATGGTGCTACATAATCTTCTCGGTTTGGTGCCTTATTTTTTATAATTACTTAATTACTTTAAAGGAGATGGGACAAGTGCGGATAGCATCCTTAGCTGCAGCATCCGCACGCTCATTTAAAGAGACACCAACATGGCTGGGAACCCAGCAAAACACAACCGACTTAAATTTACTGGAGATAAGAAAGAGCCAATGTTGAATCTCGATGACCACCAGGTGGACCGGATTAAAGGACCCCTAAAGACATGAGGGCACTACGAGAGTCAATTACCACCATGAAGGTGGATTGACACCGAGAAAGCAGGAGACAAAGAGCATAGTGAATAGCATAAAGTTCTGCTGTGAAGATGCTAGCCTCCGGAGGAAGGCGACACATATAAGTGTGGTCAGGAAAAGCAACAGAGTAGCCCACACCGTTAGCAGACTTAGACCCATCGGTGAAGATGGGAATGGAGTGGGAGTGAGAAGAAAAGTGCTCAAGGAAGAGGCGTTTCAGAACTGTAGGAGGGTTAAAAGCTTTAGTGATGCGGGTCAGAGAAGTACAAAATTTGGGAAGGGGACCTTCCACGGGGTCAAGGATGGAACAATACGAGAAAAAAACAGTAGTAATACGAACCGAAAGAGAATCTTGTAAGCGAGACAAACGGACAGAAAGAGGAAGGTGGTGAAGAGGAACAGGAACTACAGTAGGGGTAAAAGTCAAAGCGCGATAGAGGTGAGAGTGAGGATGCTGTAAGGATCGCGCAAGATAGCGAAGACTATAGCGATCACGGCGGTCCTGGAGAGACAGAAAGCCAGTGTCAGCGTACAAGCTGAGAGTAGGAGTTGAACGAAAAGCACCAGAGCTGAGGCGCAACCCAGTATGGTGCAAAGGATCAAGATGATGAAGAGTAGAAGGAGAAGCAGAAGAGTATGCAGGGCAACCATAATCGAGTTTAGACAGGATGAGAGAGGAATGCAAATAGAGGAGGGTGCGTCTATCCGCTCCCCAAGAAGTATGGGACAAAACCTTAAGTAGGTTAAGGGCCTTAGAGCATTCAACACGGAGGTAAGAGACATGGGGTGACCAAGACAAACGAGTGTCAAAGAATAACCCCAAAAGCTTCGTGGAATCTTTGTACTTAAGGGGATGACCATAAAGTGACAAAGAGGGACAAAGAACGACCCGCTTTCGAGTAAAAGTCATGGCACAAGTCTTAGTAGTAGAGAACTTGAAGCCATGATTGGTGGCCCAAGATGACACGGCATTAATCGCAAGTTGAAGCCGTCATTGAAGCAGAGGCGATTCATCACCTCGACAGCAAAGAGTAAGATCGTCAACATAAAGAGCGGAGAAGATGCCAGAAGGGAGGGAGGAAAGAAGACCATTGAGGGCAACCAGAAAAAGAGTAGTACTAAAAGAGGCAGAGAGAGTGGTACCAAGCCTGACTCGAAAGGTACGACGAGAGAGAAAGCTTTGAATGAAGAGAGGGAGATTACCACGAAGGCCAAAAGAATGAAGTTGAGACAGAATATGGTGTCTCCAAGTCGTGTCATAAGCCTTTCCAGGTCAAAAAGGACAGCAACAAAGGAGGTCTTCGCAGCAAAAGCAGTACGAATATAGACCTCCAAGTTCACCAGGACATCAGTCGTGCTGTGGCACTTGCGAAAACCAAATTGAGAAGGAGAGAGATGGTGATGGTGTTCCAGGAACCACATCAGACGGACATTTACCATACCCTCAAACAGCTTGCAGACACAACTCGTGAGAGCAATAGGGCGGAAGTCCTTAGGGGACGTGCCTAGAGACCCTGGTTTGCGAATAGGGAGTACAATGGCATCGAGCCAGTCCTCAGGGACGGACGACGCCTCCCAGACCTGGTTATACAGACTCAGTAAATACCGAGACGTGCACGGAGGGAGATGGCGAAGCATCTCATAATGAACGTCATCCGAGCCCGCCGCCATAGATCCGCAGAGGGCCAGGGCAGACTGAAGTTCAGAATGAGAGAAAGGATCGTTATAGGGAAGGTGGAGATGAGTGCAGAAATCTAAAGAATAAGATTCAAGAACAGGCTTACCAAGAAGGAAGGATTGAGGAAGATGAGAACCAGAGCTAACAGAAGAAAAGTGGAAACCCAGTTCGGTTGCGACCTTCACTGGATGCACCACAAGAGTACCACAGAGGCAGAGAACAAGCGAGACATCTGAAATGAACTTGCCCGCAATCTTGCGGATCTTCTTCCAGATCTGTGGCAGAGGAGTATTGGACGTAATGGTGGAAACATAAGATTTCCAAGTCTCACGTTTAGCTGTACGGATGGCTCTACGGGCCACCACACTTTCCTTCCGAAACAAAATAAAAGAATCGGCCGTTTGCCGGCGGTGGTGTTTCTTCCAGGCTGCACACTTACAGCGGACAGCCCGAGCACAGTCCACATTCCACCAGGGAATGCACTTCCGTGTGCCCTGGGAGGAATAGAGCGGATGGCAGCGTTGAAGACAGTGTCATAAAAAATGAGGGTGCGAGGAAGAGGCAGAGAGGAGAGGTCAGAGAGAGTAGCACGGAGGGTAAATAGGCTCCAGTCAGCCCTGGCAAACTACCACCGAGGGAAGGAAAGGGTAGGGTGGAAAGAGAAAAAAGAAATGAGGATAGGAAAATGATCACTGTTATGGAGGTCATCAAGAACCTGCCACGTGAAATCTAAGTAAAGGGACGACGAGCAGAGAGAAAGATTAAGACAGGAAAGGGTACGAGTTCGAGAGTCCACATGAGTAGGCTCACCAGAATTCAGAAGAGATAGAGAAGAAGCGAGGACGAACGGTTCAAGAAGACGGCCTCAGGTGTTTGTCAGAACATCACCCCAGAGGGTATGTCGACAGTTGAAATCACCCAACAGGAGCACCGGCTCTGGCAAGGAGTCCAGGAGGTGCTTAAGATCAGGAAGGGAAAGCAGGACATTTGGGGGGAGATAAATGGAACAGACTGTGTACCATTTACCCACAAAAATACGGGCAGCAGAACAGTGGATAGGTGACAGAAGAAGTAGGGGGACGAAGGGAATATCAGATCGAATTATAGAGCAGTAGAGTTATGGGCCCCAGCAAGAGCTGGGGGTGGGGGGGAGAAAGAAAGGAATAACCACGAAAGTGACCAGGACGAGCACCAAGCATGGGTTCCTGGAGACAAACACAAAGTGGTGTAAACTGTGTAATTAGAAGTTGGAGTTCATGTTAGTTGGCATAAAATCCACGAATATTCTACTGAAGAATAGACATTATCAAAGAGATAGGACAGTAACAGAGAACAAGAAAGAAAGAAAGGTATAGAAGAACACAGTTTATTAAAGAATCTCAGGATCAGGTCAGGCAGTAGGGTCGGCAAAATCAGGGTTAGGGGGCATGGGTAAGCTTAGTAAGGATAGAGGGAAGGGAGCGAGAGGACAGACCAGAGGCGGACTGACGGGGTCCGGAGGAGGAGACAACTGAGAGGGGCAGGCAAGGACAGCTGGTGGAGGGGGGTGGCAGAAGTCAGGGAGTGCACCTCAGCAAGGACAGCAACCGAGAGGGAATCGGGGGCAAAAGAAACCTCCATATCTGGGACAGGAGGTTCGACCACTGAAATGGGAGGGGACGTAGTGACAGAGTCAGAGGAAGGGGGTGAGGAAGAGAGCAAAACCTTCTTACCCGCTGGAGAGGAAGTAGGAGAGGAGCCAGGCTTACGTTTCTGACTCGAAGAGACAGGCGTTCCAGTAACAACGTACCGGGAGACAGACTCAATGGTCTCAGCAGGAGAAGAGGAACGGGAGCGAATAACACGAAGATTGCTGGGAGGATGATGGATATCAGCCTGGACAGACAGGTGGCATGGAAGATCAAGAGACTGGGGGGAGGGTCGGGAAGAAAGAGTGGAGAGAGATGGGGAAGAAGACAAAGGAGATATGGTGGACTGGGTAGGAAAGTCATAGTTATCTTGAGGTTATCTTGAGATGATTTCGGGGCTTTTTAGTGTCCCCGCGGCCTCCACCCCCAGGAAGCAGCCAATGACAGCTGACTAACACCCAGGTACCTATTTTACTGCTAGGTAACAGGGGCATAGGGTGAAAGAAACTCTGCCCATTGTTTCTCGCTGGTGCCTGGGATCGAACCCAGGGCCACAAGATCACAAGTCTAGCGTGCTGTCCGCTCGGCCGACTGGCTCCCGTGGGAGGAAGGGGAGAAACCCCAGGTGGAGAACTGGGAGGGAGACCATCCGGGACAGGAGGCAAAGGAATAAGGGAGGAGGTGGTGGGTGTGGTCGGGTTTAAGGCCTGGAAACGGTTGTGAGACCGAGGAAGACGGGAAGGACGAGGAGAGGTAAAACGCAACATGCAAGCGTAGGATATGCCCGCAAAAGGGGTGAGACGATGAACTTGGCGTCTCGCTTCAAGAAAAGACAGATGATCACGGTGCTTCAAGTTGAGGACGGCTTCCTCGAGTTTGTAGTGCATACACGATCGTGAGAAGGTAGGGTACGGGCTTCACCGCAATTGAGGCAGCGAGCCTGGGGAGAAGTGCACTCGGACTTAGAATGACTATCGTCCCCACACATGGGGCACAGATACACAGTACTGGTGCATTTGAGGACACCGTGCCCGAACTTCTAACACTTATTGCGAAGTCTAGGAGAGGGGAATGTACTCCTGAATGGATCATCTGGCACCAGCAAGAATAACAGAGGGCGGAAGGGCCCTACTATCAAAGGTGATTTTTACAACTCGAAGGGGCTGACGGCGACGACTACAAGGAGCTCGAGTAAACGTGTCCACCTGGAGGACAGAATGGCCTTGGGCTTCGAGGATATGTTTAATATCCTCATGGCAATCTTTGAGGCCCCGAACACCAGTTGCAACATGGTGTGGGAGGAGAACAGTGGCATTTAACAGAGCGTTTAACAGAGCGTTTTTGGAGACCCAAACAGGGGTCTCTCCAATGCAGGACAAAGCGGCTAAGCGAGTAGCTGCATCCTGAGAAGGAGCAGCGACGACACACGTACCGTAACTAGTGGAGTTAAAAGTAACAGAGGCATCTACTGAATCAACAAGGTGTTTATGGAGAGAGAAATCATCAGGAGGAGTACAATCCAGATGGTGGAGATCAAAGTATTTAGCCCACGTGGCGAGACCAAACAAGGCGTTGTAAGTATTATTACGGGAAGGGATCGTGCAAGTACGGCCGTGGCGGGGACGGCGTTGAGAACCCCCGGAGAGAGAGAGAGGGTAAAAGGCGCAGTAGTCACAATGAGAGACGAAACCATGCCAGGGGACGAGGTGGTCACCACTTGGGGCTGGGGACTCGACCTTACCGCAGAGGAGGGAGGGGAGCTGACAGGGATAAGTCAGGGGGTCGGGGCCCAATGCAGCGGGGGCTACAGGGCCTGGTCTTCCAACACAGTCTGACTCGGAGGCTTGGTCGCCCACCCCACGAGCCTGAGAAGGTACAAGGGAAACATTATCTGCCATGAAAACGAGGAAAACTTTCATTCACGAATGTGCCCCCACACCCACCATGGAGCCACAATTAGAGGCAGGACAACCAACAAGAAGCTATCGCAGATCTTGCCGGGTCCCCCCAGGGGTGCGTCATGAGTATACGCCCCACAAACGCCATCTTAAGAACCATGAGTCCGTCAAGAGCGGGTTCAGTGACGAAAGTAGGAGTGACAATAAAAGGGTCCCCTCACTCGAGACTTTGGGTACTACAGTTCTACGGGTGCAAGAGTATGCCTCCTCAAACACCCGGGCGTCAAAACAAAAGAAGGTTGAAAGAAGAATCAAAACAGGCAAAAGGTCGGCAGGAAATGACAATTTGATAGGAGAAGAGGGGGGGGGGAGAACAATGAAACACGAGGAAAAGAAAAAGGGGTCTGGCAAAATTGGTAAAGGCAGCAACTGGAGCATAAGGCTGCAAAAGGACAGAGGACTGATCCATGGAGCATCACACTCCGGCAGCTGCCCACCAAGCCCCCTCACGGCGGCAACGGGCCAGACAGTGAGGGGGGCACAAGAGGGGTAGAAGTTAAAGCACGACAGAGGCGAGAGAGAGGATGTTGTAAGGACCGCGCAAGATAGCGAAGACAGTAGCGATCACGGCGGTCCTAGAGAGATAGGAAGCCAGTGTTACTTTATGATTATTAATTGTCTTATTTTTATTACTCATTAATCTTGTCTTTACTGTTTTTTTGTTTCCTCTTTTTATCTAACTTCTGTATCCTTCCTGGCTATCTACGGTGATCTTTATTTTACCTCTAATTGTTTCTATTATATGTGTATTTGCATTTATTGCTGTATTTTGTTATAATTACCTTATATTTACAGCAGATATAACTGTGTCTGTAATTGCTTGTCTTATTGTATCGTGACCCCTTTGCTTGTACATGCATACTGATATTGATCCTGGTCTAAATATTCTGCCTCTTATCTACACCAATCAGCACATTGATTATCATTATTGCAGGTATTACACAGCTAATCTTGCAAAAAACAAACTCCAAAATAGCACCTGCTTATCAGTTTACAACCAAAATGTCAGATCACTTGGTAAACATTTTGATAATATAAATGCACTACTCACAGCACTAGGTACTAAATTATCATTCATTATTTTAACAGAAACCTGGCTAAGTAAAGACTATACCCAACTTCTTCAACTTAGCTGGTTATAAAACCATTCACAACTGCAGGCCTAACAAAAAAGGAGGTGGCACAGCTATATATGACCAAGATACCTTCATCTGCAATAGTGTCATTAATGATAGAGACGACTATTGTGAATATACCTTTGCCCAGTTCTCAAGTAAATCCCTTAAATCCTCCTTGACTATTAGTGCTATCTATAGATTTCCCAATACTAATATAGCTTCATTCTCAGATAACCTACCAATCAACAGTGGTGTTCCTCAGGGCAGCATACTTGGCCCTCTCCTCTTTCTCATCAACATTAATGACCTTCCAAATGCCTCCCAACACCTCAAACCAATTCTATTTGCTGACGACATGACCTTCATTTACTCCAGTCCTGACCCCATTGCTCTAAATCTCAGAGTGAATACTGAGCTAAATATAGTCCATCTCTGGCTAACTGCCAACAAACTCACGCTCCACATTGACAAAACTTTCTATTTTTTGTTTGGCAATAAATCCTTAAATCAAATAAATCTCAGGATAAACAATACCCAGATTTGTAACAAAGTAGATGGCAAATTCCTTGGCGTTCTCATTGACCAGAAGCTGAATTTCCAGGGACACATTCTAAATATAGAAAAAAAGTTTCAAAAACTGTTGGCATTCTTTCTAAGATCAGATATTATGTACCTCGCCCTGCCCTGGTGATGCTCTATTACTCTCTCATCTATCCTTATCTCAACTATGGTATTTGTGCTTTGAGTTCTACTACCCAAAATCATTTACGTCCTCTAATTACTCAACACAAAGCTGCTATTAGAACAATACCTAACTCTGGCCCCAGACAGCACTCGGTACCCTTACTCAAATCTCTGAATATGTTAGATTTTAAGTCACTGCACATCCTCTCATGTGTATTTTATATATATAAAACTCTGAACTGTAATGTCAATTCTGACCTTAAATGCTTCCTTGAAGGTTGTAACAGAACCCATGAGCACCACACCAGATACAAATACCTATTTGATATTCCAAGAGTGCGACTTAATCAAACTAGAAATGCTCTACAAATCAAGGGACCCAGAATGTGGAAAGACCTTCCCAATCATGTTAAAGACTGTACCTCTCCCAACCAGTTTAAGATAAAAACTAAGTACTACCTATGAACAAATCCACAAGGGCCATGACGAGGATTCGAACCTGCGTCCGAGAGCATCCCAGACGCTGCCTTAATCGACTGAGCTATGACATGGTCAAGAGGAGTTGAAACCGAAGTTCTACTGAACTTACTGGATCCTGCAGCCTCTCGGAGGCACAAACCAGGGTTTTACACAACTCAACCCATGCACTCGAGCTATGTCAATAGGCCGTTCTTCCTCTTCGTCCTTACTTCGTTACACACAGAAATCACAATTGCGTGATGCATCAAATGAACAAATCCACAAGGGCCGTGACGTGCCTCGGAGAGGCTGCAGGATCCAGCAAGTTCAGTAGAACTTCGGTTTCAACTCCTTTTGACCATGTCGTAGCTCAGTCGATTAAGGCAGCATCTGGGATGCTCTCCCAGACTGTAACCAAGACTACTAAATAAATGTGAATACCCAGTAAACACTGTATCTAATCTACCCAACAACGTAAGTAAGTAATTATCAAAAAGAAGTAATTAAGTAATTATCAAAAAGAAGGCACCAAACCGGGAAGGTTATGTAGCACCATCAAATGTGCGGGATAATCAGAGGGCGCTAAATATCACCAAGGATGCCAATACGAGAACAGAAACGCATAAGGCGAACGATATCAAAAGTATCCGAGTCACCAAGAATACTATCGAGAGACAAGCGACCGCGGGGGACGGTCGAAAAAAAGACACGCTCGTCCCGGAAGTCAGGACATTCAACCAGGATATGCACGACCGTAAGAAGGACAATGCAATTAGGACAATAAGAAGCAGGGCGGCACTCCATCAAGTGACCATGAGTTAAGCGAGTATGGCCAATACGCAACCTCGCCAGAGCTGTTTCCCATCGCCGGTTACGGTGGCAGGAGGACGGCCAAGAGGACACACAACCTTTAAGAGAATTACCAGTAACAGACGACCAACAAGCCTGCCAACAGGTAAGGTTGGAGAAATGGATAACCGGGTAAAAGTCGGAATAAGGAATACCTTTACGAAAGATGGGATAAGAGCGGACAACTTCCCTGGCGGCACGCTCATTTAAAGACACACCAATATGGCTGGGAACCCAACAAAACTCAACTGACTTAAATTTACTGTGAACAAGAAACAGCCAATGCTGGATCTCGACAACCAATGGATGAACCGGATTAAAGGACCCGAGAGCCATGAGGGCACTACGAGAGTCTACAACAGCTACAAAGGAAATTGACAATGAGAGAGCAGGAGACGAAGAGCATAGAGAATAGCATAAAGCTCCGCTGTGAAGATGCTAGTCTCCGGAGGTAAGCGACACATATAAGTGTGATCAGGAAAAACAACAGAGTAGCCAACACCGTCCGCAGACTTAGACCCATTAGTGAAGACGGAAACGGAGTAGGAGTGAGAAGATAAGTGCTGAAGGAAAAGGCGTTTTAGAACTGTAGGAGGGGTAAAAGCTTTAGTGTTGCGACCCAACAACGTAACCTAATCGTACGTTACATTCTCTTCAGACTTTCTCACGACAAGTGACATCTTAAGACCTTTACACACGACATGCTCCTGTGATGACGTCATTTTTGCACACTGCCCGTCCCATAGAGTCGTCCTCTCACCTCCAAGTTTTATCAAAGATGCTCATCAAAGATGCTAAGTACCTCACTTAGTCACATTTAATGACGGTTGCTTGCATTATTTAATTTCCCTGACTCCTCACTATGGCCAGGTGGGGAATAACTTACTGTGGGGGTAGACCTACCCCACGAGACTACCTGGGGGTTCATACCTTGAGGTTACATTGAGGTGCTTCCGGGGCTTAGCGTCCCCGCGGCCCGGTCATCGACCAGGCCTCCTGGTTGCTGGACTGATCAACCAGGCTGTTGGACGCGGCTGCTCGCAGCCTGACATATGAGTCACAGCCTGGTTGATCAGGTATCCTTTGGAGGTGCTTATCCAGTTCTGTCTTGAACACTGTGAGGGGATTGCCAGTTATGTCCCTTATGTGTAGCGGCAGCGTGTTGAACAGTCTCGGGCCTCTGATGTTGATAGAGTTCTCTCTCAGAGTACCAGTTGCACCTCCGCTTTTCAACGGGGGTATTCTGCACATCCTGCCATGTCTTCTGGTCTCATGTGATGTCAATTGCTGACTGTGTGCAGGTTTGGGACCAGCCCCTCTAATATTTTCCACGTGTAAATTATTATGTATCTCTCCCGCCTGCGCTCAAGGGAGTACAGATTTAGGCTCTTTAGTCGGTCCCAATAGTTTAGATGTTTTACTGAATGGATTCTAGCAGTAAATGATCTCTGCACGCTCTCCAGGTCAGCAATTTCTCCAGCTTTGAAAGGGGCTGTCATTGTGCAGCAGTACTCCACTCTAGAGAGCACAAGCGTTTTGAAAAGTGTCATCATCGGTATAGCATCTCTAGTGTGAAAAGTTCTTGTTATCCAACCTGTCATTTTTCTTGCAGTTGTGACGGCTACTTTATTGTGTTCTTTAAAGGTAAGGTCTTCCGACATGAGTACACCCAGATCCTTTACATTGCCTTTTCGTTCTATGTTATGATTTGTCTGAGTTTTGTATGTGGTTTCCGCTTTCATATTTTCATTTTTCCATAGCGCATGAGCTGGAACTTATCTTCGTTAAACACCATATTATTTTCTGTAGCCCTGTATTTTCTGTATTCATAACAAGGGGACAAAGGGAATATCACTACAGACCAAGAGAGCAGTAGAGTTTAGGCTCCCAGCAAAAATTGGAGGGAAAGAGAGAGGAATAACTGCGGACGAGACGAGGACGAGCACCAGGCATCGGCTCCTGGAGACGGACACAAAGCGATGAAAACCGAGAGGTCAGAAGTTGGAGTTCAAGAAAATTAGCGTAAAAGCTACGAATATTCCATTGAAGAATAGACATTCAAAAACGAAGTCAAAGATGAACACAGGATACTGGGAAGGATCAGGCTCATGTTCATTGAAATCAGGGAATAAATCATAGGTAAATATAGGTACCTTCTAGGTAAATCAAGCAAAGTCGAATGAGTCGAGATAGCAGGAGGAGCGGACAGTCAGGCTGACAGAGTACGGAGTAGCAGGAGGCCTCGGAGATGGACGTTCGAGGGAATAGGGAAGGACAGAAATAGTGAAATGCAATTTAGCAAACACAGCATCATAGGGCGAATCAAGAGCCACGGGACTCTCCATAGCAGGGTCAGTCGATTCCGCCACAGAGATGGGAGGAGAGGCAAGGACAGAGCCAGAGATGGACAGCAAGAGGTTGATGGACACCTTCTTACCAGCTGGGGAGGAAGGAGAGAAGCCAGGCTTACTGATCTGACTACAAGAGACAGGCATGCCAACAGCAGTGTTCTGTGCGACAGCCTCCACAGTCTCAGCAAGAGAGGAAGAACGAGAGCGGACAACACGAAGACGACCGGGAGGAGGATGGACATCGGCCAAAAGGACCAGATGTGGAGGGTCAAAAGACAGTGAATGGCTGAGAAGAAAGACGGGGTTGGGAAGGAAGGCCACAGAAAATAAGGAAGAGGGAGAAGGCGGAGAGGAAACAGTGAACTGAACAGCAGGAGAAGACTGGGTGGGAAGGGTGGAAAACCAGACAGTGAGCTGTGAGCAGGAGCCTCGGGATCAGAATGGAGACGGGAGACGGGGAGCTGGTGGAGGTACTGGGGTCGAAGGCCTGGAAACGGTTGTGAAATTGAGAAAGGGGTGAGGGTGGGGAGAAGTGTGATGCAACACACGAGCGTAAGTCATGTCGGATAAAGAGTTAAGGCGTCGAACTTGGCGTCTTGCCTCGGGAAAGAAATCTGATCATGATGTTTAAATTGAGAATGGCTTCCTCAAATTTGTAGTATATGCACGAGCGGGAGAAGACAGAG
>WNGS01163813.1:9514070-9528069 GCA_020271785.1 Procambarus virginalis
TATTATAGCGTGCATGTTGCCATTATGTGCACCGGACGGCGCTTTTTTAAAAAAACGCATGTTTTTACCTTCCACAGCCCCCCCTCCCTGTTCTCCCATTGACGCCGTGAGGGGGGCTTAGTGGGTGCTGCCGGAGTGTGATGCTCCTTGGGACAGTCCTCTGTCCTTTTGTGGCCTTGTGCTCCTGCTGCTGTCCTCTCTAATTATGCTGAACGTCTTTTCCTTTTCCTTCTGTTTCGTTTTTCTCCCCCCCCTCTTCTCTTATCTGCTTGCCGTTTCCTGCCGACCTTTTGCTTGTTTTGGTTCTTCCTCTGGACTTCTTCTATTTTGACGCCCGGTGCTTGAGAGGCATACTCTTGCACCCGTAGAACTGTAGTACCCAACGATCGAGCGAGGGGAACCTTTTATTGTCAATCCCCCTTTCGTCACTGAACCCGATCTCGACGGACTGTCGGTTCTTAAGGTGGCGTTTGTGGGGCGTATACTCACGACGCACCCCTAGGAGCCCCGGCATGATCGGCGATAGCTTCTTGTTGGGTGTCCTGCCTCTAATTGTGGCTCCATGGTGGGTGTGGGGGCACATTCGTGAATGAATGTTTTTTTCTCGTAACAATGATAAACTGTTCTGACTGTTTCTCCTTTACCTTCTCAGGCTCGTGGGGTGGGCGACCAAGCCCCCGAGTCGGTCCGTGTTGGAAGACCGGGCTCTGTAGCCTCCGCTGCATTGGGCCCCGACCTTGCTCCTCCTTTGGCCTCTCTGACTCCTCCCCTCGGCTCCCCTCCCTCCTCTGTGGTTGGGTCGAGCCCCAAGCCCCCAGTGGTGACTACCTCGTCCCCTGGCGCGGCTCCATCTCTAGTTGTAACTACTGCGCCTTTTAACCCCTCTCTCTCTGGGGTTCTCACGCCGTCCTCGTCACGGCCGCCCTCGCTCGATTCCTTCCCGTTCTGATACCTATCAAGCCTTGTTTGGTCCCGCTTCGTGGGCCAAATATTTTGATCTCCTCCCTCTTGATTCTGCGCCTCCTGACGATTTCTCCCTCCATCGACATCTCGTTGATTCCGTGGATGCCTCTGTTACTTTCAACCCCACTCGTCTCGGTACACGTGTCGTTGCTGCTCCTTCTCAGGATGCTGCTTCCCGCTTGGCTGCCTTATCCTGCCTTGGCGAGACCCCTGTTCGGGTCTCTAAGAACGCTCAGTTGAATGCCAGTGTTGGCACTATTCTGCTCCCGCCCCATGTTGCGACCGGTGTTCGGGATCTGCGAGACTGCCACGACGATATTCGACATATCCTTGCTGCCCAGGGCCATTCTATTCTCCAGGTGGACACGTTTACTCGTCCCCCTCGTGGTAGTCGCCGTCAACCCCTTCGGGTTGTGAAGATTACCTTTGATGGTAGGACCCTTCCACCCTCTGTCATTCTTGCTGGTGCCAGGTGCTCTGTCCAGGAGTACATTCCTTCTCCTCGGCTCTGTAACAAGTGCTGGAGGTTTGGGCATGGTGCCCTCCGCTGCTCTGGGACTGTCTCTCTCTGTCCTTTGTGTGGTGGCGAAGGTCACTCTAAGTCGGAGTGCACTTCTCCCCAGGCTCGCTGCCTCAACTGCGGTGAGGCCCATCCTACCTTCTCCCGTGCGTGTGTCCATTACAAGCTTGAGGCAGCCGTCCTCAACTTGAAGCACCGGGAGCGTTTATCTTTTCCTGAGGCGAGGCGCCAGGTTCGCCGGCTCCCGCCTTATGCTAATATCTCTTATGCTCGCGTGTTGCGCTCTTCTTCTCCTCGTCCTTCCCACCTTCCTCAGACTCACAACCGTTTCCGGGCCTTGGACCCTGATACGCCCACTGCCCCCTCCTCTGTTCCTTTGAGTTCTGTCCCGAAGGGTCCCCCTCCTGGTCCTCTGTCTGGAGTTCCCCTTCTTTCTACCCGGTCTGTCGTGTCTCCTGTGTCTTCTTCCTCGTCTCCCTCCGATCCTCCTTCCCATCCTTCTCCTCCATCTATTGACTCTCCCCGCCGCCTGTCGGTGCAGGCGGATGTCCATCGCTCTCCTAACGGCCGTCGTGTGTGCTCTCGTTCAGCTTCTCCTGTTGAGACACTGGAATCCGTTGCCCGGTACGTAGTTGCTGGGACACCGTCTCTTTAAGTCAGAAGCGTAAGCCTGGCTCCTCTCCTTCCTCCTCCCCGGCGGGTAAGAAGGCTTCGCTTTCTTCCTCGCCCCTACTACTGGCTCTATTGCTCCTTCCCCTCCCATTTCAGTGGTTGCTCCCCCTGTTCCTGCTATGGAGGTTTCTTTGGCCCCTGCTTCCCTTTCGGTTGCTGCCCTTGCTGAGGTGCACTCCCCTCTTTCTACTCCCTCTCTGCTGTCCTTGACTGCTCCTCTCCGTTGTCTCCTCCTCCCTCGGACCCCGCCCGCCCACCTCTGGTCTGTTCTCCCGCTTCCTTCCCTCCGTCTTTGCTCAGTTTACCCATGCCCCCTAACCCTGACTTTGCTGACCCTGATCCCGACCCTGATATTCTTTAACGTGCTATGTTGCTCTTTCGCCTTTGTTTCTTCCTTGTTCTCTGTTGTTGTCCTTTCTCTTCTCGTCGATGTCTATTCTTCAATGGAACGTTCGAGGTTATTACGCCAATTTCCTCGAACTCCAACTTCTGATTTCGCGGTTTTCGCCCCTTTGTGTCTGTCTCCAGGAGCCGATGCTTGGTGCTCGTCCTGGTCGTTTTCGTGGCTATTCCTTTCTCTCCCCCCCCCCCAGCCGTTGCTGGGGCTCCTAATTCTTCTGCTCTCTTGATTCGCGCTGATGTTCCCTTTGTTCCTTTACTTTTTCCTTCGCCTCTCCATTGTTCTGCTGCTCGTATCTTTGTGGGGAAATGGTACACAGTTTGTTCCATTTATCTCCCCCCGAGTGTCCCGCTTTCTCTTCCTGATTTGAAACACCTCCTGGACTCCTTGCCGGAGCCTGTGCTCCTGCTGGGTGACTTCAATTGTCGTCATTCTCTTTGGGGTGATGTTCTGACGAATACCCGAGGTCGCCTTCTTGAGCCGTTTCTCCTCTCTTCTTCCCTGTCTCTTCTGAATTCTGGTGAGCCCACTCATTTGGACTCTCGGACTCGCACCCTTTCCTGTCTTGATCTTTCTCTCTGCTCTTCTTCTCTTTACTTAGATTTCACGTGGCAGGTTCTTGATGACCTCCATGGCAGTGATCATTTCCCCATCCTTGTTTCCTTTTTCTCTTTTCGCCCTTCCCTCTCTTTCCCTAGGTGGCAGTTTGCTAAAGCGGACTGGAACCTATTTACCCTCAGTGCTGCTCTCTCTGACCTCTCCCTTCTGCCTCTCCCTCGCGCTCTCCTCCTTTTTCATGACACTGTCTTCGACGCTGCCCTCCGCTCTATTCCTCGCTCTTCCTCTCGGGGTCCACGGAAGTGCGTTCCCTGGTGGAATGCGGACTGTGCTCGGGCTGTCCGCTGTAAGCGTGCAGCCTGGAAGAGGCACCGCCGTCGGCAGACGACCGATTCTTTTCTTTTCTTTCGGAAAGCGAGTGCGGTGGCCCGTAGGGCCATCCGTACGGCTAAACGTGAATGTTGGGCTTCTTATGTCTCCACAATTACGTCCGAAACTCCCCTGCCACAGATCTGGAAGCGTATCCGCAAGATAGCGGGTAAGTTCGTTCCCGATGTTTCCCCGGTCCTTCACCTCCGTGGTACTCTTGTGGCGGACCCGTTGCAGGTCGCTACCGAACTGGGTTCCCACTTTTCTTCTGTTAGCTCTGGTCTTCATCTTCCCCAATCTTTCCTTCTTCGTAAACCTGTCCTTGAGTCTCGTCCTTTAGATTTCTGCACTCGTCTTCGACTTTCCTATAATGATCCCTTCTCTCTCTCTGAACTTCGTTCTGCCCTGGCCCTCTGCGGTTCTACGGCGGCGGGCTCCGATGGTATTCATTATGAGATGCTTCGCCATCTCCCTCCGTGCACGTCTCAGTATTTACTGAGTCTGTATAATCGGATCTGGGAGTCGTCGTCAGTCCCTGAGGACTGGCTCGATGCCGTTGTCCTCCCTGTTCGCAAACCAGGGTCTCTGGGAACTTCCCCTAAGGACTTTCGCCCTATTGCCCTCACAAGTTGTGTCTGCAAACTCTTTGAACGTATGGTTAACGTTCGTCTGATGTGGTTCCTGGAACACCATCACCTCCTCTCCCCTTCTCAATTTGGTTTCCGCAAGTGCCGCAGCACGACAGATGTCCTGGTGAACTTGGAGGTCTATATTCGTACTGCTTTTGCTGCGAGGACCTCCGTTGTTGCCGTCCTTTTTGACCTGGAAAAGGCTTACGACACCACTTGGCGATATCATATTCTATCCCAGCTTCATTCTTTTGGCCTTCGTGGTCATCTCCCTCTCTTTCTCCGCAGCTTCCTCTCTCGTCGTTCCTTTCGGGTGCGCCTTGGTACCGCTCTCTCTGCCTCTTTTCAGCAATACGAAGGTGTGCCCCAGGGTAGTGTTCTGAGCACTACTCTTTTTCTGGTTGCCCTCAATGGTCTTCTTTCCTCTCTTCCTTCAGGTGTCTTCTCCGCTCTCTATGTCGATGATCTTACCCTTTGCTGTCAGGGTGATGATTCGCCTCTCCTTCAACGCCGGCTTCAACTTGCGATTGATGCCGTGTCGTCTTGGGCCACCGATCATGGCTTCAAGTTCTCTACTTCTAAGACTTGTGCCATGTCTTTTACTCGGAAACGGGTCGTTCTTCGTCCCTCTTTGTCACTTTATGGTCATCCCCTTGAGTACAAAGATTCCGCGAAGCTTTTGGGGTTATTCCTTGACACTCGTTTGTCTTGGTCTCCCCATATCTCTTACCTCCGTGTTGAGTGCTCTAAGGCCCTTACCCTCCTTCGAGTATTGTCCCATACTTCTTGGGGAGCGGATAGGCGCACTCTCCTTGCTTTGCATTCCTCTCTCGTCCTGTCTAAGCTCGATTATGGTTGCCCTGCTTACTCGTCTGCTTCTCCTTCTGCTCTTCGCCGTCTTGATGCTTTGCACCATACTGGGCTGCGCCTCAGTTCTGGTGCCTTTCGTTCGACTCCCGTCCTTAGCTTGTATGTTGACACTGGCTTCCTGTCTCTCCAGGACCGCCGTGATCGCTACTGTCTTCGCTATCTTGCGCGGTCCTTACAACATCCTTCCTCTCGCCTCTGTCGTGCTTTAACTTTTACCCCTCCTGCGGTTCCTGTTCCTCTTCACCACCTCCCTCTTTCTGTCCGGTTATCTCGCTTACAGGATTCTCTTTCCGTTCGTGTTTCTAATGTTTCTCCTCGTGTTGTTCCTTCTTTGCCCCCGTGGAGAGTCCCCCTTCCGCAGTTTTGTACATCCTTGACCCGCGTCACTAAAGCTTTTACCCCTCCTACGGTTCTAAAACGCCTTTTCCTTGAGCACTTTTCTTCTCACTCCCGCTCCGTTTCTGTCTTCACCGATGGGTCTAAGTCTGCGGACGGTGTTGGCTACTCTGTTGTTTTTCCTGATCGCACTTATGTGTCGCTTACCTCCGGAGACTAGCATCTTTACAGCGGAGCTTTATGCTATTCTCTATGCTCTTCGTCTCCTGCTTTCTCGTTGTCAGTCTTCCTTTGTGGTTGTTGTTGACTCTCGTAGTGCCCTCATGGCTCTCGGGTCCTTTAATCCGGTTCATCCAGTAGTTGTCGAGATCCAGCATTGGCTGTTTCTTGTTCACAGTAAGTTTAAGTCGGTTGAGTTTTGTTGGGTTCCCAGCCATATTGGCGTGTCTTTAAATGAGCGTGCGGATGCTGCCGCCAAGGAAGCTGTCCGCTCTTGTCCCATCTCTCGTAAAGGTATTCCATATTCCGACTTTTACCCGGTTATCCATTCCTCCATCCTTACCCGTTGGCAGGCTTCTTGGTCGTCTGTTACTGGTAACAAACTCCGTACTCTTAAATGTTGTGTTTCCTTGTGGCCGTCCTCCTATCACCGTAACCGGCGATGGGAAACTGCTCTGGCGAGGTTGCGTATTGGCCATACTCGCTTAACCCATGGTCACTTGATGGAGCGCCGCCCTGCTCCTTATTGTCCTAATTGCATTGTCCCTCTTACGGTCGTGCATGTCCTTCTTGAATGTCCTGACTTCCGGGACGAGCGTGTGTCTTGCTTTCCGACCGCCCCTCGCGGTCACCTGTCCCTCGATAGAATTCTTGGTGACTCGGATACTTTTGATATCGTTCGCCTTATGCGTTTTGTTCTCGTATTGGCATCCTTGGTGATATTTAGCGCCCTCTGATTATTCCGCACATTTGATGGTGCTACATAGCCTTCCCGGTTTGGTGCCTTCTTTTGATAATTACATACTTACTGCTAGGTAACACGGGCATAGGGTGAAAGAAACTCTGCCCTTTGTTCTCGCCGGCGGGTGGGATCGAACCCAGGACCACAGGATCATAAGTCCAGCGTGCTGTCCGCTTGGCCGACCGGCTCTCTTGTTTGCCAGGGCGTTTAAAGAATGCAAAGAGGAGCTTTGCGATACATTGTCAACCATATTTAATAAATCATTAGTCAGGCAGAGTGCCAGAGTCGTGGAATGTTGCTAATGTGGTACCAATTTTTAAGAAAGGAGATAGATCACTTGCATCAAACTATCGGCCAATCAGCCTAATGTGTATTGTAGGAAAGACTCGACATGGAGGATGAAAGGCTTCTTGATATCTGGTGAGGCGAGAATGGGATTAGAACAGAGGAGGAATTTGAGTTGTTCGAATGCAACGGTTTGCTCTCTGGTCCAATTATACCGTTGCTTGGGACTGGTTAAGGTGATTAATGGGGTAGCAACAGTGCTAAAATTCTTCACAAACCTACGGTAATAGGAAGCAAGACCAAGGAAGCGCAGGAGCTGCTTCCTGGTAGTAGGCTGTGGATACTGTTGGATTGCTTGAATGTGAATGTTTAACGGAGCCAGGCTGCCACTCCCTATAACATGACCCAGGTACCGCACTTTACCTTTCGCGAAGGTGGACTTGCCCAGATTGATGGTGAGGCCGGCTTTCAGGAGCTTGTAAAACAATCGTTGTAGCTGGAGCAGGTGTTCGCTCCAGGTGTTGGATGCTACCACGATGTCATCCAAATAGGCGTAGGTGTTGTCCAAGCCCTGGATGACGCGGTTGACAGCTCTCTGAAAGGTGGCTGGGGCATTGCAGAGTCCAAAGGGAAGGCGATTGTACCTGTAGAGACCAAACGGGGTTATAAAGGCGGACAGTACCTTAGCTCGCTCCGTTAAACTCACCCGGTAGTAACCCTTGAGTAAGTCTACCTGAGACAGGTAGCGGGCATTACCAATGGCATCCAAAATGTCGTCTACTCTGGGTATTGGGTAGGCGTCCTTCACTGTGACCTGGTTCAACTTCCTATAATCCGTACACAGACGGATTTTGCCCTGAGGTTTGGGTACCAGGATGCATGGTGAGGCCCAGGGGGACTCACAGGGGGTAGCCAGTCCATGGTCCAAGAGATACTGTACCTCAGCCCGCATGACTTCCGTCTTGCTCGGGCTGATTCGGTAGAACGGTTGGCGAATCGGCTGGGTGTCAGGTAGCAGTTGAATGTCGTGCTGTCACAGTACACTCTTGGGGATCATCTCGAAACAACTCTTGATGTTCTCTGATGAGTTTGATGAGTGGAGCACTATTATCGTCCTGAAAATGATGGTGAAGGTTAGTAAGGATTTCTGAATTAGAGAGCGCTGTCTCAGTGTCAGTGCTTTCGGAAGGAGAAGCAGGGAAGGTCTCACTGTGGCTGTATGGACCTGTAAATGAGGTGAAATTGGTTAACACAGTGGGAGGAACCCCATGGTAGGACTTGAGTAAATTGATGTGGCACAGCTGGGTCTTCCGCCGCCTATCGGGGGTCTCGAGAACGTAGTTGAAGTTGTTCCGGCACTCCTTAACACGGTAGGGTCCTGAGAACCTGTTCTGTAAAGGAGAACCTGGGATAGGGAAATAGGCAAGCACTAAGTCTCCTGGTGTAAACTTCCTTACTTTACAGTGCTGGTCGTAACGAGTCCTCATCCTCTCCTGGGCTTTCTGTAGGTTGTTGCTGGCAAAGAAATGGACCCTCTCTAGAATGTGTCGGAGATTTGTAAGATACTGGGGCACATTCTGATGCTCACTGAAGGTGGCATCACATACAGAATCCTTGAAAGCCTTGAGAGGTGTACGGCACTTACGTCCGTAGAGCATCTCATAAGGAGATACTCCTAGTGACTCGTTGGGAAGACTTCTGAAAATACACATGATGAGATCAATTTGCCTATCCCAATCCTTTGAGGTCTCATTACAGAACTTTTTTAAGAGTGCCTTGATGGTTTGATGACTACGCTCGAGAGAACCCTGTGAAGCAGGATGATAGGGGCTGGACAGTACCTGTTTGATGTTGAACTCCTCCAGAGTCCGTTTGAAGAGATCACTGGTGAAGTTGGTACCACAGTCGCTCTGAATCTCCCTCGGAAATCCATACTGGGTGAAGATTTTCAGTAGATTCTTCACCACTGTAGCAGCCGTAATATTTTTCACTGGAACTGCTATCGGAAATCTGGTGGTAGGACACAGGATGGTTAAGATATATGCATTGCCTGCACTGGTCCGAGGCAAAGGACCAACGCAGTCGATAATGAGCTTGTGGAACGGTTCCTCAGGCACCTGGATGGGTATCAGTGGTGCTCTGGGAATGGAAACGTTCGGTTTCCCGGCTAACTGACACACGTGGCATAATTTGACATGAGTTTTGACGTCGTTTACCATACCTGGCCAGTAGTAGTCTTGTCGAATTCCATGGTAAGTCTTGTTGAACCCGTAGTGTGACAAAGCGCCGTGGGCCAGGTGTAGAATCGTGGGCCGCAGGCTGGTAGGAATCACTAGTTGTTCAACGTCTGCCCAATCGTCCTCGTCCTTCAGTTTACTGGGTCTATACCTGCGATAGAGTATTTCGTTCTCCATAAAGAACCCAGGAACACTGTCGGATTGGGTTTCAGCCTGAAAGAATAATGGTGTCAAGGTAAGATCATCTCTCTGTAACTTACGGAACTCCACCGCGGTCAGGTTAGGGGGTAGTTTCGAAGGGTCCTGAGGGACAGCGGTAGCAGTAGAGTCAGCTGGCTGTGGTCGTGCAGCTTGAGCACGGGTGGTCACCATAACAGGAGGAGAACCTTCATCACTCTCTTGAACCTTTGCTGGAACATGTTCAAAAATCGGGTTATCCACCACAGAGTTGCTTACCTCGGATATGTCCTTGACGATCAGGTTGTTTGGTTGTTGGTCTTCTGCCAAGTCGTTGCCCAGGAGAAGTTGCACTCCAGGCATGGGAAAAGGCTTTTCCCTGACGGCGACTTGGACTTCACCGGTCACGAAGGGACAATCCAGGTAAACTCGGGCAAGTGGATAAGGAGTTGTAGCAGTAAGGTCAGTGATGAACACAGTCTCTCCTGTGTAGGCGACGTTGGGCACAGCTGATTTCAAGACGATCGATTGTAGAGCCGCTGTGTCCCGTAGGATCTTAAGTCCGAAACGTCCCTCTGAATCTGAACCGTGGGTAGAGATAGTTCCTGGATATAGATGCTTGGTAAAGAGAGAGAGATCATTAGCATGAACACCAACATTCATTACAGGCTTACCGGACTTAGGGTGAGTAGGTTTAGACTTAGGGGGTTCGATGTTACCTTTAGATTGGGACTTACCACATTTGTCAATGGTGTGTCCATATAGTCGACAATACCTGCAGTACAGTTGAGAGGTACCTTGATCTGGGCTCGCTTTCTCGTAACTGTACCAAGACTTCTTGCTGGTAGGTTCTGGAGTCAGCCGGTGGATGAGGCTGTAAGTGTCAGCTGACTTCGCACACTTCACTAAATCCGTCTCTTCCTTGTCTGCTAAGTATAGGCGGACAGGAGGAGGTACACGTCTCAAAAATTCTTCAACCAGTATGAGGTTGACAAGCTCTGAAAAAGTAGAGACATGTGCTGCCTCCAGCCATTTCATGAAATATCTTCGTTTGGTGTTAGCAAATTCTAAGAAGGTGGTGGTACTTGCCTTGACGTAGTCACGAAACTTTCGTCGATAGCTTTCGGTGGAGAGAAGGTAGGCGTCCAACACAGCTTGTTTCAGGGTGGTGTAGTCGTTTTCCGAAGCCAAAGTGCTGAGTGTGACTGCTGCTCTACCTGTTAAATGTACTCGGAGAAGGGTAGCCCATTGGTCGTCAGGCCAATTAAGTTGATCAGCAAGGGTCTCAAAAGTGGTAAAAAACACATCAACCTCCGTTTCGATGAACGGGGGCATTAACTTACTTGCATGGGAGATATTGAAACTGGGAGGAAGACTAGCTGCCGCTTGTTGGAGTTGAGCTTGGTGTGCAGCGTCCCTCGCGAGTTCTCGGTCACGACAGTTTAGAGCTGCTTCTGCCTGTCGTTTGTCGTGGTCACGTTGCATCTCGAGTCGCTGTTGGTATAAGGCCAACTCACGTTCTTGCTGTCCTTTGAGGAGTAGGGCCTCCCTTTCACTTTCTTCTTCTTCAGTGCGGCCTCCCTTCCTTGAGGCGGATTCTCTTTCTTGTTCTTCCTTTTGAGGGCAGCTTCACGTTCTTGTTCTTCCTTTCTGAGGGCAGCTTCACGTTCTCTGATTGCAGCTTCACGCTCTCTGATTGCAGCTGCTTCCTGTTGTTGCTGTAGCTCGATCTTGGCAAGTTCCAATTTGAGCTTTATCGCTCTCAAGTCATCCTTATCTGAAATAATGTACTGTTCATGAGTAGAAGAATCTATAATACCTTCATCAGCAAGGTGATCCAGTATCATATTATTAATGGCAAATTTGTTGGCTCCATCAGGAACTTCCAAGTGATACTCATGTGCAAGAGTTAACAAATCGACCCTCTTAGCGTGACGTAAGGTCCCTATTTCACCTTCTGGATCTGTTTTGAATGCTTGTAGGCGGAACATTGTGAAAATATAGCAAAATATAGGAGACACGAATATATAGTGAGAATATGGTGAATGTCAGAAACAGGAAACGTGGCAACTGATACCTATCCTGTGGGGAATTATTAATAATTAAAGTTAATTCAAGATGGTAAATGAATAAGGTCGCAGGAAATCTTGTACCTGGTACTCACTGTGGGAGGATAAAGGCAAGAAAATCCTACTAATTAGTGAAAACTGAGTTTAAAAGACAAGTGAAACACTAAATGGCTTCAAAATAAATGAGGTAGTCCAAAAAATGTAGTCATACCTTGCCAAGTCACTATAGAACATAAGCAAAGGTACCCACTGAAATTGAATATGGTATTTACAGAATTAGCGAACTTTGTGCTCAAAAGAAAGAACGCCAATTCCCTACCTTAGGTAAATACCATCAGTCTGACCGACGAGTAGGGGTGCGAGTGTCAACTGGTGACGAGAACTATCGGCGAGGTCCCAATTCGCCAATAATAGTTCGTGCTAGAGGATCTAAAGCCCTCTTTTCCTCCTAGAGTCGGATTGCAGGACTTAGGTGCTATTGACCCGGAGACAGACCACAGTACCAGGGTACCTATGTGATAATCTGTCAAAAAGTGAGAAATATCTGGGGACAAAAGATGTTAAACACGGATAATAACACGGAAGGGGGAGACGACCAATTAAGAGTATGACTGCGGCCTACAGTCACCACGTAATCCAAAGTTGTCTCACTCTCACCATATGCTATTCCCGTAATGCACAATATACACAGCACCATATAAAATAAAAAATGATTAATGTAAATAATGGAAGCAAGGGAAATGAAAGCCAAGTATGCTTACCACAATTACCAATACCTGAGTGAAGCTCCGTGGACAGGCCCCCATTTATATGTGACGGTAACGTGTTGGAAATGGTGGTCGGCAGTCTTCCAACTAGCAGGTGTCAGTGCTGGGCCACATATACTAATTTAAATAAAAAAAAGGAAAAAAAAGAGTGACTGCTTGTCTGATAATCTGTGGTAAGGCAAGAAACACGAAAACACAAAATATAACAAAATACTTTACTTAATATAGAAAACACAAAATAAAATAAAGACGATACCTTGGCATATATAATATAATGTAAAAGAAAAATATATAAAATTATAACAAAGTGAAAAGGGGGAACTGGTTACGTTAACAAATAAAATGGTGCTGGGAATATATGCGCTAGCTAAGAACCTCTTATTTGATCACACGAGGTGGGTCAAATTCAGGTGTTCATAGCAGGAGCACGAGATATATTCTGGCTGGCAGAAATGCAAGGGACTCCAACAATAACTGGCGATGATTGTGATTGGCGAGGAACGGGAGTGGTGTGTTGGTTGGCGGCCAATGAGAACGCTGGACGGCCGCAAGTCGCTAGTTAGGCAGTTGAAGGGTTCGGCGCGTCGACCAGGTGTGCAGCAGGTGCTGGAGTGGGGGAAGGAGGGAGTTGAGGTGCGTGTGGCTGTCTTGATATATACGTTTAGCCACTACAAAACGTATCTTGCATATTGTTGAGGACGTGATGAATTAAGAAGATAGCAGGCTAAATCTCTGATAAGAGATTATCACGTTTTTCGGATAATGGTACTTTTTCACCTACGAGTCCAAAAGTGACAATTTCCAAACAATTTTTATACTACAAACAACATAATTTGAATTGCCTTGCCACATATAATTATTAGATATTCAACTAGAAACCTCAAATTACCTTGTTGGTGTTCGTCTTCTGATTGATGCCACACATCTTGAAGTTAAGAATTGTTAACAATTTACGTAACCTATACTAACACAACACTAAAATTAACACGTAAAATTACTGTACAGTTCATTAAGCAAAGTTAGTTTGACTGCCAGCTGCTGAAGCCTCACTGGTTGAAGGTGCGTGGCTTGCCTGTGGCGCCTCACTTGTTGAAGGCATTTGGCTGCCTGTGACGCTCACTCGTTGAGTGTATAACAGTAACTTGTCTTTGTTAGGACAACTTTCTTCCTCTTAACACCTACAGAACGATTGATGCTCCTACCAGACATAGTCTTGGCCAAAAATGTTCAAAGTTACTATGAAAATAAAAAGTTATTTAAAAAAATATTTCACTAATGGCGCAGCACTGTGTATAACACGAGGGATGGACGCACATGGGTGACCAGTATTGGACTGGTCCACTTGGCGTGGGGCAGCTATACCACCTTACGTAGGCTGCCAGGAGAATATTTTTTAAGGAAACTTCAGCCTGTGCACATTGCTTTTAGAAAAATTATTTATTTGTTATTACATAATTACTAGTACTTATTTCATTTTTTGTTCTAAAATTAATGGTAATTCCTGTACACAGGTGGTCCCTCCCGACGCTCCTCCCACCCTCCCGACACCAGACATAGTCTTGGCCAAAAATGTTCAAAGTTACTATGAAAATAAAAAGTATTTAAAAAATATTTCACTAATGGCGCAGCACTGTGTATAACACGAGGGATGGACGCACATGGGTTGACCAGTGTTGGACTGGTCCACTTGGCGTGGGGCAGCTATACCACCTTACGTAGGCTGCCAGGAGAATATTTTTTAAGGAAACTTCAGCCTGTGCACATTGCTTTTAGAAAACTTATTTATTTGTTATTACATAATTACTAGTACTTATTTCATTTGTTTTTGTTCTAAAATTAATGGTAATTCCTATACACAGGTGGTCCCTCCCGACGCTCTCCTCCCACCATCCCGAATCACCCACCACCCCACCCCCTCCTACACCATGCGCCTCGAGTCACGGGCAGACGGGATTAATACCGTATGGCCCGCCTCATGTTTTCATATACCTATATCCGTCCAAACTCTCGTTAATCCGGTTCCTGTGGCTATTTTGGCCGGATATTGTGATAACTTTATCCGATTGCGATTTTGGCCGTATTAAGGCGTTTTTCGGATGTTCGAATCCCGGATAATCGCGGGGTTACAGTATTGTTGAGGACGTGATGAAATACGAAAAGAGCAGGCTAAATCTCTGATAAGAGAT
>WNGS01163813.1:9528169-9542516 GCA_020271785.1 Procambarus virginalis
TGTATGACACTATACAATTGGCAATTTCTCACATCAGAATGTCTACCCAGAAATGTTGAGTTTCTCATTGTAGAAGGCCATAAATGGTTCTCTCATTCCTCTGTTAACCCACTGTACTGTGCAAAGCACCCTAAGGTACTCTGAGAGTTGTGCTATTTTTTTTAATTAGGCTATATTTTGTTTTTTTAATTTTTTCATCACTGTGTTTGGAAACATTTTTACATTAACTTTACCTGAACATTTATAAAAACAACAAAAATATGTCCTTGACCAAGAAGGTTTGCCGAAACCAGGTTCAAAGTGCGGTGGTTAAAGTTGAATATAAAAGGTTAAGTGAATCTCTCAATGATGGCACAAACCCAATAGAAACACCTGCTAAATGTAAAACAAGGTGGCTGTTTATTCAACCAGCTGTGAGTCAAATAATTGAACAATGGTCAGAAATGAAGGCTCATTTTATGAAAACAAGAGAAGGTGAGAGATGCTACAAAGCTAAAATTCTTTAACATGTACAGTGTTCAGATAGAAAACTTGCATTTCTGCTTTTTTTATGCAACTCATACTTAGTGAAGTACAAAGAGTCAGCAAGTTATTTGCTGACTCTTTGTACTCCTTGAGTCAGTCAGCCCCTATTCAGGCAAGTTACTTGGTGATCTCTGCTTGTTAGATCATTTGGATAGAAGGTTGTTCTTCCTATCTGCAATGTTGACCTCACTTTCATTATTTATGAATATTTGAAGCCAAAGCCATACCTAGGCTACCACTTTGGGACAAAAGTTGAAGAATTAAGAACCAATAAACTTATCACAACAAATGAAAATATATTTTGAGACAACGATGTCAGAAGTTTTCTTCTTGTGGTTTTCAACAGGTGAAGCAGAGGCTGCTTGTTTATATAAAAGTTTTGCAAAGCATCTTTATCTTTTTCAGCAAATACTGTTGCAGACATGCAAAGCTGCCACTTCAGTTTGTAAAGTCACCAAGTGCTTAGGTGCTTCAAAAGAAACAATAGCCAAGACTGAATTCCAATTAGCAAAAATATATTTAGGCGATTTGAATAATAAAATAGATACAGTACAGATTACTTCTAGAAAGCCGTTCTTCAATTTAAAGATGCCACTAGTTCAAATCCATATGAAGAACCAACCACTTGGGCTGGACGGTAGAGCGACGGTCTCGCTTCATGCAGGTCGGCATTCAATCCCCGACCATCCAAGTGGTCGAGGACCATTCTTTTTCCCCATCCCATCCCAAATCCTTATCCTGACCCCTTCCATGTGCCATATAGTCATAATGGCTTGGCACTTTCTTCTGATAGTTCCTTTCCCTTCCATATGAAGACATTAGCAAATGTGCATTACTATATTCGCATTCAGATGCTGAAATAGAAAGAGTATTCAGCTTGATGAAGTGCCATAAAACCCAGACTGAGAAATAAAAGAAAATTAGAACTCCTAAATGCTACTTCGATGGTCAAATTGAGTTTATCCAGATTAGAGGAATGTTGCAATTGATATGATCTTCCGTTCAGGAGGATGATGTTGAATGACATTGGAACAATTGCTGCTACAAAAAAAAAAGATGTTGAAGTTTCTCCCCCAATTCAATATTGATGAAGATGAAGTTGAAAAGAATGATTTTGTTGTTTTGCTTAATGTAGAAATATCAAGGTAAGTAGCAGTAGTAGGCTTTATTATATCATTAATTTCAGTGTTACTATTTATATATTCATAAACTGTGCTGGAGGATTATTAATAATACACACACAATATATTGTTAAGATTATTTTTTTAGATGTATATCTGTAAAATATAGATGTTTTTGATGTTGTTCATGTTCCTTTTTTTGTTTTACTTGTATAAAACTAAAAATTGAGTTGCCAACCTTACCATGACCACTCTACAGTGGAGGACACTACACCATCTTCCACTTTTTACACTACAGTTGTTTGTCCATATTTGAGGCTTGTGGTCACATAGTCACTATAGGTTACATCTAGTCACACACAGGTTCTGGTTACATATAGGTACTTGAGAATTAGTGGAATGTTGTGGGACATTTTCTGAAGGTCAGTCAGTCATAGGCTGTGGGGACGTTGATAAGCTTACCTTGAGGTTACCTTGAGATGGTTTCGGGGCTTAGCGTCCCCGCGACCCCAATCCTCGATCAGGCCTCCTTGTAGCTGGACTGGTCAACCAGGCTGTTGGACGCAACTGCTCACAGTTGTCTGTTGCTTCACAATCAACTTCACAAGCATTTTGTCCTCAACAGTGGAAAAACTTCTCTCGATTGCTTATAATCTAACATGCATACAGTATTTCTATTCTTTTTACTGAATTATTATAATATATTTTAATATTTGACAGATTTCCCTGTGCTACAACAACAAAACTTCTGATTGCGTGTGTGTGCCGATGTCAATAGTATGGACAATAACCGCAATACTCCACTGCACCTCATAGTACCATACCAGAAGCCAATCAGGTGATATTTTGATTTTGTAAATTCCAAATACTTTTGAATGTATTTGTTTATTTCAGTTTAATTTCTAGTGCCATGTCTTGCCAGTATGGTCTTGTAATAACTTGGGTGATAACTAATTTCAAGGGCAGTTGTAGGAAGCGAGTTGAGAGAAGCTTCCTCATCTAGACGGGAAGTACTGGATCAGAAGGGGGGGGGAGTAAGGTCTAGTTCCTTATGCAGATGATGAGTCACAATAATGTGACTTGAAGATATGAGAACTAAACCACACACCAGAAGATTTGCAGATGGCGACATTTTGGTCCATCCTGGACCATTATCAAGTCGATTGTGATGCTGGCGAGGATGTCATCATAATCAATCGACTTGATAATGGTTCAGGACAGACCGAAACATTATCATCCCCTCCTCTTTTGGTGTGTGGTTTAGTTCTCGTGTCTAGTTCCCTACGCCCTGCCACCTAACTCTTTATATGGGAGTGAGGTCTAGTTCCCTACGCCCTGCCTCCTAACTCTTTATATGGGAGTGAGGTCTAGTTCCTTATGCGCTGCCACCTAATTCTTTATATGGGAGTGAGGTCTAGTTCCTTATGCCCTGCCACCTAACTCTTTATATGGGAGTGAGGTCTAGTTCCTTATGCCCTGCCACCTAACTCTTTATATGGGAGTGAGGTCTAGTTCCCTATGCCCTGCCTCCTAACTCTTTATATGGGAGTGGGGTCTAGTTCCTTATGCCCTACCTCCTAACTCTTTATATGGGAATGAGGTCTAGTTCCCTACACCCTGCCTCCTAACTCTTTATATGGGAGTGAGGTCTAGTTCCTTATGCCCTGCCTCCTAACTCTTTATATGGGAGTGAGGTCTAGTTCCCTACGCCCTGCCTCCTAACTCTTTATATGGAAGTGAGGTCTAGTTCCTTATGCCCTGCCTCCTAACTCTTTATATGGGAGTGAGGTCTAGTTCCTTATGCCCTGCCTCCTAGCATTTATAGGGGGAAAGTGAGGTCTAGTTTATCATGCCCCCACCACCTAGCCATTCATATCTGGCATGCTAATTATTCCTTGCAGCATCAGTGTGTTCAGTGAAGGATTGGTTGTACTATACCTGTAGTGCATTGATCACAATAGTTGGTTTACAACCAAAATGATCTTGGGTTTAATTCCAGCACAGGATTGGGATGTTTGGGCATATTTCCTTTTACCTGATACGTCTGTTCACCTAATAGTATATAGGTACAGTACTTGGGAGCTAGGCAACTGTTATGGGTTGCATCCTAGGGAAGGTCCAAATGAATTTTTCATGGATATGATACCAACATCAAATCATATATCAGACGTCACCCTATATATCAGGCATCCAAATGAATTTTTCATGGATATGATACCAACATCAAATCATATATCAGACGTCACCCTATCCCCACTGGATTTTGAAGAAGCCATAAACAGTATGCCTATGCACTCCGCACCAGGCCCGGATTCTTGGAACTCCATATTCATCAAGAACTGTAAAAAACCACTATCGCAGGCCCTTCACATTCTGTGGAGACAAAGCCTAGATACTGGCGTTATTCCTGATATACTAAAAACAGCAGAGATAGCACCACTTCATAAAGGAGGAAATAAGGCAGAGGCAAAAAATTACAGACCGATAGCACTAACATCGCACATCATAAAAATTTTTGAGAGAGTGCTAAGAAGTAAGATCACAAAATACATGGAATCACAGCATCTCCATAACCCCGGACAACATGGTTTCAGAACAGGGCGCTCTTGCCTGTCGCAGTTGCTGGACCACTATGATATGGCATTAGATGCTATGGAAGACAAACAAAACGCTGATGTAATTTACACAGATTTCGCAAAAGCTTTTGATAAATGTGACCATGGTGTTATTGCCCATAAAATGCGCTCAAAAGGAATTACCGGAAAAGTAGGCAGATGGATCTACAATTTCCTGACCAACAGAACCCAATGTGTAATAGTCAACAAAATAAAATCCAACCCGTCAACCGTTAAGAGCTCAGTCCCCCAGGGTACTGTGCTTGCTCCAGTACTTTTTCTCATCCTCATATCGGACATAGACAAGAGCACAACCTATAGCACTGTATCATCCTTTGCAGATGACACTAGGATCTTCATGAGAGTAGGCAACATAGAGGACACGGCGAACCTCCAGTCAGATGTAGATCAGGTCTTTCTATGGGCTACAGAAAATAATATGGTGTTTAACGAAGACAAGTTCCAGCTCATGCGCTATGGAAAAAATGAAAATATAAAAACGGAAACCACGTACAAAACTCAGGCAAATCATAACATAGAACGAAAAGGCAATGTAAAGGATCTGGGTGTACTCATGTCGGAAGACCTTACCTTTAAAGAACACAATAAAGTAGCCGTCACAACTGCAAGAAAAATGACAGGTTGGATAACAAGAACTTTTCACACTAGAGATGCTATACCGATGATGACACTTTTCAAAACGCTTGTGCTCTCTAGAGTGGAGTACTGCTGCACAATGACAGCCCCTTTCACTGCTGGTGAAATTGCTGACCTGGAGAGCGTGCAGAGATCCTTTACTGCTAGAATCCACTCGGTAAAACATCTAAACTATTGGGACCGACTAAAGAGCCTAAATCTGTATTCCCTTGAGCGCAGGCGGGAGAGATACATAATAATTTACACGTGGAAAATATTAGAGGGGCTGGTCCCAAACCTGCACACAGAAATAACATCACATGAGACCAGAAGACATGGCAGGATGTGCAGAATACCCCCGTTGAAAAGCAGAGGTGCAACTGGTACTCTGAGAGAGAACTCTATCAACATCAGAGGCCCGAGACTGTTCAACACGCTTCCACTACACATAAGGGACATAACTGGCAAACCCCTCACAGTGTTCAAGAGAGAACTGGATAAGCACCTCCAAAGGATACCTGATCAACCAGGCTGTGACTCATACGTCAGGCTGCGAGCAGCCGCGTCCAACAGCCTGGTTGATCAGTCCAGCAACCAGGAGGCCTGGTCGATGACCGGGCCGCGGGGACGATAAGCCCCGGAAGCACCTCAAGGTATCCTCAAGGTAGGTCAGCTGTTGGCCTAGGTGGACCAAACAGCTCTCCTGCCTCTGACAACAGAAAACTGACAAACCATATGGATGTGAAATGCCGGTGTAGTATGAGCATGGTAAACTTGGAGCAACAGAGATCAATAATTCTACAATGTAAAAATTGTTGTCCCTGGGGTAGTGTTATTTTCTGATTGTTTATACCTCTAAATATAGAAAATACTACACAGGAAAAGTATAATTGTTACATAGTATTATTTGAAGAGCACATGGGGGGTTCAGAGGATAGGCGGAATTATAGTTCATTGGTATCCAACCCACAATTGAAAAAAAAAGAAATTACATTTTGGTCCATCCTGGACCATTATCAAGTCGTTAAATATAAACTATTTAGCCATGTTATTGTGGCTCATCGTCTGAATTACAGAATGGTAAAATCATGGAAAATGTGGGTGGGAAGAAAATCTTGGGAGCAGGATGGTGATTGGACCAGCGTCTTGGGTTACCCAAGATGCACGTCTTGACCTATGGACCACACTGATCCCTATCCTGTCCCAAAAATATTCTCATAGGTATAAGTATGTACAGTATCACATTGTGATTTCCTTGTGGATGAGAAAGCTGGTTAGTTAGAATGAGGGTAAGTTGAGGTGGTGTTGTCATATTGAATGAATAGTTGATGATGGTAGGGTGTATTTGAGTAAATCTGGAGTGAGGAGGGCAAAGATGATTATCAAATAAGGTAAATGAGAGTGTGAAGAGGTTTAAAGTATGTGAAGAATACACAAGAAGGAGAAGAGACCAGGGCAGAGCAAAAGTAGCTTGTGAAGAGAAAATTCTTGTTTTATAGTTTTTGAATAATATAAAGTTGAAGAAGAACATGTGAGTTAATCTATGAAGTGGTGTTTGTTGTTTGTTTATTCAACTCTTACCTAATATGTCACACTTTTACCGGAATCAATGAGAGTGTGAAGAGGTTTAATGTATGTGAAGAATACACAAGAAGGAGAAGAGACCAGGGCAGAGCAAAAGTAGCTTGTGAAGAGAAAATTCATGTTTTATAGTTTTTGAATAATATAAAGTTGAAGAAGAACATGTGAGTTAATCTATGAAGTGGTGTTTGTTGTTTGTTTATTCAACTCTTACCTAATATGTCACACTTTTACCGGAATCAACCAATTAGTTAAAAATTTGATCTGTTAGTAATGATGAAAGTGGGTTTTGTGAACTATGAATACGCTAGTTTTGGGAACTACATATACGCTAGTTTTGGGAACTACAGTGGAACCTCGATTAACGAGTGGCTCTATTAACGAGTTTTTCCAGTAACGAGCAAGCCACTCGCAGCAAATTTGTCTCTATTGACGAGCTCGCCTCTATTAACGAGCGAAACCACATGGTGCTTCCTAGCGTCTCGCGGGTTCTCGCAAATTCTCGGACGCCTCCGACGCCAGTGTTGTTGTTTTATCTCACACGACAAGCATCCCTCTGGATTTATTTGCTCTTTTCTTTGGGTTTTTAGTGGTTTTGAGACTACAATTTGTAACACACGATGTCTCCAAAGAAGCTGCTTGCTAAAGATAGTGCTGTCAAGAGGAAGAAAGATACAATTACTGTGGATTTGAAGAAGGAAATTATAGCGAAGCATGAGTGTGGTGTCTGTGTGACTGATCTCACAAGGGAGTATGGCAGGTCCTCATCAACAATTTACACCATTAGTAAGGGAATGAGGAGGTAAGGGAGGATGCTGCCTCTTCCACTGACATCACCCTGGTCAAGCAATGACAACCCGGTGTGTGAACATGTTTAATGACAATTTGCTGTCTCGTTTTATGGATATCCTAAAACAAAGACAAAAGCAATTGTCAATATAAAAGTTCTTTCCAAAAGTAGAGAAAAGAAGAGCCAGTGATAGTGAACCACAACCTGGTCCCAGTGGGGTGAAAATCCCAAGAAGAGAGAGCCCGCCTGACTCAGAGGTGGATTCTCCTTCCACACCATAACCCCTCTCCTCCATCCCACCTCCCCATCGTCTCCCTCAAGCCAGCAACGACTCTTCATAAGGTAAAGTAAACATTAAAACAGTGCAACAAAACATTTATAATTACATGTGCAGTATTATATTTACATTAAAAAATGTCATACAAGTATGGATGTTTTTTGGGAGTGGAACGGATTAAATTTATTTCCTTTATTTTAAATGGGGAAATTTGTTTCCAAAGACGAGTTTTCCAGGTAACGAGCTCGGTGCCAGAACGGATTAAACTCGTTAATAGAGGTTCCACTGTATGTACATGCTAGTTTTGGGAACTATGTACATGCTAGTTTTGGGAACTAGGTACACACTGGAGCTGAGAACTAAGTACTCACTGGTGCTGGGAGCTAGGTACACACTGGTGCTGGGAGCTAGGTGCACACTGGTGCTGGGAGCTAGGTACACACTGGTGCTGGGAGCTAGGTACACACTGGAGCTGAGAACTAAGTACTCACTGGTGCTGGGAGCTAGGTACACACTGGTGCTGGGAGCTAGGTACACACTGGAGCTGAGAACTAAGTACTCACTGGTGCTGGGAGCTAGGTACACACTGGTGCTGGGAGCTAGGTACACACTGGAGCTGAGAACTAAGTACTCACTGGTGCTGGGAGCTAGGTACACACTGGTGCTAGGAGCTAGGTACACACTGGAGCTGAGAACTAAGTACTCACTGGTGCTGGGAGCTAGGTACTCACTGGTGCTGGGAGCTAGGTACACACTGGTGCTGGGAGCTAAGTACACACTGGTGCTGGGAGCTAGGTACACACTGGAGCTGAGAACTAAGTACTCACTGGTGCTGGGAGCTAGGTACACACTGGTGCTGGGAGCTAGGTACTCACTGGTGCTGGGAGCTAGGTACACACTGGAGCTGGGAGCTAGGTACACACTGGAGCTGAGAACTAAGTACTCACTGGTGCTGGGAGCTAGGTACACACTGGAGCTGAGAACTAAGTACTCACTGGTGCTGGGAGCTAGGTACACACTGGTGCTGGGAGCTAGGTACTCACTGGTGCTGGGAGCTAGGTACACACTGGTGCTGGGAGCTAGGTACACACTGGTGCTGGTAGCTAGGTACTCACTGGTGCTGGGAGCTAGGTACACACTGGAGCTGGGAGCTAGGTACACATTGGTGCTGGGAGCTAGGTACACACTGGTGCTGGGAGCTAGGTACTCACTGGTGCTGGGAGCTAGGTACACACTGGTGCTGGGAGCTAGGTACTCACTGGTGCTGGGAGCTAGGTACACACTGGTGCTGGGAGCTAGGTACACACTGGTGCTGGGAGCTAGGTACACATTGGTGCTGAGAGCTAGGTACTCACTGGTGCTGGGAGCTAGGTACACACTGGTGCTGGGAGCTAGGTACACACTGGTGCTGGGAGCTAGGTACACACTGGTGCTGGGAGCTAGGTACTCACTGGTGCTGGGAGCTAGGTACACACTGGTGCTGGGAGCTAGGTACTCACTGGTGCTGGGAGCTAGGTACACACTGGTGCTGGGAGCTAGGTACACACTGGTGCTGGGAGCTAGGTACACACTGGTGCTGGGAGCTAGGTACACACTGGTGCTGGGAGCTAGGTACACACTGGTGCTGGGAGCTAGGTACACACTGGTGCTGGGAGCTAGGTACACACTGGTGCTGGGAGCTAGGTACACACTGGTGCTGGGAGCTAGGTACACACTGGTGCTGGGAGCTAGGTACACACTGGTGCTGGGAGCTAGGTACACACTGGTGCTGGGAGCTAGGTACACACTGGTGCTGGGAGCTAGGTACTCACTGGTGCTGGGAGCTAGGTACACACTGGTGCTGGGAGCTAGGTACACACTGGTGCTGGGAGCTAGGTACACATTGGTGCTGAGAGCTAGGTACTCACTGGTGCTGGGAGCTAGGTACACACTGGTGCTGGGAGCTAGGTACACACTGGTGCTGGGGGCTAGGTACACACTGGTGCTGGGAGCTAGGTACTCACTGGTGCTGGGAGCTAGGTACACACTGGTGCTGGGAGCTAGGTACTCACAGGTGCTGGGAGCTAGGTACACACTGGTGCTGGGAGCTAGGTACACACTGGTGCTGGGAGCTAGGTACACACTGGTGCTGGGAGCTAGGTACTCACTGGTGCTGGGAGCTAGGTACACACTGGTGCTGGGAGCTAGGTACACACTGGTGCTGGGAGCTAGGTACACACTGGTGCTGGGAGCTAGGTACACACTGGTGCTGGGAGCTAGGTACACATTGGTGCTGAGAGCTAGGTACTCACTGGTGCTGGGAGCTAGGTACACACTGGTGCTGGGAGCTAGGTACACACTGGTGCTGGGAGCTAGGTACACACTGATGCTGGGAGCTAGGTACACACTGGTGCTGGGAGCTAGGTACACACTGGTGCTGGGAGCTAGGTACTCACTGGTGCTGGGAGCTAGGTACACACTGGTGCTGGGAGCTAGGTACACACTGGTGCTGGGAGCTAGGTACTCACTGGTGCTGGGAGCTAGGTACACACTGGTGCTGGGAGCTAGGTACACACTGGTGCTGGGAGCTAGGTACACACTGGTGCTGAGAACTAAGTACTTACTGGTGCTGGGAGCTAGGTACACACTGGTGCTGGGAGCTAGGTACACACTGGTGCTGAGAACTAAGTACTTACTGGTGCTGGGAGCTAGGTACACACTGGTGCTGGGAGCTAGGTACACACTGGTGCTGGGAGCTAGGTACACACTGGTGCTGGGAGCTAGGTACACACTGGTGCTGAGAACTAAGTACTTACTGGTGCTGGGAGCTAGGTACACACTGGTGCTGGGAGCTAGGTACACACTGGTGCTGGGAGCTAGGTACACACTGGTGCTGGGAGCTAGGTACACACTGGTGCTGGGAGCTAGGTACACACTGGTGCTGGGAGCTAGGTACTCACTGGTGCTGGGAGCTAAGTACTCATTGGTGCTGGGAGCTAGGTACACACTGGTGCTGGGAGCTAGGTACTCACTGGTGCTGGGAGCTAGGTACTCACAGGTGCTGGGAGCTAGGTACTCACTGGTGCTGGGAGCTAGGTACACACTGGTGCTGGGAGCTAGGTACTCACTGGTGCTGGGAGCTAGGTACACACTGGTGCTGGGAGCTAAGTACTCACTGGTGCTGGGAGCTAGGTACACACTGGTGCTGGGAGCTAAGTACTCACTGGTGCTGGGAGCTAAGTACTCACTGGTGCTGGGAGCTAGGTACACACTGGTGCTGGGAGCTAAGTACTCACTGGTGCTGGGAGCTAGGTACACACTGGTGCTGGGAGCTAGGTACACACTGGTGCTGGGAGCTAGGTACACACTGGTGCTGGGAGCTAAGTACTCACTGGTGCTGGGAGCTAGGTACTCACTGGTGCTGGGAGCTAGGTACACACTGGTGCTGGGAGCTAAGTACTCACTGGTGCTGGGAGCTAGGTACTCACTGGTGCTGGGAGCTAGGTACACACTGGTGCTGGGAGCTAGGTACACACTGGTGCTGGGAGCTAAGTACTCACTGGTGCTGGGAGCTAAGTACTCACTGGTGCTGGGAGCTAAGTACTCACTGGTGCTGGGAGCTAGGTACTCACTGGTGCTGGGAGCTAAGTACTCACTGGTGCTGGGAGCTAAGTACTCACTGGTGCTGGGAGCTAAGTACTCACTGGTGCTGGGAGCTAAGTACTCACTGGTGCTGGGAGCTAGGTACTCACTGGTGCTGGGAGCTAGGTACTCACTGGTGCTCACAAATATCATAGCAGGGAATGACCCGGGAAATAACCAGCCACAGGTCAGAGAACTTTTGAGATTCTGTGACAAATTCTCGCTCAATCAATAGATTACAGAACCAACTAGGAACGAAAACACACTAGACTTGTTATTCACAAACAATGATGAACTAATCAGAGACATAACAATCTCAGATACTTCATACTCAGACCATAAGCTCATTGAAGTGCGAACTAGCATAAATAACGGTAGTAGATCTAAGAGACCCAACAAGCGAGAAGGAATATTCAATCAATTCATTTTCAACAATAAGAGGATTGACTGGGAAAAATAAATGTAGACCTTTCAACCATTCAATGGGAGACGGTCTTAACACTTTAGCGCTTTCTAGGAAGCATAAAAAAACTTACCCTGTGTGCTTTGGGCGTCTCGCGCGCTTAAGCGGTAGGAGCGAAAAGTGTATACTCTTTTTACTGTTCTGACACTAATTGTAGACCTACGTATTTAAATTTGGTATCACTGTGTTCGCAATAGAATTCTCTATAAGAACATACATATAAAATACTGCCAAACAGAAACTGTTTGAAACAGTTCAAACAGAAACAGAAGCTCTCGCCAAACTGTTTGGCGATAGCGCCAAACAGCAACAAATGTTTCCACTCTCTTAATGATTGCGATGACCACATTTATCCTACATCATTGATTATGGTATCATTGGAACCGCAATAAAATTCTCTATACGGACATATGCATATAAATATAGAATCAATGTCGCAACCAATCCACAAGACGGTTTGAAGTGGCTGAAGTGTTACCCGCGGCGGCATATCGGCGCTATACAATTGTTATACCAAGATGAATCACTGCCATGCCGTTTTCTTTAATAAGCTCTTTGGTTATTAGAAAAAACGTAAATTTCATGGTCAACATTTTGAGACTAACTAAAATAAAATCGCATAATAAATAAAATTTATATAATTATTTAACCATTGGACGCCAGCCAGCGTCCAGAGGGCAGAATCAGGAGAAAAAGATTGGACGCTAACGGGCGTCCGCTAAGCGCGAAAGTGTTAAGCGACAAAACTCCCACACAGGGAATAGCTCAACTGACAGCTGAAGCTTACAAGGTCTGCTTGAAGCACGTGCCGGTGAGGAGGGCAGAAAGATGAACGCTCTAGAAAGAGAACGCAGACGATGTACAGGAGAAGGAAAAAAATAACGGAAATGCTTCGGCAGACACAACTATCACAAGCAAGGTAAAATAAGCCTAAGCAGGGAGATCGAAGAAACGAACAAACGTTGAAGCGATCATATGAGTCTGAGGAAATGGAATTGGAACAGAGAGCTATACAAGAGATAAGGAAAATCCGAAATATTTTTTCACATACGCTAAATCAAAAATATATATATATATATATATATATTATATATATATATATATATATATATATATATATATATATAAAATAGTCGTACCTAGTAGCCAGAACGCACTTCTCAGCCTACCCTACTATGCAAGGCCCGATTGCCTAATAAGCCAAGTTTTCATGAATCAATTGTTTTTCGACTACCTAACCTACGTAACCTAACCTAACCTAACTTTTTCGGCTACCTAACCTATCCTAACCTATAAAGATAGGTTAGGTTAGGTTAGGAAGGGTTGGTTAGGTTCGGTCATATATCTACGTTAATTGTACTCCAATAAAAAAAAGGACCTCATACATAATGAAGGGTAGCTTTATCATTTCCATAAGAAAAAAATTAGAGCAAAATATATTAATTCAGGAAAACTTGGCTTATTAGGAAAATCGGGCCTTGCATAGTAGGCCAAAAAGTGAGTTCTGGCTACTAGGTACGACATATATATATATATATATATTACTATATATATATATATATATATATATATAGTATATATATATATATCTTATATATATACTGAAAACTCACACCCCAGAAGTGACGCGAACCATACTCACCACTAATGCTTGTTTAAATTACCAATCAAGCTGTCAATGTAATCAATCGAGCTTTAATATACCAATGTGCTTTAATATACTACATAATCTCGCTCATCTCATTTTTTTCTTTGCATTGTATCTGTTATCATTTATTAATTCTGCTAGAATCACTTCTGGGGTGTGAGTTGTTAGTTGTATCGTAGTCCTGGGGGACCATTCAGGCTTGTTTGCATCTATAATATATATATAGTATATATAGTATATATATATATTATATATATATATATATATGCGGAAAAACCACAAGAAATGGAGAAGAGAGATGAACGTTTCGACTCGCGAAAGTCGTCGTCAACATCAGACTGACTGAGAGAAGTAAGTGAGAGGGTACAGGTCAGCACATAGCCTGACCAACCCATCTAGGGGGAAAGGATTACCAGAAACAGGAGAGTCAATAGAGGATTAAGCGGTCAGAGAATAGGGAGAAGATTCAAGAAAAGCCTCATAGTGACACACAATAATTGAATATAAAATTGTAATGAGACATTTTATGCCTCCATTTCAGAATTTTTCTTAAATGTTGTGTATATTGTAACTTAAAACTGGATCAAGTTTGGACATACCAGTACTAACATTGAAAAGTTTTGGACATTGACTAATTAGCGCAGACTCAATTAAATTTCCGTTCCACAAAGCCATTGCAATGGCAATGCTTTTCGCCCCCATCCCAATTAACACTTCGCATGCCACTGTCTTAAAAGTGCGTGATGTTTCGTCTACCCGCTCATGCACACATGACACAAATTTATGTCTTCGTAAAAATATTTGTATATAAATTCAATTTTATATCAGATTTACTTTTGGTTTGTTTCAAACTGAGCGCCATAAAATTCTCCTTCTCACTGCATAGGCCTGCATGCGTGGGCTCGGCTACCCAAGGCTCGACGCTCAGGCCTGTTTTGCATCGTCACGTTTACGGAGTCCACGTCTTCCCCTCGCGTCCACAACTCTGAGCGGTTTTCTGCATTTATACCCGTTTCCGGGTGTTTTATACCCAATACATCATCAACAATGTGATCCAGGTCAAGGCCCAA
>WNGS01163813.1:9549946-9608538 GCA_020271785.1 Procambarus virginalis
GAAAGTGACAAAAGTTTCAGTCTGTCGTGGACCAATATCAAGTTGTTTCATGTTGTCACTTTCATTTTGCATGTGTGGGTTACATTATTAATTAGGCTGTATTGTGTTGGATATTGGTAATATATTCTTTACATCAAATGGTTATTTTTCCATTGAGTTATATTGAAACATGGAGCGTGATTAGAGAAAAGATGGGAAGCATTCTTTACATATTTGTCATGTCTACAGGTAACCTTGTTTCAGCAAACTCCTGTTTTGTACTTTTGTACAAAACCGGTCCATCTTGTACCCTCTGAGAGAGAATCACAGAGTAATCCCTCATTTTCTGAGAGCTCCATGAGCCACACCGGGAACCACAAGCCAGAACCTGGTCCGCTCAGAGAGCACAAGGAGCAATGGCCTATAGAAACTCCCTTGTGATTAGAAGCATTCTATGTTTGCCATCTACTGGGTTAGGCACCCAGTTAGGTAGGCATCCCAAAACAAACTACAGCTGATTAAAAATTGAGACTGAAAGCCGAACTAGCAAGCAGAACTCCCCAAACCGAAAAAAGCAAACAAGCATGACATCACTTTCGTTGCCATGCCCCAGATCCCCCACGCCAGTTCTGAGGCTGATGTGTTGAGTGGCGGTCGTTTGACTCTGGCTCCAGTCTTTGAGCAGTGCTGTGCCTTGTGGTGGTGTGCGAGCCAGGTGTAATTCCAGAAGTACTGGGGCTGCACGCCTAGGGTCACCTTCCCTAGGTGTCCTGTAAGTACTGCCCTTGCAGTTTGGGGTTACCTTCCATAGACTGTTTGGGGACTACCTCCACAGGGTTCTTTTGCTGCTCGGTGATTGGTGGCCGGCCCAGCCTTGGTTTCAGGCGCTGCTTGCTCGGTGTCCGAACCCGGGGTTCTTTCTGTGGCTCCGCCTTTTTCAGCAGATTGGTTCGGTCCTGTACGTGGCTGGTTCGATGTTCTCCGATCTTCACGTCTGGTCTTTCTGACAGGGTTCATCACCACTTGTATGGTGATCAGGTTGCTTCGTTGATGGTGTCCCACCTGCGGGTTTTGTTTCGGTGCAGTATGAAGTTTCCTGGCGGTCCTTTTGTCACTTTTTGTCTCTTTGTAGGTTGTCTTCGATTTCTGATCAGGTTGTTTTGTCCTTTCTCTCTTGGATGTTTCAGGACCGTCATCTTATGCTGAATACTGTCGCCTTGTATTATGTGATGCTGGTGGAGCCGCTTCAGCTTGCATTCGGGGTGGATGTCACGTTTGCTCCATTCCGCAAACTATCTCGTGCGTTGTTTCACCTCCGGCCTGCTCATGTGCCACCTGAGCCATCCTGCTCGTTGGACTGGATACTCTCTCTTCTCTCTTCTCCTCGGTTTGTGGTGGCCCCTTCGGTTCAAGATTGTTTTTCTAAGGCTCTTTTCTTGTTGACATTGGCCTCTGGGGGTTGGGTTGGGGAGCTTCATGCTCTCCTTCAGCGCAGGGGTTTCTGCTCTTTCAGTCCTGGGTGGTCGGTTTGTTCATTTGTAGCCATCTCCTTTTCTGGCGAAGAATGAAACTGCTGTTTTCCGGAGGGGTTTGTGGGTTGTGATGCTTGGTTGGTTTCGCAGGGGGTGCATCATACCTTGTGACCGGTTGCGGCTGTTTGCTGTTACTTGCGAGCCACGGCCTCGGTGGCTGGGAACGTGCTTTGGGTGGACCCAGTTTCCCCTTTTCACTGTTTTAGGGTTTGCATCTTCTAGGTCGTCCTCAGGGTTATTCGGTTCAGCCAGCCTACGGTCTATCCTTGTGCCAACAACGTTTGTAAGTTCGCGACTTTGGCTACTGTTTTTGGTAACATGTCTTGGGCTGACATTCGGTCTTTGTCAGTTGAACAGGGTCCTGGCTGCATGGTACCTTGTTAATGTTCCTAGCCCTGTTTGGGCGCTTATATCCTTGGGGTCACAGGTTGCAGCCAGTTGTCTCGACTTTGAGTTGAGGAGCGAGTGGCGACCGTCTCCCGAGTAAGTCCCTCTTTTTATTGTCTTTGGTTAGGTAGTTCCGGGGAGCCGGAGGGGGCTCTTCACAGAAAACCAGTGTTGAATGTAATGAAATGCCATGTATTTAATCCATGTATTTAAAATTGCTTTTATATACATGGATGGCAATATACTAAAGAAATGTTCACGACTTTTGTTTGGCCAAAGCTAGAATATGCAGCGGTTGTGTGGTGCCCATATCTTAAGAAGCACATCAACAAACTGGAAAAAGTGCAAAGACATGCTACTAAGTGGCTCCCAGAACTGAAGGGCAAGAGCTACGAGGAGAGGTTAGAGGCATTAAATATGCCAAAACTAGAAGACAGAAGAAAAAGAGGTGATATGATCACTACATACAAAATAGTAACAGGAATTGATAAAATCGATAGGGAAGATTTCTTGAGACCTGGAACTTTAAGAACCAGAGGTCTTAGATTTAAACTAGCTAAACACAGATGCCGAAGAAATATAAGAAAATTCACTTTCGCAAACAGAGTGGTAGACGGTTGGAACAAGTTTGGTGAGAAGGTGGTGGAGGCCAAGACCGTCAGTAGTTTCAAAGCGTTACATGACAAAGAGTGCTGGGAAGATGGGACACCACGAGCGAAGCTCTCATCCTGTAACTACACTTAGGTAATTACACTTAGGTAATTACTAGAGAAAGGGGTAGTGAAGAATAAGGAGAGGGGGGGGGGAACATGTCCCTGAAAATTGCATACACCAACATAGATGGAGTGAGATCAAAGATACTGGAGTTAAGTGATGTAATACAGCTGCAGACACCAGACATTGTTGCACTCACGGAGACAAAACTTGAAGATGATATTTTAAATGAGGTCATATTCCCAAGGGGCTACTCTGTCTGGAGTCAGGACAGAAAAATTAGGAAAGGAGGTGGCATTGCTGTGCTGTGGAAAAAACACGTACAGGTAAATGAAATAATGATTGCCAATCCACGAGATGTTGACATAATAGCACTAGAGATCTGCAATCAGGATAATAAACTAACGATCATAAATGTATATAGTCCACCGCCATGCAACACATGATCAAAGGAGGAGCTGGATAATAAACGAGAAGTCTTATAATAATAATGAGAGAGATTATAGCGAGTGCTGATAAAGATAGATCACGGCTGTTGGTAGTCAGCGACTTCACCTTGAAATCCATAGACTGGGAGGCATATGAAGCTAGAACAGAGGATTTTTGGACTTGTAGATTTGTAAACCTCATCCTGGAAACATTAATGTTTCAACATGTTAAACAAGCTACGAGGATGAGGGAAGGGGATGTTCTCTCCATGCTGGATTTGAAATTTACCAGGAAAGAGGAAGAGATATATGACATTCAGTACCTCCCTCCCTTGGGTAAAAGTGACCATGTCTTTTTGGGAATAAAGTATGCACTGCATTATAATCTGGAAGAAAATGAGGTTGAAGCGGTTGAAAAGCCTGATTTCAGGAGAGGTCATTATGGGGAACTCGGACATTTCTTTCAGGAATTTGACTGGAAAGACTTACTGTTAGGACATAAAGTAAATAAGATGTATGTCAAGTTTTGTGAAATATATGATAAAGGCACAAAAAAATTTATACCTTGTGAGAGGGCCAGAGACCAAAAGACACAAAAATGGAATCAATATAGGAAGAGGCCAAACCCCAAACATACCAGTGATACAAAGATGCAAGAAACAACTACACAGCAGTGAGGAGAGAGGCAGAAAGAAATTTTGAAAAAGGGATTGCGGACAAATGTAAAACAGAACCAGAACTATTCTATAAATTCATAAACAATAAATTGCAGGTAAAGGATAATATTCAGAGGTTGAAAATGGGGGACAGATACACGGAAAATGAAAATGAAATATGTGAAACATTAACCCTTAAACTGTGCAACGCACCTGCAGGCTCACGTCTGGTTTGCGCAACGTGCCTCTGGGTATTTGCATTTTTCACGTTCCATTCAAAACTCCCGCGGCTACATGGGGTTCACATCAGCTTCCTCAAGGCTCTTGTAAACAGACGCCATCTTTAAAAAAATCGTAGTCCACATTCCTGGGTGTGGGAGCCTCAGTAGTGAGTGAGCAACCAAGGCCGGCGCATGCAGCATGAGCTCACAGCACTGCTGTTCAGCGTGTGACCACAGCATCGCCTAATAATGTCATAATATATATATATATAACTTGTATTATTTAGCCATGATAGTATTATAGAAGAGCATGAGTGTGATAATGGCTGGGTACAATGTTCAAATATCAGTGATTCAATGCTGTTCACGATGTTCACAGCGCTAGCCACAGCACCACAGCATTATTTCGTCCATCTAGAAATCTTCAAATGACTTCTTGGGTTCCTTTTCAAAATAAACGTGTGGTCAATTATTCATTTACAGGAATTAGTGACCAGGATTGTGATAATAGCAGGATTGTGGTTATAATTAGCGTTGTGCGTAGTATTGTGGAAGGAAGAATTTTGGTGAGGGAGGGAGGGAGAGAATTGAGGTAGCCTCACTGTGTGTGTGGGGCAGCCACTCTTGTTTTGCTCACCATACTAGCTTAGTGGTTCGCTATGGGCAACACATATGTACATGGGTATATACAGTGTGTGTATATAGTATAATAACAGCAACAGGAGAATGTTGAGAGGAGCTATTTTGGTGAGGGAGGTTACGTCGTAATCGTAGCGTCGTCTGCTGTGTGATTTTTCATGCAGTGTATGGTGGCAACTGTACTGTTTGGACGCAATACCGGCTTACTTGCATAGTTCTGGTAAATAAAACATGTAGATAGGTATATATAACATGTGTAAATAGTGTAATAAGAACAATAACAGTATGGTGGGAGGAGCAATGTTGGCGAGTAAGATGGAGTGAGGGAGACTGGCTGGGTGTGGCTGCTCTCACTCGCGGTGTTCTGAATGTGTTGATGGTGAATGTATATAGTGTGTGAGAGTGTATAGTTTGTAAATAGATTGTATATATACATAAATTAGCATGATGCATAGTAAATATGTGCAGCATATGTGTACACAAGTGTCGTGCACGTAACACAGTGTCTTCGGACAGTACAGATGTTTTACTGCCCTAATATAGTGTACGTGTTCATTATACATAGGATTAGCACGTAAAAACAAGTAAAATGTATTTGGAGCTGTGTGCAAAAAATGAATATAAATATATTCGCGGCAACTCGCGTGCCCCGCCCCGGGCGCCCTACTGGCCCCGGGAGTGTACGTCACGGGCGAACGGGGAATGATGACATCACGCGCCAACTTACGGACCCCATAGCAGCCAAAGTAAGCACAATTTCGATTTTTTTTTATATACCCATACTGAGGGAAGGGTTTTTGACACTTTAAAAAATCAAAAGAATTTTTTCCAGAGAATTTATTTCTTGCACACTGGGGGGGGGGTGTCATATTTGGAGGCAACGCAGTTAAGGGGTTAAACGAAAAGTTCCAAAGTGTGTTTGTACAAAATGAAATCTTCAGGGAACCAGACACAATAAGAATTCCAGAGAACAACATAGAGCTCATAGAGGTGTCTAGAGACGAAGTGGAAAAAATACTCAAGGAGCTAAGTAAGAACAAAGCATTTGGTCCAGATGGAGTTTCACCATTGGTTCTGAGAGAATGTGCACCTGAGCTCATTATTCCACTTTAACTGATTTTTCAGGCATCCCTGTGTACAGGAGTTGTAGCTGATGTGTGGAAAAAGGCTAACATAGTTCCAATCTACAAAAGTGGCAGCAGGGAAGACCCCATCAGTTATAGACCTGTATCACAAGTGTAACAGTCAAAATATTGGAAAAAACATTAAAACTAAATGGGTAGAACACCTGGAGAAAAATTATATAATATCAGGCAGACAGTATGGTTTTCAATCTGGAAGATCCTCTGTAATGAATTTACTCAGTTTCTATGATCGATCCACAGAGATTTTACAGGAAAGAGATGGTTGGATTGGCTGCATCTATCTGGACCTAAAGAAAGGCTTTTGACAGAGTTCCACATAAGAGGTTGTTCTGGAAACGAACATTTTGAAGGGGTGGCAGGTATGATTCTAACATGGATGAAAAATTTCCTAACTGATAGAAAAATGAGGGCCGTAATCAGAGGCAATGTATCGGATTGGAGGAATGCCACAAGTGGAGTACCACAGGGTTCAGTTCTTGCACTGGTAATGTTCATTGTTTACAAAAATGATATACCAGATGGAATACAGAATTATATGAACATGTTTGCTAATGATGCTAAGATAATAGGGCAGATGAGAAACTTAGATGATTGTCATGCCATTCAAGAAGACCTGGACCACTTGGCAAATGGAATTTAACGTGAATAAATGCCATGTTATGGAATGTGGAATTGGAGAACATAGACCCCACACAACCTATAAATTATGTGAGAAATTTTTAAAGAATTCTGACAAAGAAAGGGATCTACGGATGGTTCTAGATAGAAAACTGTTACCCCAGGACCACATTAACCCTTAAAGTGCGCATCACTTCATATGAAGTGCTAGGCGTTTTACCAGTCGACTGCGCTTCACTTCATATGAAGTGTTGGAGTACTACGCAAGATTTAAACGGCCCGCGGATACACGGGGTTCACCACACCTTCATCAGGGCTCTTGTAAACAGACGCCATTTTTAAAAAAAATCGTGGGCCAAACTCCCGGGTGTTATTGGCCTCAGTACTGAGTGAGCAACCAAGCCTGACGCACGCAGCATGAGCTAACAGCACTGCTGTTCAGCTTGTGACCACAGCATCGCCTAAAAATACCGAAATATACTTGTTCATGCTATTATGTAGCGATGATATTATTACAGAAGACCCCTGACTGTGATAAAACTGACCAGGGTTCTGATAATAGCAGGATTGTGATGATATTTAGGGCTGTGCGCCATGGAGGGAGGAGTAATGCTGTGGGAGGGAGGATGGTGGCGATGTTTTCTGACTGTGTGTGGCCACCTTTTATTGACTGCACTCAGCATACCAGCTTAGTGGTTCGCTATAGTGAACACAAATGTAGATACTTATATATAACGTGTGTATAGAGGGTATAAACAGCAAGAGAAGGTTTGGAGCCGCCATTTTGGTGAGGGCGGTGGCGTCGTCTGCACGACGCCACCGTGCAGACGACGGTGTTGTTTACTGGTTACCACGATGGTCTTAGGGCACCATACCAGTTTATTTGTACAAGTATGGTGAATAAAACAAGTAGATATTTATATATAATGTGTGTATATAGTGTAATAACACCACACAGTATTGTTGGAGGAGAAATATTAGTGCGTCTGGCCTTGAGGGCAGCAGCCATCAGCTGACTCTGTTAGGTCCTACGTCTTTGTGCATTTACTCACCATACAAGCTTAGATGTACAGTTATGGTGAACAAAACATGTAAATACTTATATATAACGTCTGTATATAAGATATATAGCGTAATAACACCACACAGTATTGTTGGAGGAGAAATATTAGTGCGTCTGGCCTTGAGGGCAGCAGCCATCAGCTGACTGTGTTAGGTCCTACGTCTTTGTGCATTTACTCACCATACAAGCTTAGATGCACAGTTATGGTGAACAAAACATGTAGATACTTATATATAACGTCTGTATATAGTGAATTATAGCTAAAACAGTATTGTGGGAGGAGAATGTGGGCGAGTCAGATGACTGGAGGGAGGGCAGGAGTGGCTGGCTGGTACACGGCGGTCACTTCTCGTTACTTTTTGACTCATAATAGCTACTTAGTGGTTCGTTATAGTGAACAAAACATGCAGATACTTATATTTAACCTGTGCTTATAGTGTAATAACCGACAAAGTATTTGTTCACTGATTGATGAACATAACTGAATCAACAATATGCACACCATATTTTTGAGTACAGCAATGATTCACTCATTTTATTATATAAATATATCAAACTACACACTATTGAATAATATTACAGCAAAAAAACAATGAAAAATCAATCAGAGACATTGAAATAATTGGGTAATTATCTCTTTGTGCAACTCTGGCCTGACAGCTGGCGAGCAACAGACCGCCTGGGACGCATGCTGAGTCAGCGCCTATAATTTGCCAGACTTCCCCGCCCTATAGCGGGCAATATATGGCACTTACGATTTTTTTATTATTTTTCCCGTGATCAGTGAACACAAATTAACAGGTTAGGAAGAAAAAATAATTTTTTTTTTTTCAAAATGACATGCGCCTGTGGGGATGACAGGATATTAAACCCCGAGCATGTTAAGGGTTAAGAACATTGTGCGAGGAGCCTATCTTGAGGTTATCTTGATGATTTCGGGGCTTAGCATCCCCGCGGCCCGATCCTCAACCAGGCCTCCTTTTTGTTACACACACCCAGGAAGCAGCCCATAGCAGCTGTCTAACTCCCAGGTACCTATTTACTGATAGGTAACTGGGGCATCAGGGTGAAAGAAACATTTTGCCCATTTGTCTCCACCTCCACCGGGAATCGAACCCGGAACCTCAGAACTACGAATCCGAAGTGCTGTCCACCCAGCTGTCAGGCGCCCTATGCTACACTTTCTAACTTCAGAATTGCTTTTAAATACATGGATGGAGAAATACTAAAGGAGTTGTTAACGACTTTTGTTAGACCAAAGCTAGAATATGCAGCGGTTGTATGGTGCCCATATCTTAAGAAGCACATCAACAAACTGGAAAAGATGCAAAGACATGCCACTAAGTGGCTCCCAGAACTGAAGGGCAAGAGCTACGAGGAGAGGTTAGAGGCATTAAATATGCAAAAACTAGAAGATAGAAGAAAAAGAGGCGATATGATCACTACATACAAAATAGTAACAGGAATCAATAAAATTGATAGGGAAGAATTCCTGAGACCCGGAACTTCAAGAACAAGAGGTCATAGATTTAAACTAACGAAACAAAGCTGCCGGAGAAATATACGAAAATTCACTTTGTAAACAGAGTGGTAGACAGTTGGTATAAGTTAGGTGAAAAGGTGGTCGAGGCCAAAACCGTCAGTAATTTCAAAGCATTTTATGACAGAGTGCTGGGAAGACGGGACACCATGAGTGTAGCTCTCATCCTGAAACTACACTTAGGTAATTACATGTGAGACACCTCAACCTTAGGACTCCTTAATAGCCTACTGGAGACAGCCAGAACCTGGCCATCCCACAGGGGAGCAGGGGGATTGGTATGATCCTCCTCACCAAGGAAACATCTAGAAAATAAGAGAAGCAAAAGACAATTGCCAGATCCACAGACAAAAAAAGAAATGAAGTAGCAAGTGACTGCCAATGTGTTGCTCAGCAGTTAGGTGGAACTTACCCACCACCCTCGTTTCAGGCTAGCCATTACCAAGCGGCAGCACTACCGGAAGCTCCCTCTCTCGAGCCGGTCGGTCGAGCGGACAGCACGCTGGACTTGTGATCCTGTGGTCCTGGGTTTGATCCCAGGCGCCGGCGAGAAACAATGGACAGAGTTTCTTTCACCCTATGCCCCTGTTACCTAGCAGTAAAATAGGTACCTCGGTGTTAGCTGTCACGGGCTGCTTCCTGGGGGTGGAGGCCTGGTCGGGGACCGGGCCGCGGGGACACTAAAAGGCCCCGAAATCATCTCAAGATAAGTACCTCAAGATAACCTCCCCATGTCATTAGAGTCCTGTTGTTGATGATCCTGTGAGGATTGCTATGACGAGGTTCGAATCCTCGTCACAGCCCATGTGGATTTGTTCATTGATGCATCACGCTATTGTGATTTCTGTGTGTAATTGCTATGCTCTACATGTTCTTTGATGCAAATAACATTATTGACAGCCTGAGGCATCATTTGCATTTGAAAACACAATAGCAAATACATTAGATATAAAGAATGTATAACATTCAATGCGTGTGCAGTTACAATTTCTCGCTAAACATGCAAAGCTAGGATATTATTATTACATTGTGTCTGTGTGTGCCAGATATCTTCTCTGTATTCCTTCTATTTCAGCAATATCTCCTGCTCTAAAGGGAAAAGTGAGTATGGAGCAGTACTCAAGATGGAACAGCACAAGTGATTTGAATTTTATAAGCAATGCATGGGATCCCTAGATTTGTAGGTTCTCATAATCCATCGTATCATTTTTCTAGCTAATGTTGTTTTTGCTTGGTTATGTTCCCTAAACATTAGGTCGTCACTTATCGTTATTATCAGATCCTTAACGTGTTGCTTTCCTACTATGGGTAGATTTGTTGTGATTTGTACCTTGTAATTTTCTTATGTCTTCATTTTTATCATACCTAAGGACTTGGAATTCATCACTGTTAAACATGTTATTTCCGGCCCAATTGAAAACTTTATTAATACTGTATTAGGTTCTAATTTTAAGTGTCTTGTACAGAAGCAATTTTCATGCTGATTTTTGTGTCATCTGCAAAGATGATACAGCTGTGACTTGTATTTTTGTCTATGTCCAGCCCATCCTCCTGTTTACATGTACCACTTCCGGAGGAGAATGCGAAGCTCCCAAACCCGACAACTGGTTGCTAGGGCCAACAAAAATAGGGCTTTAACCCTTGGGCTGTGCACATATTAATAGCGGAGAACCCCAGATGCACAAGAAAATAAATATACAATCCCTGATCACAGAAAAAAAAAAAAAGTTAAGTAGTTGACAGTTGAGAGGCGGGTCGAAAGAGCTAGAGCCCAACTCCTGCAAGCACAACTAAGTGAATACAACTAGTTGAATACATGTCCAACCCATGCCTGAAACAATCAAGGGACCCTACCCCCACCATGCCATGCAGCAGTTGGTTCCACAACTTAACCACACTCCTCCACACACACACAAACACACACACACACACACACACACACACACACATGCGCAAACCAGCAGCTGCCCCCCCCCCTCGTCCCCCAATCCAAACCCATCCAACTTGTACCCATTGTTTTGTGTTCCTCCATGTGTCGACACTTTTAATACCCCATCAACATCCTCTTTGCTCTGCTCACCTACGACAGTATGCCAATTGACAATATACTTTGACTGTCAATTGTGGGGTGTATTTGGTGAAGAGATTGCTAGAAAAAATATATATTTCAAATTGGCCTTTAGTTAATGCAGTATAATGGATATAAATGTTTTTATTGGATTTAAACATAAGTTTCAGTATTAATAATTGTATTTAATTGCAAACACATTATTATCCACTTCTCTTCAGGTTTTTTCACAAATGTTGCATGTTGGCGTGCAACTGGAGTTTGATGCCGTACACGAGGTGTTGGGTGCTACTGTTCTAGAACTAAAGAGAAATCAAGAAAAGATACAGAATCCAGGCCCTAAAGATGACGTAGAGACCGTTAAGGTAAGTAATAGAGACACCCTTTCTGTGGGGAGCCCCATTGGCTCCCTGAAGCTATCCAAACTGATATGTGCTATATTAGTCTGAGGTCGTCAGTCACAGGAGTCCATTTGCCTACCGGGGACCACGAGCCAGAACTCTGGCCCCCTCAGAGAGGCGCAGGGAGCAATGGCCTATGAGCACATTACATTTAAAGTATGCCATAATTCTGCAGGCGATGAGTCACAATAACGTGGCTAAAGTATGTTGACCAGACGACGACTTTTCGGTCCGTCCTGGACCATTGTGGAACCAACTGGACCGACTTGAGAATGGTCCAGGACGGACCGAAACGTCGTCGTCTCTTCACCTTCTAGTGTGTGGTCTGGTCAACAGACCACTGTCTGGTTAACCTGTGCACTCTACATCCGAAAAGATCAAAATAACTCGTCTAGAAAGAAACCAAACAAGCAACCCTTCATGTGACTAACACTTCCGCTCGTTAACATTATCCACCCCCCCCCCCCCCGACTTCTAGGTGATAAGGGGTAACCTTATCCCTGCCTCCTGCATTCCCTTTCCTTTCTACTCTGCCTCTGGACATGTTTTTTTTCATGTCTCTGAGGCTCCTTTGGGCACTTGGTTTCCACCTGTGTCCCATTATGGGGGTGTACCAATCGTACTGCTTCATTCACTTTTTATACCCTGTTCGTTTCCCTGAGGAATTGTAGGTGGTGGTCATGTCTCCCAGTCTAGTGTTCCTGGGGCTGTCTTGTCTTGTGTATGAGACTGTGGTACTTCTGTGTATTATTATTATCTCAGTCTTGTATTTACGGACTGTGGTCATTGGCTTGTTTTCATTGTTTATTATGGGCACCGATTTTGTTCCTAACGACCTTGCCTTGTATGGTTATCTGGTTCCCTAGCCTCTGGTGCTCAGAATCCTGTCCGTATTACAGCCGGTTTAGCCATGGGGCTTATTTTTATTCGAAGGAAAAAATTGTTTTTAATTAACATTGTGCGTCTTATCTGCTGGCAAATGTGGTAGGTAGGTCTTCACACCATGGTTCGTTTCAAGGTATCCTTGGGTTCCTCGGATTCCTCTTCTGGAGGTTTTCTTTCTCTGGGCTTCTCCTTGCTGAGGTCTGGGAGGCCCTTGGCGCGTGCTGCCTGTGAGACCCGGTTTATGCCTCTGCATTGGATCCAGTTTTGTTTGAGTTCAGTTCCTCTTACACTGGGTGCATTTTCAAGTTTTGGTGTCTTCCTGGCTGGCAGCCTGCCTCGACGACTGGTTGGTGTGGGTTCCCTGCCAGTCTGCTTGTCTGCTAGCTGGGGTTCTGGTTCTTTGCCAGCTTGCCGGATTTGGATTCCTGGTAACTCGGTGGAAATCCCACTTGGTTCTGTCTCGGGTTTGGGCTTGGCTTGGCCTAGTGTGGGGTTCTCGGGCTGCGTTTGTTTTTTTCCCTCGTGTGGTTTTGCTCCGGTTGCGGTCCCGCCATCAACTGTTGGGGGGTATCCGGGTCACTCAGCTGTGCAGGAGCCTGCACTTTGCCCTGCTGGTTTATCCACTGGGCAGGGTTTGGCTTCAGAGGCTGTTCTGGTATCTTCAAAGCGGCCTCTTTTGACGCTCTCACATTCGCTGGGTTCATTTCCCGGTGTCCTTGCATTGGTTGCTGTGTCTCTGGCTTCCTCTTCAGAGTTTTTGAGGTTTGGTGCCTTGGCCCCTTTCTCTTCTCCTCGCTTGACGTGTTCACGGATGCCTTGTATCTCAGTTGGGGATTTGTGACCAGCGCTCACTCAACCGGACAGAGGGTTGGGCGCCGTCCTTCCTTCGAGCTTACAGCATGGTGTGGAACTTTACGACTGTGTGGCAGGTGCTGCACCAGATCTGGCTACGGCTTCCTCGGGGCTTGGTGATCCGGCTCAATTTGGACTGCTCACCCATGGTTCATTGTCTTAAGTGAGGGAGGGGGGTGTCTCTTCGGTTCGTGGCTTAGGGGCTGGCTTCAGGTAGTTCTTCTGCCAAGTTCTTAGTGTTAGCTCTCCGTGCTGCTCACATTCAGGATGTGTCCAAAGTCCTGGCAGGTGGCCTGTCATGCTTCATTCCTCTTTCCACGGAATGGACAATCACCGGCGCCTTCTTCCTCTGGCTTTGTCAGACATACGGGTGCCCGGAGGTGGACCTTTTCGCAATGGTGTGGTCTCTGCATCTCCCATTGTATGTGGGGCTGTTACCCAACTGTGAGGCCTCGTGGTAGATGCTTTTCGGCAGGACTGGTCGAGGTGGGGTTCTTGTTCCTCTTTCCCCCTGGTCTAGCTGTTGCTCCGTGTTCTGGCTTGGCTGGATTCATATTGGGGGTCAGTGGTTCCACAGTCCATTGTGGCTGGCTCAGCCTTGGTGTCAGGTGCTGCTTGCTCTATGTCCAAACCCGGGCATTTTTCCATGGCTCCGGCTCTTTCAGCAAATCTGACCAGTGAGGTAGCTCGCTTCTTTGCCTTTCTGCTCTACACTACATGTGTGGCCTTTCTGGCGCGTGTATATCGCCATTTGTATGGTGATTAGGTGGCTACTTTGATGGTTTCCCAACCATGTTCTTCTCGGTGACAGTATGTAGTTTCTTGTCTGTCTTCCTGTCGTTTTCTTCCTTAGTCAGTTTTCGGTGATTTTGGACCAGGTTGTTTGTGCTTTCTCTCTTAGCATTTTCTGGATCAGCATCTCGTGCCTCCAACTGTCGCTTCTTATTGCAAGGCGTTGGCAGAGCCTCTCCAGCTTGCTTTCGGGGTGGATGTTGCTTCCATTTCGTTCTGCAAGCTTTCACTTGCATTTTTTCACCTCCGGCCTGTTCATGCACCGCCTGAGCCTTCTTGGTCTTTAGACTTTGTTTAGACTTGCTTTTCTTTCTTCTCCTTGCCTTGTTTTGGCCCCTTCATTTCAGGAGGGCTTTTGCAAGGCCTTGTTTTTGTCGGCCTTGGACTCTGGGGGTCGTGTTGGGGAGCTTCATACTCTCCTCCTCCGATGGGGATCCTGTTCGTTTGGTCCCGGTGGTCGTTTTGTTCGTTTGCAGCCTTCTTCTTTTCTGGTGAAGAAGACGGCGGGCTTCCAGAGGGATCCGTTGGTTGCTGATGCTTGGTTGATTAGGCTGGAGGTGCATCACGTGTTGTGTCCAGTGATGGCTTTACACCACTACCTTCGGGCCACTGGTTCAGTGATGATGGACACTCTTTGGGGTGGATACAGTTTCCCTAGTTTCCTGTTCCCGGGCTCATGTGTCTCAGGTAGTCCACAGTGTCATAAAGTCCAGCCAGCTTGCGGTCTACCTCGTGCCCATGACATACGGAAGTACGCTGTACTCGCTGCGGATTTTGGTAACATGTCTTGGGTTGCATTCGGACATTGGGGTTTTGGAGGTCGAACAGGGTCCTTGCTGCCTGATATCTAGTGAACGTTCCAGCCTCTCTCCGTCTTTGTGTGGCTTTGGGGCGTATGTCACGGCCGTCGGTCTCTTCTTCGACTTGAGCCCTGTGATGCTGCCGCCTCCCAGGTAAGTCCATTTTTCCTTATCTTGGTAGTTAGCTTCAGGGAGCCGACAGGGTCATCATGGTCATCGAACAAAGTCATCAGGTGTTGAGTCCGGTTGTGGCTCTGCGCCATTGCTTGTGCACCTTGGCTTCTGTGGCCATGGACGCACTTTTGGTTGGTTGATTTCCCTTGTTCCTTGTTCCAGGGCTCGGTCTCTCAGGTCGTTTGCAGGGTTATTAAATCTAGCCAGCCTGCGGTCTACCCTTGTGCCCATGTTGTTCACAAGTATGCTGCTCTGACCACTGTGTTTGGGAACATGTCTCGGGCTGACATTCAGGCACGAGGGTTTCGGAGGTTGAACAGGGTCCTGGCCGCCCATTATTTGGTGAATATTCCTGCCCCTGTCGTTCATGTGTTTCCTTGGGTCACAGGTTGCAGCCAGTTGTCTCATCTTTGGGTTGAGGCATGCGCTGTGGCCACCTCCCGGGTAAGTCCCTATTTTACTTATCTTTGGTTATGTAGCTCCAGGGAGCCGAAGAGGCTTCCTGACACCCTTCCTCTCTCCGGTCCGCGGTTTTGTTTTGTTTTTGATGCTTAGCCTCCGAACTGAGGTGTGGGCAGCCAGCGCGAGGGTCTGGGGGCTGTCCCCTCCGGGGGTGGGGAGAGCTGTGAGGACAAGCTATGTAGTTGTGGTGGATGACTATTGCTTGTTAACTTCTTTCCTTTGTTTTCTTTTGGGGAGTTCTGTTTCTCTGTTCGGTCTTGGGTTTTTTGCAATTTCCTACCAAGTGGGGTTTTTGATGTCTACCTTTCTAGGTGCCTAACCCTGGTTGATATCAGACATGGAATACCATGAAAGACAAGGGGGGGTTTCCTTAGGCCATTGCTCCCTCGCCTCTCTGATGGAGCCTAGCTCTCTGAGGCTAGTGGTCCCTGGTAGGCAGAACGCCACTGACTGAAGCCCCAGACTAATATAGCATATATCAGTCCGATAGCTCCAGAGTCAAAGGGGCGGCCCACTGAAAAAAAAATCAAATTGGGTTTTGAGATTTGAATATTCCTGCCAAAAATTTAGCATCAAATACTCACAAATATCTGTTTTATTATATGGTGTACTTTGTATATACTTTCCTATGATTTGTATTTAATTTGATTATGTTTTAGGTTCATGTTGGCAAATCACCATTATTGCCAAAATCTTTTGGTAGTCAAGGCAACTTAATTAAAATTTTCTTTTATAATTTACATTTCTTTAAAATGAAGCTCAAATGTACCTAATAATTTAGGCTATTTAATGACAAAAAAAAAAAAAAATTGAAAAGCAGCCACAAAAATGATCTGGGCCCCTTGAAGCCTTTAATCAATATTTATGTAACTAATTTTTCTGTTTGTGTGCAGGATGAAATGGAAAGTAACATGATCACAGCTCTTTACCTGATCATGATTGCAATGTGTGTGGCGAAGGGTCGGTCAACATCTCAACACGGTGGTGTTGCAAATGGCGGTGTTGGAGGAAATAATGGTATTGGGGGACTTAATGGAGGCATTGGAATTGCGGGGTTTGCAATTCGTAGTGTAGATGGAGATTCCGTGAGACAGTCTCCTCAGCACTTAAATCAGGTCGTGGAGAAAGAATCTCAAGTGCATCACACTGTTTATGGGTATGTTGGACAAATCTATATCATAACATTATGAATGTTTTGAAATATTTTTCTTTCTAGAGTGGATATTAAGAATATTTAAAGCATTTTGATAATGTAATGTTACATGTCTTTACAGCCTTGTTCGAGTTGAAGCAAGAACGCGCTCTGGACAAACCTTGCTGCATCTTGCGGTCAATCCAGAAACCCCAGTTGATGACTTCCACACAAATCATATTTGCAGGTAGAGTGGTTGGATCAATATTGTGAGCAGTAGTCTGGAAAATATCTGAAAGAACTTCAGTTATTTATTCATTTACTTATTACCTTATTACTTATTACTTCAGTTACTTATTACCTCTTCATACTTATTCATATGTACACACTTGTCAAAATTTATTGATTGAATTGGCTATGATTACTAATGCATAGTGTGTCAACCAAAATATAAAGGGTTGAATATAATGAAATGCCCCTCTCTGGTTGGCTTGGTGTAGCTTCTAATGCTTGTACACTGGTACAGTACTACCAAACCTTAGCTCCACATACCAGGTCTTGGAGACCCATCCATTGCCTATTGGAGGCAATGAGCCAGAATCTGGCTCATTTTTTTAAAGTGAGCAAAGCCTGAGGATTGGACATGAACTCAAAATCAGGTTAAAATCCACCAGAAAGCACAGGCACAGCAAAACGGCAATCGTTTGAAGGAAATTACGTAACCCCAGTTAAGACCAACAAGTGGTCACTGCTGCAGGATACACATCCTAACTGATTTGCCTGACCATTATTGGATGGTAACCTGGTCACTCACTGTCCCAGCTATCTTATCTGCTCACTTGGAAACCATCCATGCCAAAACTTTCCCAACTCTATGAGAAAGAAGGAACAGAACCGGGATGGGGTTCCCACCTTCCTCCTTGGGTTCCTTGGGCCCCACCAGAAAAAATGACAGGAGAAAGAAGGCTGAAAAGACTGCGTCTTCCTTGATTTTCAAATAGCATTTAATTCTGTTTGTCATAATAGGTTAGTTTATATGGTGAAGAGACAATATTGGATAAGTGGAAGAACACTTGAGCTGGATAAAGGAGTACCTAACAAAAGGAAAAAAAAGGTCATAGTGAGAAAGGTTTTAAGCTGGAGGGATGTGACAATTGTGAGATTAACTATGGATTGGTCATGTGCCATTGCAGTATGTGTTGGAACTCAATGTGTCTCAGGATAGATATATTCAAGTTATATTAATCATGTATGTCACTAGCATGTACCAGTCCTCCTACAATGAGACTACCAGCTTGGCAAGGAACACAAGGGATAATCTAAACACAGCTAGAAGTTAATCCATATATATATATATATATATATATATATATATATTATATATATATATATAATATATATATATATATGCAATTGACGATCACTAAACACTGATCATTTGTATGCGGAAAAACCACAAAGAAATGGAGAAGAGAGATGAACGTTTCGACTCGCGAAAGTCGTTGTCAACATCAGACTGACTGAGAGAAGTAAGGAGAGGGTACAGGTCAGCACATGGACCTGACCAACCCATCTATGGGGAAAGGATTACCAGAAACAGGAGAGGTCAAAGAGGATTAAGCGGTCAGAGAATAAGGAAGAAGATTAAGGAAAAGCCTCATGTGACACACAATAATTGAATATAAAATTGTAATGAGACATTGTATGCCTCCCTTATCAAAGTTTTTTCTTAAACTGTTGTGTAATATTGTAACTTAAAACTGGATCAAGTTTGTACATACCAGTACTAACATTGAGAAGATTTGGACATTGACTAATTAGCGCAGACTCAATTAAATTCCGTTCCACAAAGCCATTGCAATTGGCAATGCTTTTCGCCCCATCCCAATTAATAGTGTGATCACACAAACTTGTATGTAGATACAAAGCATTAGACGTTTGGGCAGTTCTTATACTATAAGCATGTTGGGACATGCGTAATTGTAAGGATTTTCCTGTTTGTCCAAGGTACACAGACTCACAATCATTACAAGGAATCGAATACACACAACCTGCTGTACCAGGGGAGTTTTTTATTAAATTAGACTTGATCGTATTATTAGTGAACACCAAATTGATATTAAGGTTTTAAAAACTGGGGACAGTTTCTCAAATCCCATCGCATAAGGTACCACCAATGAGTTTCCATTTTCTGGTTTCGCTTTGGAGACATTATTATAAAACGTACATTTAGCTTTCCCAAACGAACAATCCAAAAACATCTTAGGGTACTGTAAACTCTTTCCAATTTCATATATTTTAGCTATCTCTTCATCAAAAAACTCAGGGCTGCATACCCTCAAAGCTCGAAGAAACATTCCTGAAAATACTGCCTGTTTAACTTTACTATGATGATTCGAATAATAATGAACAAACGACCCCACGTTGGTAGGTTTTCTATACACATTAAATTTGAACCTTCTATTGACTCTATGAATCATAATGTCCAAAAATGGAAGAGTACCATTCTCCTCATTTTCACATGTGAATTTTATTGAAGGTACCAAAGAATTAAGTTCATTAAGAAAAACAATTTGGTCTTGGTCACTCGGCCATAAGCACAAAATATCGTCGACATACCTAAACCAGACTACATTAGAGGGGATAATCCTGGATAAGATCTTTGTTTCGAAGAACTCCATATACAAATTGCTCAAAACTGGGGAAAGGGGATTGCCCATAGCCATTCCAAATGTTTGTTTGAAAAATTTTCCATTGAAACTGAAATAATTGTCTTTTATACATAATTTGATAAGTTCCAACACATTATTGGTCTGCAAACTCAAATTATATTTAGGCAGTTCCTCACGTAGGTATTCTAACAAATCATCAACAGGTACTTTAGTGAATAAAGCAGTCACATCAAAACTTACTAGTTTAAAATCAAAATTCAAATTTAGTGTGGATAGCTTATTAATTAAGTCTACATTGTTAGTTAAGTGCGAGTTAGAAATTGTACCAACGATAGGGGACAAAACTTTAACCAACCACTTAGAAAGTTTATAAGCCGCCGAACCAACTGAACTAATAATCGGTCTAACTGGATTATGAGGTTTATGGGTTTTTATAAGACCATACATATAAGGTAGAGAGGGAGATCGACTTGTTAGCCTAGAAATCAACTCTTTATCGCCTTTGCACAAGTTTTGAGAGTTTTGTTAAAATGTGCGATCACTTTTTCAGTAGGATCTCTGTTAACCAATAGGTAAGTATCCCTATCTTCCAAAAGTAACTCCATTTTTCGAACATAGTCATCCTTATTCATAATAACTACTGCATTTGACTTATCAGCCTTGGTAATATGTAATGAATTATCTTTTTGAGATTTTGAACGCATGAATAAATCGACTTGGACAATTAGGTACAGAATTGTTAAGTAAAACACCATACATCATACCTTTGCACACATTAATATCTTCTACTGAGACATCACTATACTTTTCGAGATTACAGAAACCTTTGGCAATATCTACAAAATTAACTGTCCCGTTAGACGTGGCAAAGCTCAGGCCATATCCTAATGCAGTAATCGTGTTGTTATACAGTTGTCTATCCGAGAGGTTGATGACAAAATCACGGTTGGAGTGTTTACTCCAGTTACTTTGTTGAATAAGTCTCTTCAATTTTAAATCCAGTTTAGTACTCACCTTTCTGTAGGTAGATCTCAGAGTAGTGTAACAATAATCCATCAAACAGCGGTTCCATTCAGGCGGATGGCTTGGAGAAAGGCATACTTACAGTTATCACCACTTAANAGAAAGAACACGAAGTGATGTGGTTGAGTATTTAATATCAAGACCTGATGTTACAAGGGAAGAAAAAGTTGATGCGTTGGAGCTACTTGGAGCTTCCTTTGCTAGTGACAAAGACAATTACAACATTGAACTTGCTTACAAGTTTATGCTGAAGGGAATGGTAGAAAGATACAGTGACCCAGATGCTATTATTTGTAAGTATTGCATTGGCAGTTTGTGGTAATATTTTGCTTTTCATTTACAAAGACAATAACTGTTTGTACAAAATAATAACCACATTATTAATAATTGAGAAGAATAGGAAAACATGATGCATTTATTTAGTTAAAATTATGAAAGAAGTTTCTTAGCATGCATTTTTTTTTTTTTTAAGATGCACGATGATAAATTGCTTTGCATATTAAGAACAAGTGAAATAATGAAGTGAAGATGCCCTTGAAAGTGTTTCTTATGATCTACATGTGTTTTCTTTACACATTTAGGAGCCTGGAATGAACATCACAATATTATTTATTATAATTATTGCAGAATTATTTAAAGAAAAATGAATTATTTAAACCCTCGAAACTGCACACCCATTTAAAAGTCCTACCTCACAGTGTGCCTAAAAAAATATATTTATATTGAAAACCCACAAGGATCCAACCACAGTGATTATGGTTAGGAGAAAATTGCAGATAGTGATTGTAGCAATGTTTGGGTTAAAAAAATACAGCAGTTGTTCAAGGTGACATAAATGAGAGGTTGATTGATGGATAAGGCTTTTTGTTACAGATTATCATGGCATTTGAAGAATTTTTTTTAACAAATTGAGCTGCATGTGTGTTGGTTGTTTTATGTTACCTTACCTAGTGATTTATTGGGTTGAATGTACCTGAGGGCCACCAGCTGTAGTGACCTCGAGGATAGGAATGCCGAAGGCTTGTCGAAGGTTTGCCCCATTTGTCCTGAAGCAGGGTGTTAGTAGGAAGAGTTCCCTATACTTCGTGATAAACTTTTTCAAGTGTATTTTGAACCGTACCTCGGTCTGATATGTTTGAAGATCACTTGAGCTTCTCGTGGCCGGTTTATTGAATAGAAATTGGTATAGTTTTAAAAAAATGTCCATCATGCCCACTGAATGGGCATGATGGTGCCATCCAGACACTGAATGGCACCAACTAATCCAGATAGTTAGCAGTCAGACATCATATCCAAGAGGGTCAGGACTACAAGCTGTCAGTTGTCAGGGATTCTTGGTTTCGGTGATGTTTCCTATCACACCTGGATTGAGACAAAAAATAAGGGCTTCACTTGCTCTCACAAGTTTCAAAAGTCGTCTTCGTATTAAATGCTTCCTGCTGCTCATGTAGTGTTTGTACCCAAATATATTTCTAAGTAAATTTTGAAAGGACAGTACTGTACATGTATTTTTGTTTTTGTATTCATTAATTCTATATTTCATTCTTTTGTACACTGAAATGATTAGGAATAGATTAAATAACTTTTTTTTTTTCAAGCAGAAATCCAGGCTCACATTGTGCTCACTTCAAACAAGAGTCCAGTAAATGCCACTCTCAATCTTCTTATTGTCTCAAGTTTCTTTGGAGCTGACAGCATATTTCCTCATTATTGTACTGCTGATTAGATCTTTTTCAACACAGTGTAGTGTCATGTGAGTGACATATTAGAGTAAAGCCAGGGTTATGAGCAGAAACAATTTCTGCAACACACACACACAATAACATGACAAAAACCTCCCCTACACGGGGACATAGTTTGTGTGTGGAGGAAAATATTTTCCCCGTTTCTCATCATCTGGAAGTCGTGCCTGCCCAGGTAGCTAGTTTCTTTAGAGGAGGAGGAGGAGGAAGGTAAAATGAGAAGTTCCGTGTGACCCGACTGAATCAATCCAGTGGCAAGTCTCGTTGGATTAGGGTCTAATGGTCTTGATTCCCTCATGATTGATCCTTATGGATACTCCTAACTTGCACTTTTTCTGCCTCTTGGATATCTGATTGCATCTGTGGTCTTCCATGTCTTCAACAGCTACTGTAGATGCTCCTAAGCAATCTTCATTTGTTGCATTAATATGTTCATTCAGAATTCCCTTTTGTAAGTCAGGGCAGTCATAATCTCAGCCATACTAAGTGAAATACAGCTTCAAAGTCTTCCATATTTGAGCCACAGACTGGCACCAAATATCTTAATCTTGCTCCACGTGACGAAACATCAGTTGTCGATGACCTGAAAAGTCATCTCGAGTGGATTGCTTGGTGGATACTAATATCAAATACCATCACCATAGAGAAGAAAGTATATGCTAGTAAGAGTCTTATCCATGTCTGCTTCCCGAGATCCGCTTTGTTTGCTACCACTAATAACAGGAAGTTTGTGCACCCAGTACTCATTCTATGAGCCGTATTTATTGCACAACTGGCTTATACTGTGAGCAGTAGCTTATTCTGCATCCTATACGTATCCTGTGAGTGGTGGTTTATTGTGCATCCTGTATTTATCGTGTGAGCTGTAATTTTTTGTATGCCTGATACTCATTCTGTGAATGGTGGTTTATTGTGCACTTTGTACTCATCCTGTGAGCTGTAAATTACTGTACACCCCCATAATTATTCTGTGAGTGGTAGTTCATTGTGCACCCCATATTCATCCTGCGAGCTGTAGTTTATTGTACGCCCCATATTCATTCTGTGAGTGGTGGTTTATTGTACGCCCCATACTCATCCTGTGAGTGGTAGTTTGTTGTGCACCCCATACTCATCATGGGAGAGGTAGTTTATTGTGCTCCTCATACTTATCCTGTGAGTGGTAGTTTGTTGTGCACCCTATTCTCATCCTGTGAGTGGTAGTTTGTTGTGCGCCCCATTCTCATCCTGTGCGCGGTAGTTTGTTGTGCACCCTATACTCATCCTGTGAGCGGTAGTGTATTGTGCACCCCCCTGTACTCACTCTGTGAGTGGTAGTATATTGTACACCCTATACTCATCCTGTGAGCAGTAGTATATTGTGAACCCTATTCTCACTCTGTGAGTGGTAGTATATTGTACACCCTATACTCATCCTGTGAGCAGTAGTATATTGTGAACCCTATTCTCACCCTGTGAGCAGTAGTATATTGTGCACCCTATTCTCACTCTGTGAGTGGTAGTATATTGTGCACCCTATTCTCACTCTGTGAGTGGTAGTATATTGTGCACCCTATTCTCACCCTGTGAGCAGTAGTATATTGTGCACCCTATTCTCACCCTGTGAGCAGTAGTATATTGTGCACCCTATTCTCACCCTGTGAGCAGTAGTATATTGTGCACCCTATTCTCACCCTGTGAGCAGTAGTATATTGTACACCCTATACTCACCCTGTGAGCAGTAGTATATTGTGAACCCTATTCTCACCCTGTGAGTGGCATTATATTGTGCACCCTATTCTCACCCTGTGAGTGGCATTATATTGTGCACCCTATTCTCACCCTGTGAGCAGTAGTATATTGTGCACCCTATTCTCACCCTGTGAGCAGTAGTATATTGTGCACCCTATTCTCACCCTGTGAGCAGTAGTATATTGTACACCCTATTCTCACCCTGTGAGCGGTAGTATATTGTGCACCCTATTCTCACCCTGTGAGCAGTAGTATATTGTGCACCCTATTCTCATCCTGTGAGCAGTAGTATATTGTACACCCTATTCTCACCCTGTGAGCGGTAGTATATTGTGCACCCTATTCTCACCCTGTGAGCAGTAGTATATTGTGCACCCTATTCTCACCCTGTGAGTGGTAGTATATTGTGCACCCTATTCTCATCCTGTGAGCAGTAGTATATTGTGAACCCTATTCTCACCCTGTGAGTGGTAGTATATTGTGCACCCTATTCTCATCCTGTGAGCAGTAGTATATTGTGCACCCTATTCTCACCCTGTGAGCAGTAGTATATTGTACACCCTATTCTCACCCTGTGAGCGGTAGTATATTGTGCACCCTATTCTCACCCTGTGAGCAGTAGTATATTGTGCACCCTATTCTCACCCTGTGAGTGGTAGTATATTGTGCACCCTATTCTCATCCTGTGAGCAGTAGTATATTGTGCACCCTATTCTCACCCTGTGAGCAGTAGTATATTGTACACCCTATTCTCACCCTGTGAGCGGTAGTATATTGTGCACCCTATTCTCACCCTGTGAGCAGTAGTATATTGTGCACCCTATTCTCATCCTGTGAGCAGTAGTATATTGTGCACCCTATTCTCACCCTGTGAGCGGTAGTATATTGTGCACCCTATTCTCACCCTGTGAGCAGTAGTATATTGTGCACCCTATTCTCACCCTGTGAGCAGTAGTATATTGTGCACCCTATTCTCACCCTGTGAGTGGCATTATATTGTGCACCCTATTCTCACCCTGTGAGTGGTAGTGGCAAAGGATTACTATTCTGAGGGATTCAAAGGTCTTAATCAGAAAGTGTTATATTAACTTATGACTTTTGTTCTTGTATTTAATTCTAATGATATTGCTGGCAACAGAACCACTGTTTGCACTGCAACTGTGATGCATGACAATGCAACATTACATACTTAGGTAAAACATTTAAGTAATACTTACTGTAGGTTGTGTTTCAACACTGTATTGTATTTTATAGGGTACAGAAGAACAGTTCTGTATTGTAGTTTGTATGTTGTGTGAGAGTTGGCCCTGATTTTATGCTGCACTGTTAATGTTTCGTATGTTTTCCTTTGTTTAGTAGACGCAGAAGGTGGTATACCTTGCGGTGATTCTGAAGATCGAGGTCCCTGCGGCCCAGTCTCTGACTGGGTAACAATTTCTGTTATTTTGTCTGTAGGGTCCTGTGGCATAATGGTTTACGTTCTTGGCTCACCGACCTAGATTCAATCCCTGGGTAGGACATAAATGGTTGGGCACATTTCCTTTCACCTAATGCTTCTGTTCACCTAGGATTAAAATAGAAAGTCAACTGTTGTGGGTTGCTTTCTGGGGAAGGGGAAATTTGTTAAGTCTAAATTACAGGCTTCCTGTCCCCAACACCAGGAATTAAACACGGAAATCACAATAGCGTGCTGCATCAAATGAACAAATCCACAAGGGCCGTGACGAGGGTCACGGCCCTTGTGGATTTGTTCACCAGGAATTAAAGATTAGTTTGGACTGGATGGTAGAACATAGATTAGCTTGGACTGAAAGGTAGATCAATGTTCTCATTTCTTGTAGGTTGGCATTCAATCCCCAATCTCTTAAGTGGTTTGGCATCATTCCTTTCCTCTGTCTTATCGCAAATCCTTATCCTCGTATCCATTCCAAGCGCTATACAGTCATAATGGCTTAGTATTGTTTCCTGATAATTACCTTATCTTGGATCTAATTCAAAACGGCTCAGTTTTCACACAATCCAAGATGTATTAATATAGTGTGTGACTCCTGTCCTGTCCACACAAATTAAATTTAATATGAGTAGTTTTTCAACAAGCTGAACTGCCAGACATGCTAGTAGTTTAATCATGTTTGACCTGTGACAACTTGTACCAGTCGACTGAATTTGCTACTTGTATGACCAGTGTATTGGCATAATAATTTTAATTGACATTGTATCTGCTTGTTCCAGTTTGTACATTTCTGTTGTCTTTAACTTCATCAGAGTTATTTCTGATGACTCTTAATAGCACATGATTACATTTAACTTTATCTTCATTTACTGCAAAGCCTGGCAAAGGCATTAGCTTTTTCATGCTCTAGGATACGTACCTATGTATGAGGGGATCCATAACAGTTTGACAAATCTCTCTTATTATGTACTCGCATGCAGGCTGTCTGTGACTGGCTTCAGAGACAGTCACGTTACATTCTGATCATAAGTTAGTTATTGCTGGTATTGAGGAGGATGCCTTATAACCCAGTGGGCACAATATTCTAGAGCAAAGCAAGTTCGACATTGATGAATCGCCATCAGTGTTGATGACGATTCAATGTTGACCTTACACTACTCTTGGTTATTGTGCCCACTGGGAAGTAATTTTGCTCTATAGTAGTTTTCAGTAGTCTTGAGCACAACAAGAGCAGCTAACAGATCAACTTGTTTTCATTTTCAATGCTTTGTAGTCTGGCAGATAAACGGTGTTACTCTGCACCAAAATTGTTCCCAGGCATGGTTGTAGAGTCCGTTTGGGTGCGGAATGATGTCCATTGCTTGCATCCTGGCTTTTGTTTATGATCTGTACAATGATTAACCCCTTAGATGATGACCTACAGTATAAGATGTATTCTGTTTGATCCAGGATGAATCCAGCTTGCATCGGACAGTTTTCACCATAGAAATTTAAGGAAATTAAGTATTGCTCCTAAATTTCTATAATTAACATGATTTGGTATCTCTTTGTCTATTACCTAATGAAATAACAAACCATGTTGCTATACATAAAACTTTATTAATTGGAAGAATTTTGGAGCAGGTTGAAGCATCATGTCTATAAATATTTCTTTAAAAGTCTGTGAATATTTTTTTATTTTTCTTCATTCACCCACTGTTTATTAAAAAAAAATCTGAATCTTGCAAAAAATAAAATATAAAATTATGGTTTAAATCTTTATCCAAATTTCAGGAGCTAATATCAGTATCAAAATTGAACTAATTTGAAATTCTGGTATGGTATAAGAATTTGAATTTCAGTACAGTGCAAGAATTTGAATTTCAAGTACAGTACAAGAATTTAAAATTCTTGGTACAGTATAAGGATATACAGTACAATATGTGACTTTTGTTAATATATATATATTTCTGGTGGGAGCCCCTTTGGCTTCCTGGAGCTATCCAGGCTGATATGTATATATTAGACTTTGGCATCAGTGTGAATGGAGTTCTAGGCCTACCGGGGACCCCTCAGAGAGGCATGAGGAACAATGGCCTATAGAAATGCACGTGTATGTGGAACATTCTATGTCTGCCATCGACCGGGCCGGGCACCCTGAAAGGTAGGCGCCCCAAAACAAACCCCTAATCTGGTTAAAACTACTACAGAAAACTAGCAAAACAGAACTCCACAATTGAAAAACGAGCAAACGAGCATGACGTCACATTTGCTGTGCCGCTTGTCTGTGCAGCTCCCCCCTTCCCGGAAGGGGAAAGAGGGAACCCCAGACCCATCGCACCGGCTATCCACCTGTCAGTTCTCGGCTTATATGATTGTGGCATGGTCGTGTGGCTCCAGATACTCTCTTGTGTTGAGCTGTGCCTTGTGTTCAGTATTGCTCTTATGGTGGCATGCGAGCTGGGAGTAATATTCATAGGTACTCGGGCTGCATGTGCTTAGGGTTCCCTGAGTGCCCTGTAAGTACCACCGTGGGGCTTGGGATTATCTTCCACAAGTCACCATGGGGTCTACCTCTGTTGGTCTTTTGCTGCTCGGTGATTGACTGCCCCAAGTGTGTTGGGGGTTTTCCTCCCTTGTTTACCTTTGGGTAAGTGGTAGTTGTTGCACTGGTGGAGCACGGGGTACTGCGCAGCTAGTTTTCACCTATTACAGCGGCCGATTCTGTTCCTCCTGGGTACGTTACCCTCTTGCAGGGTTACATTTTTCTTTTTGTTTTTGCCTGGTTGGGGGAGGGGGGTCTGCCTTGTTTCCCTTGCCCCCCCAGTTATATTAGGGTCTTGACCTCCGGTGTTTGGTGGTATTCCCTGCTTGACCCCCGTGAATGGACACATCCTGGCGGTTCAGTTTTAGTCTGTTGGTAGACTTGGGCGCTGGTTAGTACTGTAGTACCCTGCCTGGGATTCCCCTTAACGATACCAGTCTAGAGGCCCTGGAAAACTCTGCAGGGGCGCACAGGGTCCAGTAGATGTGACCCCTGGGTCCCCTCTTGCCTTGTGCGAGTTTGAGGATTGCTCTGTCCCCTTGTCTCAGGGCGATGCTCATTGTATTTTTCCTCCGTCATGCTGCCTGTAGAGTTTGTGACATCTTCGACCCTGAGTTCTGCGAGCATTGCTGCTTGTTTTTGACTCAATTCACCCAATCAACTGATGACATTATTCGGGTGCAGGAAGCTCAGGTGTTGCATGCTAGGTATAGGTTGCTGCAACGTGCTAGATTGGTTGCTTCCCCGGAAGCCCCAAGGCTGCCCTGCTTTGTTTATAGGGACCCGGAATTTAGGGTGCTGGTCGCTAAGGCCTTGGTTCAGTCAGCACCCCTTCATTCTTCTCCTGGTGTAATTCATTCTGGTCCACCTCCCACCTTGTTTCTGGCTTCGAAGCGTCTGAGGGCTTCGGAGTCGGAGCGGGGTTTAGAGGTATCTGAGACTCGGGCAGTTTCGGGGGTTGCCCATTCCAGGATGGCGACAGAGGCCTTCGAGTCCATTCCTCCAGCCATGACTCCGGGTCTGACCAGTGGGCCCCTTCTCTTCCTGCTTTTCCGACCGCCACGGCTTTTTCTTGTGAGGCCAGGGTTTTTGAGGAAGACTCTCTGCCCAGTTCCTGCTGTGGAGGTTCCTGAGGAGCTGGCTTGGGGGCCTTGGACCTTGTTGGACCCCACCTGGGTTTTCCCACCCTCAGAGCGGGCTTTCTGTTACAAGGAATGGGGTTTTCTTTTTCCCCCTCTGCGTACGAGTTGGATTTGGGTTCTGCTCCTCCCCGGGTTCGGTTCTGTATTCCTGCGGGTTCTTTGATTCCGTCCTTCCGGAGGTTTTTAGTTTTCCACTTTGGAACCAGGCTCTTGGATGGTGTCCTTGGTCCTCTAGGACGTGTATTGACACATTCTGATTCATCCTGGGTTTAGGGACTGGCTCAGTTTTGTTGTGGGGCATCTCGGATACCGTTTTCGTTGTCTCCCATTCAGGTAGAACCTGGCTCTTCATGTGTTCACACACCTCACCCAGGTCATGGTGGCCCGTCTGTGTCTGTTAGGTGTTCGGGTGTTGGCCTATCTCGACAACTGGCTGGTCTGGGCTCCCAGTCGGTCCGTGTGTCTGCTCGCCAGGGATTTGGTTCTTTCCTAGCTTGCCGGGTTCGGGTTCATGGTGAACTGGCAGAAGTCCCATCTGGTTCCCTCCCAGGTTCGGATTTGGCTAGGTCTTGTGTGGGACACTCAGACCGCTTCCTTGTCTCTCCCTCTGGAGTCTCCTTCAGCTGTGGTCCCACATGTGCTTGTTTCAGGGGGCTCCCTGGTCACGCGGTAGTTGCTCAAGAGTCTGTGCGGGAGCCTGAACTTAGCGATGATGGTCTACCCGCCGGGTCAGGTTTGGCTTCGTTAGCTGTTCTAGTTCCTTCAGGGACGTCCCTTCCGCCTCTCTTGCGATCGCTGGTTTCGAACCCCCTGGGGGTCATGCATCGGCTGCTGCGTCGCTGGCTTCCTCTTTGGGTTTTTTCAGGGCTCAGTGCCTTGGCGCCTACCTGAGCCCTCGCTCAATGTGTTCACAAGCGCATCGTCTCTCAGCTGGGGCTTTGTGACCAGTTTCACCAGGCCCGCCAGGGGTGGCAGAGTCTGTCCTTCTGTTGGGCCCACAGCACGGTGCGGAAGTTCGCTGTTATGTGGTATTCGCTTCGGAGGGTTCGATTCGCCCGCGGATTGACGATCTGGCTCACTTCGGACTGCTCCCCAGTGATTCATTGTCTGAACTGAGGGGATTCGATGTGGTCCTTGGCTCTTTGGGGCTAGTTGCTTCGGGTGACTCGTCTGCTGAGTTCTTGGGGTTTGGCTCTCCTGGCCGCTCACATCTGAGGAGTGTCCAACATTCTGGAGGACGGCCTGTCCCGGTTCATTTCCCAGTCCACGAAATGGACGGTCAATGCCGACTCCATCAGTTGGCTCTGCCAGACATTCGGGCGCCCGGAGGTGGACCTCTTCGTGTCGGCATGGTCAAGGCGTCTTCCGGTATATGTGGTGCCCATCCCCCCCGACTGCGAGGCCGTTGGGGTCGATGTCCTTTGGCAGGACTAGTTGGTTGAGGTGGGGGTTCCTGTACCTCTTCCCCCCCCCCCAGTTCAGCTGCTGCTTCAGGCCCTGGCTCGCTTGGAGACTTACCAGAGGAAAGTAGTCCTCTTAGCCCCGTGGTGGCCGGCCCAGCCTTGGTTTCAGGCACTGCTTGCTCGGTATCTGAACCCAGAGGTTTCCTGCGGCTCTGCTTTTTTCAGCAGATCAGTCCAGTCTGTTACGAGACTGGTTCGATCTTCTCCTCTAGTCTTTGCATTTGGTCTTTTTGACTCAAGTCTATCACTATCTGTATGGTAATCAGGTAGCTTCTTTGATGGTGTCCCACCTGCGGGCTTCGTCTCGGCAGCAGTATGAAGTTTCCTGGCGGTTCTTCCGGTTCTTTTTCTCTCCATTACTGTACTGTACTTTGCTTTCGGTTCAGGTTGTTTTGTCCTTTCTCTCGTGGCAGTTTCAGGACCATCATCTTATGCCAAATACTGTTGCCTCATATCGTGAAGTGTTGGCAGAGCCACTGCAGCTTGCTTTCGTTATTGATGTTACTTCTGCTCCGTTTTGAAAGCTGTCTTGGGTGTTGCTTCACCTCCTGCCTGCTCATGTGCTGCCTGAGCAGTCCTGGTCTTTGGACAGAGTGCTCTCTTTTTTGTCTTCTCCTCGATTTGTTGTGGGCTCTTCGGTACAGGATTGTTTTTCTATATAATTTTTCTTTTCATTGGCCTCTGGGGGTCGGCATTGGGGAGCTTCATGCTCTTCCCAACGCAGGGGTTTCTGCTCTTTTGGTCGAGGTGATAGGTTCGTTCATTTGTAGCCATCTCCTTCTTTTCCGGCGAAGAATGAGACTATTGTTTTCCAGAAGGGTTCTTGGGTTATTGATGGTGGTTGATCAGGCCGGGGGTGCATCATGTGTTGTCTGGTTGTGGCTCTCCACCGTTATTTGCGCGCCATGGTCTCTGTGGGTTGGTCCGGTTTCCCTTCTTCCTGTTCTAGGGTTCGGATCTCTCGGGTCGTCCGCAGGGTTATTCGGTCTAGCCAGCCTGCGGGCTATCCCCATGCCCATGATGTTCGTAAGTTTGCTGCATTGGCTGCCGTCTTTGGTAACATGTCCTGGGCTGACATTCGAGCACGGGGGTTTTTGGAGGTCGAACAGGGTCCTGGCTGCACACTACTTCGTAAATGTTCCTGGGCCTAGTTGGGCCTATGTCGCTTTGGGTCGGCGGTTGCAGCCTGTTGTCTCGACTTCGAGTTGAGGTGTGAGCACCAATCGCCTCCCGGGTAAGTCCCTCTAGTTTGTCTTTGGTGATGTAGCTCTGGGGAGCCGAAGGGGCTCCCCCCACCCCCCCCAGAAAACCCGCATTGAATGTAATGAAACACCATTTACTGAATGAGACCCGGAGGCTCCCCAGCAACATGCCTTCCCCCGGTTGGCATTTTTTTGGGTGTTTTGACATCTAGCCTTGAATTGGAGGGTGGATCGCCGATGCGGTGGGTTTGGGGCACCTCCTTCCCCCTCCCGGGGAGGGGGGAGCTGCGCAGACATGTACTCACCTAGTTGTATTTACCTAGTTGTGCTTGCGGGGGTTGAGCTCTGGCTCTTTGGTCCCGCCTCTCAACCGTCAATCAACAGGTGTACAGGTTCCTGAGCCTATTGGTCTCTATCATATCTACACTTGAAACTGTATATGGAGTCAGCCTCCACCACATCGCTTCCTAATGCATTCCATTTGTCAACCACTCTGACACTAAAAAAGTTCTTTCTAATATCTCTGTGGCTCATTTGGGCACTCAGTTTCCACCTGTGTCCCCTAGTGCGTGTGCCCCTTGTGTTAAACAGCCTGTCTTTATCAACCCTGTCGATTCCCCTGTGAATCTTGAATGTGGTGATCATGTCCCCCCTAACTCTTCTGCCTTGAAGAACTCACATGTGGCACGGCTTGTGTGATATCATGTTTGTTTGCTCGTTTTCATTTCGGGAGTTCTGTCCACTCGTATGTCCATTTTAGTAGTTTTAACCAGAATAGGGGTTTGTTTTGAGGCGCTTACCTTTCTGGGTGCCTGGCCCAGTCGATGGCAGACATAGAATGTTCCAAATCCCATGTGCATTTGTATAGGCCATTGCTCCTCGTACCTCTCTGAGGGGGGCCAGGTTCTGGCTCGTGGTCCCTGGTAGGCCTAGAACTCCATTCACACTGACTGATGCCAAAGTCTAATGATATACATATCAGCCTGGATAGCTCTGGGGAGCCTCCAGGTCTCACCCAGAAAATGGCGTTTCATTACATTCTATGCTGGTTTTTTCCGCCTGCCTGTCCCAGGTGGACCCGTCCAAGTCTGGTCAAGCTAAACATCACATATGCTCCCGACCCTCGCGTTATACCACAGCGCCGCACCATTAGTGAAGCATTTTCTTAAATAACTTATTCTGTTTTCGTAGTAACTTTGATAGTTTTTTGCCACGACTATGTCTGGTAGCAACAGCAGCAATCATCCTAGAGGTGTTAAGAGGAAGGTTGTGCTGAACACACCAGAGACAACCAAACACAGTTTACTCCTTTTTTCTGTTGATATGCTAATTAATTTTTCATCCAACTGTGTGAATCCAGTAGTTGGAAATGTGTATCAGTACTTGACGCGTACCAAATAGCTGATCATAAACGAGGCCAATGAACACAAGTGGCAAGCAAAACTATATTTATTTAGTAAAAAAGAGCAAGCCTTCAACCACTAAAGCCTCACAATCAAGTCAAGGACCTTTAACCAGTGAAGCTTCAGCAGCTGGCAGTCAAAACTGATCTTTGCAAGCAAATGTACCGTACAGTAATTTTAGTGTTAGGTTACATAAATTTTCAAGAATTATTGATTTGAAGATACAGTACTGTATACAGCATCAATTGAGAAAATGGACTACAACAAGGTAAGCTGAAGTTTGTTTTAAATTACAGTATTGTATATTTTTCAATTATTGCACATGTGGAAATTCAAATTATGTTGGTTGTGGTACAAAAAATTTCAAATATGTTTACTCTTGGACTTCCTTGGTAAGAATTCTGCCTACCATACCTTGAGATGGTTTTGGGGCTTATCATCCCCGCAGCCCGGTCCTCGACCAGGCCTCCTCATTGCTGGACTGGTCAACCAGGCTGTTGGATGCAGCTGCTCGCAGCCTGATGTATGAGTCACAGCCTGGTTGATCAGGTATCCTTTGAAGGTGCTTATCAAGTTCACTCTTGAACACTGAGGAGTCAGCCAGTTATGCCCCTTATGTATAGTGGAAGCATGTTGAACAATCTCGGGCCTATGAAGTTGATAGTTCTCTCTTGAACACTGTGAGGGGTCGGCCAGTTATACCCCTTATGTGTAGTGGAAGTGTGTTGAACAGTCTTGGGCCTCTGATGTTGATAGTTCTCTCAGAGTACCTGTTGCACTTCTGCTCTTCAATGGGGGTATTCTACACATTCTGCCATGCCTTCTGGTCTTATATGGTGTTATTTCTGTGTGTGGGTTTGGGACCAGTCCCTCTACTATTTTCCATGTGTAAATTATTATGTATCTCCCACCTGTGCTCAGAGATACGTAATAATTCACACATGGAAAATATTAGAGGGGCTGGTCCCATGATTATCTGAATGTCTGGCTTATCCAGTGAGGGGGTCCTTCCCATATAGTTCAGATAAGCAAGCTCATACAGAGTTGTGTGCTGGCTTTACAGTGAGTGTAATTTTACCATTCTTGTTCTGTCATTTGGATGCACAGCAGGTGCCAAACAGTTTGTGTCAAACCTGTGGCATTTGTTGTGGCTTCAGTTCTACTGTGGCATTGTATCTGGATTGTACCTGGATGAGGTTCTGTGAGCTCTTCTACTCTCCAAGCTCAGCCCAGGGCCAGGCTTGACTTGAGAGCTTGGTCCAGTGGGCTGCTGCTTGGAATGGCCCGCAGGCCCACATATCCAACTACAGCCCAGTTGGTCCGGCACTTGTTGCCGGAAACTATCCAGTTTTTTCTTGAAGATTTAAATTTTTGTTCTGGCAACTGTACTTGCTTGGAGGATATTGAACAACCGTGGACCTCTCATGTTCATACATCTTAGCATTCGACTGATGTGTTCTGGAAAATTGCAGGTCCCCCTTTTTCTTTGCTTTTTCTCACTTCACCCTGACCTAGGTGGTTGTTGGTGCTCTCGCCTTTTTTAATGTTGTGTCTCCAGCTTTCATCCAGCTCCGGGTCTTCTGGTATTCATATCATATGTTGGCAGGCAGTGAGGTATGTCTGCCATTCCACATCTTTGCAACAGTGAGGGGTATTCGCACAAGTTTCCTCAGTGTTAGGCTACACCCAATCAGCCCAGGTTGATAGCCGAGGCTTCATCTCACAAAGGCTAGTCGTAATTCTTAATTTATTCTTTGATGATATTTCATCTCTCGTGCCTTATTCACCCTTTGTCCTTATGTATTTTATTTTGTCATATAAGGCTGTGTAAGGAAGTTTTGGGGGCCTCCAAGGTGGCACTGAAAATGAAATGATCCTTTGTGGGATGTGTCTGCGGTGGTTCTTCCCTTTCCTATCCTATTCTTCCTTTTTAACTTACATCGATGAGGTTTGCTTGAGTGTGAGGAGTTTACCATGTTGGAGCTCTGGGTGACGGAAGCTCTGGAGAGCTACTGAGGAGTGACACAGAAAGGGAGGTTTCATTATACTTGATGCTTTACTTTGATCCCACTTGAATCAAAAATAATGGTCTTACCCAGTCAAATTACATAATATCAAAGGCATTATTCATAAATGGTTGTACATATATAATTTGGAAAGTTGGCATAAAAACACAGTACGGTAATTACATAGTTCTAATAGTGGCATAGCACATGGACATTGTCATTATCAGAATCTTTATTCGTAAAAACTTACAACAAATCATTACAATATTGGCTGGACTTAATAGGTGATTGTACACTATGGTTCTCTACTGTACATTGAAGTTCTGTTATAATATGCATTTGTGCAATGCACATCAGAATACAGTATAATGAAAATAAGTGGGACTCCAATGTAGTGAATAAGAAATGGGAAATAATGTAGAAACTGTTGTTGATTGTAGTAACATGCATTCTTTTTTCACAGATAAACCTAAGGCTGAATTGGTGGCAGCCTACGAAAGTCGTGTTGAATGCAAGTCAATTGAAGAACTGGAAAGCATTCGGCTTATTTCTGGAACCCTCCACATGGAAAGTTTGGCCATTAGAGAGCGTATTCTTGGGCCTCATAATCCTGAGGTAATTTGGTATACGAATTTAATACTTGTTGTCGTTTCAATAATTACTTTGTCTTTAGTGCTGTTATACTTGAAGCTGAATGTCACCATCATTGGCAATACACACCCGAGATGCACTAGCTGAAGCTCCTTGGAGCGCCAACCGGCAGGAAAAACTGGGAATCTGGAGTAAAATGCTGAACCCTGTTTAGTTTCCCACTTGCATGGGATGTGGGGCATCAGTTTGAATCATGTAGGAGAATAGTGTAGAAAATAAAGGTTTAAGGCATATACAATGAGGTTCATGTATTTGCTACATATTCCACACTCGGCAACATCACAGAGAACCAGTAACATTGCAATCCATCAACTCGATAACAACCTTCCTCTGGCTTATGAGGTTTGCATTCAGTGCACTTTGTGTAATGTTATGAATGAACATTGTTAACCTGGTTGATACCTGGTTGATGGGTTTCTGGGAGTTCTTCTACTCCCCAAGCCCGGCCCGAGGCCAGGCTTGACTTGTGAGAGTTTGGTCCACTAGGCTGTTGCTTGGAGCGGCCCGCAGGCCCACATACCCACCACAGCCCGGCTGGTCCGGAACTCCTTGGAGGAATAAATCTAGTTTCCTCTTGAAGATGTCCACGGTTGTTCCGGCAATATTTCTTATGCTTGCTGGGAGGACGTTGAACAACCGCGGACCTCTGATGTTTATACAGTGTTCTCTGATTGTGCCTATGGCACCCCTGCTCTTCACTGGTTCTATTCTGCATTTTCTTCCATATCGTTCACTCCAGTACGTTGTTATTTTACTGTGTAGATTTGGGACCTGGCCCTCCAGTATCTTCCAGGTGTATATTATTTGATATCTCTCTCGTCTTCTTTCTAGTGAGTACATTTGGAGAGCTTTGAGACGATCCCAATAATTTAGGTGCTTTATCGCGTCTATGCGTGCCGTATATGTTCTCTGTATTCCCTCTATTTCAGCAATCTCTCCTGCTCTAAAGGGGGAAGTGAGTACTGAACAGTACTCAAGACGGGACAGCACAAGTGACTTGAAGAGTACAAGCATTGTGATGGGATCCCTGGATTTGAAAGTTCTCGTAATCCATCCTATCATTTTTCTGGCTGTCGCAATATTTGCTTGGTTATGCTCCCTAAACGTTAGGTCGTCAGACATCATTATTCCCAAATCCTTTACATGTTGTTTTCCTACTATGGGCACATTTGATTGTGTTTTGTACCCTGTATTATGTTTAAGGTCCTCATTTTTACCGTACCTGAGTACCTGGAATTTGTCACTGTTAAACATCATATTATTTTCTGATGCCCAGTCGAAAACTTTATTAATATCAGCTTGAAGTTTTTCAATGTCTTCAGCCGAGGTAATTTTCTTACTGATTTTTGTGTCGTCTGCAAAGGATGATACGAAGCTGTGACTTGTATTTTTGTCTATATCTGATATGAGAATAAGGAAAAGCAGCGGTGCAAGGACTGTACCCTGAGGTACAGAGCTTTTAACTGCACTTGGACTAGATTTTATATGGTTGACCGTTACTCGCTGAGTCCTGTTTGACAGAAAACTGAGTATCCAGCGTCCTACTTTACCGGTTATTCCCATTGACTTCATTTTGTGTGCTATCACGCCATGGTCACATTTATCGAATGCCTTTGCGAAGTCCGTGTATATCACATCAGCATTCTGTTTTTCTTCTAATGCCTCAGTGACTTTATCGTAGTGCTCAAGTAGCTGTGAGAGGCACGATCTTCCCGCTCGAAATCCATGTTGGCCTGGGTTGTGAAGGTCATTGGTCTCCATGAAATTGGTGACCTGACTCCTAATCACTCTCTCAAATACTTTTATTATGTGCGATGTTAGTGCAACTGGTCTATAATTCTTTGCCAATGCTTTGCTCCCTCCCTTGTGTAGAGGGGCTATGTCTGCTACTTTAAGTGCATCTGGTATCTCCCCGTGTCCAAGCTCTTCCTCCACACTATACTGAGTGCCTGTGCTACCGGCACTTTGCATTTCTTTATAAATATTGAATTCCATGAGTCTGGACCTGGGGCCGAGTGCATGGGCATGTTTTCAATTTCTCTTTCAAAATTTAGTGCGCTCGTGTTGATATCAGTTATATTTACAGGGGTTTGGATATCCCGCATAAAGAAATTGTCTGGATCTTCTACTTTCATGTTGTTTATTGGAGTGCTAAACATGTCCTCATACTGCTTTTTTAGGATTTCACTAATTTCTTTGTCATCCTCCGTGTATGAACCTTCACTTGTATGAATAGGTCCAATACTGGCAGTAGTTTTTGCTTTTGATTTCGCATATGTGAAGAAGTATTTTGGATTTTTCTTTATTTCCTGAATTGCTTTCTGTTCTAACTGCCTTTCTTCAGTTTCATATGAGTGTTTCAATTTCCGCTCGATTTCTTCAATCTCCCTATTTAAATTATTCCTTCTTTGACGGGAAATTCGTGTCTGCATAAGCAGTTCCGTTATTCTTTTCCTGCGTTTATAGTGTCTTCTGCGTTCTCTTTCTACGTTGGATCTCTTTCTGGCTTTCCTCAAAGGAACATGTTTCAGACAGACTTGATACGCTTCCGAAGTCAGTTTTTCTATTCCTTGACTCCATTGACTCCATCTTTAAGTGTTGAGACCTAACATTCTTCCTATTACTTTTGGTATGCTATTAGTTTTAAGATTCCACATTTTTACATATTCACTGTCTTCCCTTTCGAAAGGCATCTTGTGACTCCCTCGATAAGCAGTCTTTTCTGTGGAGAGCTCCGGAGGCTCCTTGGAGTTTATTGGGCTGATATGTATGTATTAGACCATGGAATCAGTCAATTCGATTGGAGTTCTATGCTTACCGGTGACCACGAGCCAGAACCTGGCCCCCCTCAGAGAGGCACGAGGGGCAATGGCCTATAGAAACCCCCCATGTGGTTGGAAGTATTCCATGTCTGCCATTGACCGGGTTAGGGACCCCAGAAAGGTTGGCATCCCAAAACAAACCTCACCTAGTTAAAAATTGCTACCGAAAGGCGAACTACCAAGCAGAACTCCCTATCTGAAAACAAGCAAACGAGCATGATGTCACAACAGCCGCCGTGCCGCTATCTGCGCAGCTCTCTCCTCCCTGGGAGGAGGGAAGAGGGAGCCCCAGACCCCCATGCCAGCCATCCAACCCCAGTTCCGAGGCTGATGTGTTGGGTGGCGGTCGTTCGACTCTGGCTCCTGTCTTTTTGCAGTGCTGTGCTTTTGCAGTGTTGTTCTGCTGTGTGGTGGTGTGAGAGCAAGGAGTAACTCACAAAGTACTGGGGCTGCATGTGCCTAGGGCCCGCTTTCCTAGGTGTCCTGTAAGTACTGCCCTTGCGACTTGGGTTTATCTTCCACAAGTCGTTCGAGGACTACCTCCGTAGGGATCTTTTACTGCTCAATGATTTCCCGCCCTTGGGATCAGCTGGGGTTTTCATATCTGCTGTTTGACCTTGGGTAGGAGGTAGTATGGTCACTGGTAGGGGTGCAAGATACTGTGCAGCTTGTCACCTGTTATCACAGCAGCCGGTTCTGTTCCTCCTGGAGACGTTATACTTTTGTGGGGGATTCTTTTTCCTTTTGTTTGTTGCCTGGTGGGGTCTGCCCCTTAGTTATTGTCCATCCTGTTATTCTGGTAGTCCCCTGCTAGGTCCTCGTAGTTGTATACGTCGCAGGGGGTTCAGCTTTAATTGTTCTCTCAGTAGTTTGGGCCAACCGGTTAGCAGTACCTTGCCTGGGTTTCCCTTAGCAGTCAGCCATCAACCTGTGCTCGCTCTCTCCTTGAAATCCGCGTGGGCCCTGGCTCTTGGGTTTTTGGCCCCCCCCCCTTTTTTTTTTGTTGCTGTTTGCAGATTCTGCTGTTGTGCAGTATCTGCAGGTGGCTTTGTCTATCTGTCACCCTATGTCTGACTTGTTGATTCTCCACTGTTTTTTTTTTCCAGAAGGGTCATGCCAGGGTTCAGGGTTCCTTTGGTCGTGGTAGGCCAGTCATCACTCTGCATGTCAGTTGGCTTCTCATAAGGGGTGTCTTCCCTTTTGTGGGTTGCCCAATTGACGCGATGATTGAGGGGGGGGAGGCTCGCACTGTTTTCTCACACCTGGTCCCATGATTTGTGAGCGTTTCGGGTTGTTTCCTTCGGCCTGTGGTGGCATTGGGTGACTCCTCCTCCTTCGGGGGGTTCGGGGTTCGCAGGGCAGAGCTCTTCTCCTGCACTCTGTCAGGTCATCATGAATTGGTTGCACTTGGGAATATTCTCCCTCCTCCGGTTGGCGGTATTCACATTTTTTATATTTAGCCTCAGAACTGGGGTTGAATGACTGGCATGGGGGTCTGGGGTTACCTCTTTCTCTTCCCATGAAGGGAGAAGCTGTGCAGACAGCGGCACGGCGGCGGTTGTGACTTCATGCTTGTTTGCTTGTTTTTCGGATTGGGAGTTCTGCTTGATGTTCAGCTTTTGTTCACAATTTTAACCAGTGGGGTTTATTTTGGGTTGTCTACCTTTCTGGGTCCCTAACCCGTCGAAGGCAGACATGGAATGCTTCCAACCACACGGGGTTTTCTATAGGTCATTGCTCCTCATGCCTCTCTGAGGAGGCCAGGTTCTGGCTCGTGGTCCCCAGTAGGCATAGAACTCCAATTGAATGAATGATGCCATGGTCTAATACATTCATATCAGCCTGGTAAGCTCTAGGGAACCTCCGGGACTCAGCTGGAAAAGGGCATTTCATTGCATTCAATGCCTTTTTTTTTTTTTTTTTTTTTTTTTTGACACTTTTGCACCCACTGACAGGATAAATTAATTTATTCCTAGGTATCTTATTTCCAAAAATTGGTTGCTTGGTGTGCAAAAAGTATGTTGACTAGCAAGACAATTTTAGTGTTGTTTGACAAATGGTTATAGTAAGCTGTGTGCTATTAAAGTCAAGTATGATGATGTTATTGCTGAAATTTATGGGTATTTCTATATTGATGCTAATTTAATGTTTTGTTTTGCAGGTTCCCCATCCTGTAATATTTAGAGGAGCTGTGTTTGCTGACAATGCCCGTTTTGACAGATGCTTACAGCTGTGGATGCACGCTCTAAGATTAAAACAACTTAATAAAGTATGCGTTATGAAGGATCTTCTGAGATTTGCGCAGGTGACTACTAATGTATATGTGGGTGATGGTTCAGCCTGTCCTCTCGAGTTACCACAATAGACAGAAAATTGTGAATTTGACATTCAAACCTAATCTGACCAACCTATCTGAGTTACATCATGCAAAGAAAACATGAATATTTGTGATTGATAGTTTGTCCACTGGATTTTGACATCAAAATGCGATGTACGAATCGAGAAGACAGGTTGTATGGTTACTGCAAAGCTAATTATAACAACAGTTTATAATTAGGCTGTGCATAGAATATCGCAATANGGTATAAGAAGGTGAGAACTGTGGTTGATCCCTCAGATCAACACAGACACAATAAACAATGACAAGATCTGTACTTACAGATAAGGTAACTTTCCTTACTCACTCACTCAGTCAGGCACATTTATACAAGCACTTGTAGGTGGCCTGACAGCTGGTTTCGCTCGTAGACACGGAGGGTACTCGCAGTATCTTGAGATGATTTCGTGAGTAGGGCGTGCTGTATGCTTAACAGACAGACACACGCGCACACACTGGCATTGGCGGTGCGTAAGGTGGTGGCGTCAAGTAGGAGTGACGGTGGCGGCGGCGGCTGTGGCAGCGGCGGCGGGCGCTCGAGGTACTGAGGTACACGCTCGGGATGAGTGGCGGCTGGAGGCTGCTGTGGTATACCATGCAGGTACACTTGTGGTAAAGTCACACACACACAGGTTACTTAGGCGGCGGCACTGCCTTAGTTCACTCTAGGTCACTCACAACGCTCTTTATCACCAGGGTTACCTGATACCAGTCTGTTTCGCTCTGGAGATTTGTCACTTTAGGCTTCCAAACAATATATTCGCACTCGTGATTCTGGGCGAGTGTGTGGTATATCGCAAAGACGCTGAGTTAACTTGACGGTGAGGAATAGACGGTGATCAGTCTATTGGCCGGTAGAACAGAACACGTCCACTTTGCAAGAGATCCCTCACAAGAATGAATCTTGCCTGAAGCTCCGGGCGTCTCGTGGGCACACACAAAAGAGTTACAATTGACCAATAGCATTGCAGCAAATGAGCGGGAACCAATCATATTAGCTCGTTCGATGAGCAGTAGCAGGAGTGACGTCATGAACACGTCATAGCTGTTATTCAACCTCGCGCCGGTTGACCCGGAGGTCAGACACTGCTGGCGCCTTCCCCTCTGTCTCACGCGGGCACCAGCCATGTACTCACTGACCCTTGGTGGCCAGTATGCTTAACACTTTCCTGAATCTACTTCCTGCCTGGACATACGGCGGCCTACGTATTACGAAAGTAATCCTGGTTAAATGGGCATTCTGGAGATACCCAACATGTCAGAAAACTATCCAGGATTAAGGGAAATAGGCTTTGTGCACGAAGATCAGTGCAGTGTGCACTGCAATGAGCCATTCAAGTCAGCTGTGGGAGGATCTTGGGAGACATACTCCCACACATGCACTGGAATAGTGGTCATACTGGAAGCATTTGAAGCATCGTTTGAGCTTGTGAAACCTCTGTGGGCTGATTTGGTCAGGGCCAGACTTGATGCCAAATGCAGAAAAGCCTTGGGTGCAGATTTGTGCTGCTTGCTTCGGTGAAGCCAGAGTAAGCTTCAGTACTTGGTTGTTTCGATGTTGAGTTGTGAATTTGTGGGCCTGAATTATTTTATCATCCCTGTTTTTTCTCTCAATTTCTGCAGATATTTCTTCAACTGAGTGATCCATGATGATGTCATGGATCCTATGTACAAAGATGGTGCGTTTGGCTTGGAATTCGGCAGAGGGGTAGACAGTGATCCCCTTCTCCGATAGTTTGTTCAGACTGTCGGTCGAAAGGAGTTCTGGAAGGTCTGCATTGGATACCAATAAAATGGCGCCATTCGTTATTTTGTACACATTTTTGTAGGTAATCTGGGTGATCTCATGAATCACCTCAAGTAGTTGGGCTGGAGAACGAACCCGGCCAGCTTTGTCTGTGAATCTGACTTTGGTCGCCATAGCCTTGTGGGGCCAGGAAGCCTAGTCTAATCTATACTATGGTGGGTGGTTGTGATGTGTCTAGATAGACTAAGTGGCTGGTGGGTGTTAGTTCGGCTGAGGCCACTAACTTCTAGTTGTTAGGTAACTAGAGCTTCTAGAAAAGGTGGTAATTGAACCTATCGATAGCCTAAAGTTGCTACAAGGCTGTTAGTTGCCCGATCAAACCTCCACGAGAATTTCAAGAACCCAGTTTTGGCAACCGCTCTGGGAATGATCGTTGGAATGGCGAATACAAGAAGTAGAAACAGTTTAGAAAGAGCCTTATTCACATCTTAATTCTATGATTAGTAGGTTGTGCATTGTGTATTGTGTGAGTGTGTGTGTGTGGTGTGTTGTGGTACAGGCAGGGAGAGAATGAGGAGGTGGGGTAGGGAAGAGGGGGGAGGAGGTGAGGGGGAAAGGATGAGGATGGGTGGGTGGAGTTATTTATACAGCATCATCTACTGTATGATGCTTACAGCATCATACTGCTGTAAGCATTTGTAGAGCTGGGTTGGGTCGCAGTTCAATTGCCAAGGCCTCAACGGCGCGTCTTGACGACGAGAGAACTTGTAGCTGACTGTTTGGGAGTGGGTGATTTGCCGGGAAAAAGGTGGGCGGACATGTTGAACGAGTGTGTGAGGGAGCAGGGGGAGAGTATGAACAACACACATAATATTGTAAGGAATATGGCTAAGTGGAAGTGATTTGTAAGAAGAGTGTACTCACTTAGTTGTGCTTGTGGGGGTTGAGCTTTGGCTCTTTGGTCCCGCCTCTTGACTGTCAATCAACTGCTGTATAGATTCCTGAGCCTACCGGGCTCTTATCATATCTACATTTGAAACTATATATGGAGTCTACCTCCACCACATCACTGCCTAATACATTCCATCTGTTAACTATTCTGACACTGAAAAAATTCTTTCTAACATCCCTATGGCTCATTTGGGTACTCAGTTTCCACCTGTGTCCCCCTTGTTTGCATACCACCAGTGCTAAACAGTTTATCTTTATCTACCCTGTCAATTCCTCTGAGAATTTTATAGGTAGATCATGTCTCCTACTAACTCTTCTATCTTCCAGTAATCTTTACTCAATTTCATACTTCTCAGCTCGGGAACTTGCCTGGTGGCATACCTCTGAACCTTTTCCTACTTTGTTTTGTGTTTGACTAGAAGTGGACTCCAGACTGGAGCTGCATATTACAGTATTGGTCTGACATATGAGGTATACAAGGTTCTGAATGATTTCTTACACAAGTTTCTGAAGGCAGTTCTGATGTTCGCCAACCTTGCATACACTGCTGATGTTATCATTTTGATGTGGGCTTCAGGGGACAGGTCTGGTGTGATATCAACCCCAGACTGATTTGCAAGTGTAAGGAAACCTGGAAACACAAACCGAAACTGTCTCTATTTTCCGCTTGTTACAACTTGTAATAAAGTTGTTACATCTTGGCTTAAGAATGTTGTTACAATTTGCTATATTGGTTGTTATAACTGGTTAGGAAGTGTTAAAACTTGCTCGAACGTTGTACCAACGTCGTAGTTTCGGTGTGTGTTTGGCGGGCTGACAGCCGAGTGGACAGCGTTTCGGATTCGTAGTCCTGAGGTTCTGGGTTCGATCCCCAGTGGAGGCAGAAACAAATGGGCAGAGTTTCTTTCACCCTGATACCCCTGTTACCTATCTTACTTAGCAGTAAATAGGTACCTGGGAGTTACAGCTGCTACGGGCTGCTTCCTGGGGGTGTGTAACAAAAAGGAGGCCTGGTCGAAGACCGGGCTGCGGGGACGCTAAGCCCCGAAATCATCTCCAGATCACCTCAAGATAACTGTGAATGCATATACAGTGGAACCTCGAGTGATGAGCGACTCCAGTTACGAGCATTTCGAATAACAAGCAAGCTACTCGCAGAAAATTTGTCTCGAGTGACGAGCTTTTGCTCGATTAACGAGCAAACCACATGGTGCTTACTAGCATTCCCGCTGGTTCTCGGACGCCTCCGACAACAGTGTTGTTGTTTTGCAAGACGAGCGTTTCACATGACGAGCTCGGTGCCGGAACGGATTAAATTCGTTAATTCAGGCACCACTGTATATATGTAATGAACATGAAAATATATGAGGACACTGCACCCAGTCTCATGAAGCGGTGGGTTACTGCTATTGTGTAGTAATTCTTGTTTATCGGAGGTATCATATGTTCTACTGTATTGTGAATGCTACAAACAATGTATAGAGTGGTATTTTGAATGTTTCATTATCTACAAGCAATAACCTCCTTTTGCACTATTTCTCGCCTTATTTTCTCTGGGCTGATGCATCCCTCCCCAATAAAAGTGGGAACAGGGTAATAATAATGTATGTAATATACTGTATGTATATTATTTTGTTTATTTTTGTTTGCTATTGAACATGTAATAGTTTTGCTTTAATCATTTGCATGCAGGTGCGGGCCATTTGGGAGTAGTGAAATGTTGTGCGGGCTGGAGCGAATGTTAATCATCCAACAAAGACTAATTCAACGCCACTGCGTGCAGCGTGTTTTGATGNCGGGTATCCTTTGGAGGTGCTTCTCCAGTTCTCTCTTGAACCACCCCTCCTCGCAATTTAATAAGTCTCTTCCTTATTAGTTACTTGCATGGGTGACATGCTAAACATCATGTTTTCCTTTTCGACTAATGAAAACACCGACCTTCCTTACCCTACTTGTATGTATGTTACAATGAGCGTCTTATGGTTTCGTAATTACAATTGTTACTTACCCTATTATAGGTGTAACAACGCTGAACACTGTGGGGGATTGCCAGTTATGCCCCTTATGGTCCATCCGTGGACTTCCGGGGCACGCTAGCTTGCTTTCGAATTAGTTATGGCCATCCTGGTTGTGGGGAGTCTGTGGGCCTGCAGGCCGCTCCATGTGGCTGCCTGGTGGGCCTCCCTCTGGCCGTCTAGCCTGGCCTCGGGCCAGGCTTGGGTGTACGTGAGCTCCCAGTTCCCCATCCTGCCGATTTGAGCAGGGTTTCTCCGCCGTCGGTCGCCTGGTATGCGGGTTCCTGGGCCTGCTGGGTTCTGTCGTGTCTCCGTGGGCCCTGTCTGGGGTCTGTCTGCTCCATTCTCTGCCTTTGCAGAAGCGAGTTGCTCTTTACCTGTGGCATGTTGCGGTGGTGCCTGTTGCTACTACTGCGCGTGTGCTTTAGTACCGTGTTTTGCGGTGGCGTGTCCTTATTCCTGGGGTTTTTATGCTTCTGCTCTTTCGTACTGTCTCACCCCTGTCGTTTTTCCTGGCATCTCCTTTTGTCTGTTTTGCCTGCACTTGCTGCTATGTGGGGGCGTGGTCGGTTTCCACCACTTCCTTGCTTGTGCGTTCCCTTGTTTTCCTCCTCTGCCGCAGGGTGTTCTACGTGTGTTCCTTGGCTTCTTGGGCTTTTTTCGGCCTGGGTCCTGTGGTGTGCTTCTTTGTCTCGGTCTGTTGCAGTTGCTCGTACCTCTTGGTTCGGGTACGGTTCTGGCGGCAACCCGCCGCCTTCTTTGTTTCCTTGCTTGCCCTGCCAATTGGGTTTTTCGGGGTCTGGCGATGTCCCGCGTCGGACCCGTCATTTCTGAACTCCTGGCAGGTTTGCTTGCTTGGAGTTCTTCTGTTCGGCAGTTAGTTTCGTTCATTTATTATGCACCCCATACCCATCTTGTGGGCGGTAGTGGAAAGGGTTAGAGGCACATAATGGCTCAGGGACTGACCCCACAATTCATTTAGCTCAGCAAGTTACAATCTTGATGAGCTAGTTACAAATTCAATATCAGTCGTCACATCAACAATGGGTTCGAGATCGACCTCAAGTACAGGTTCTAAATTAGGCAACTGACATGTGAAGTGCTAGTGTCAAAATTTATGTTTGTCCTGCACACCGCCCCCCATCCAGTGGGCAGCGGTGGATAGGTTACAATCACTCAGTTGCTACCTACTGTTAGCAAACTGGGGATATTTGGCTACAATTTCTGGTGGCAGATCCTTTTGAATGAAATATTTGCACATCGCTGGAACATTGGTTATAGAATTGTCTCTAACTTCACGTATCTTTTCGCACTCCATCACATAGTGACGGAGGGTGTGCGAATAATTTTGTTGACCCAGTTTACATTTGGTCAGGTCTCCATCGACAGTGATGAGAATTCCCGGAGATACTTTGGGATGCTGGTCGGCACGTTCCATCTTCTTGTGCCACCTGAGTTCGGTGGTCGCGCCCGAGATCTTCTTGCGGCTCCGCCTTTTCCTGGTTGGAGGGCCTTGTCGGGGCTGCTTCCGTCTGCCTCGTGGTCTCGCCTCCAGCTGGTGGTCGGTGTCCCACCTGCGTGTTTCTCTTGGCGGCAGTATGGGTGTTTTGGCGGTCCTTCCTTTTCCTGTCCCTTCTTAGGTGGTTCCTCTTGTTAGCGTCGGCTTGGTTTTGGTGGGGTTTGGGCCGTCGTCGTGCACATACTGTCGCCTCTCTTTTGTGCGGCGCTGGCGGGGCCGCTTTGGCTTGCTTTCGGTCTTGGTGTTGCTTCTACACCGTTAGTACGCTGTCTTGTGCGTCGTTTCCCCTCCGCCTGTTCGTGCGCCGCTTGCACCATCCTGGTCTCCGCTGTTTGTGCCATGGCGTCTGTGTCCGGAGCGTTTTGCGTTGATCCGGTTCTGTTCTTCCCGGTTCGCCTGTGATGGTGTCCCTGGTTGTCAGCCGTGTTCTTGCGGCTCGGCTGCCTGTGTTCTTCACTCCTGCCCGTGATGTTCGTGGCTTTGCTGCTCTCCTGCCGTCTGGATGACGTGTTCGAGCAGTCTTTCGGGCATGAATCTTTGGTGTTCGTTCGGGGGCCTTGCTGCTCGTTGTTCTTGTGTTGTTCCCAGGACTTTCCGGGGCTGTGGCGCCTTGGTTGGCGTTGCTGCCGTTGTCCGCTTCCAGGGGAGGGTGCGTGGTGTCCGCCTCCCGGTTCCGTCCCTTTTGATCTTCCTCTGTGGGTAGTTAGCTCCGGGGCCGACGGGGCTCCCCCCAGAAAACCACGTTGAATGTAATGAAACGCCATTTTCTGGGTGAGTCCCGGAGGCTCAGACAACCACCCTCCCTCCGTGCTGAAACAACGTTTGGAGCCGTTTTTTTCGCGGTGCCTATAGCATCAGCCAAGAACTGATGGTGGATAGCCGGCGTGGGAGGTCTGGGGCTCCCCCTTCCACCTCCCGGGGAGGGGGAGCTGCGCAGACAGCGACGCGGTGACGTGTGACGTCATACTAGTTGCTTGTTTTTCTGTTGGGGAGTTCTATCCACTAGTTTGGCTTTTGGTAGCAATTTTAACCAGAATAGGGGTTTGTTTTGGGCGCTTACCTTTCTGGGTGCCTGTCCCGGTCGATGGCAGACATAGAATGCTTCCAATCACACGGGGGCTTCTATAGGCCATTGCTCCCCTTGCCTCTCTGAGGGGCCGGTTCTGGCCGTGTCCCCGGTAGGCCCTAAGAACTCCATACACTGACTGATGCCAAATCTGACATTAGCATATCAGCCTGGGATAGCTCCGGGGAGCCTCCGGGACTCACCCAGAAAATGGCTTTCATTACATTCAACGCTGTTTTTTTCTTCACTCTTCATCATTGAAATGTTTTGCTTTGTCAAGGCTCAGTTTCAGCTTCTCTATCTCTTCATTTGGCAGATCTCATTTTATTGACCATTGTTTCCCATTCTCATCATTTTTGCTATTTCCTGGCATTTCTAAGTGCTTCTGTCATTTTGCTTCACTCCATTTAATATCACCCTTAAGTGGTGAGTCGTATCTTTTACATATTTGCCTATCCTTCGAAAATCACTGACATTCTACTTTGTTGGGAGGCCATCTCTAAATCTGTTATTTTCTCAATTATTTTTTCCTCTTCTGCTGCTCTTTCCACTCTAAATAGTATCTCCTTTTCTAAACATCCAAAAACCATTAAAGACTTCATTATCAACAATGTTCTGTACTCTGTTTACTTTTCACTGTTGGTAACCAGTTCTTTCCTAATTGCTTGTCTAAATGTTAGTTCCTGACTGCTTATTTAAGTTTTTGACTTCTAAACATACTTCTTTGAGTGTTTTTTTCTCCTTTACAACTTGTGCACATGTTTCTTTTATTTCTTGTTGACACTTTTCCAATCCTTTAGTAAGTTCCTCCATCTGAGTTACCCACAAATTTTCTAACTTCCCAACTTCTGGTTTTAGCTAGCTTTTCTCTTGTTGAGTACTCCAAATTTATCTGGAACTATTTCAGTTTTGTTCCCCTTTTTTTCCATGTCTTTTTGTTTACTAGATTCTTATTTGTTCCTCTTACCCCCTTACTGTATCAGTCAAGCTAGAAACTAATGCTGCTGCAAAATGCTTCCTTTGGGGAAGTACAATTTTTTCTAAGATCTTTAGTCTGTACCTAAAGTAAGAAACTTTGCTTCATGAATCCTTACCAAATCTTCAACCTTCATGAATCTGCCAAGTAACATTCTGTGGGGTTTTCTATTTTGCTTTCCCGACTGCAATGCGTACGTCACCAATGTACATGTGGCAGATGCTTCACGAAGCTGTCTGAATCCAGCGGAGAAAATACGAGAGCAACCGTACAGGACATGGGAGATTGGCATCAGAAAGGCTATGGTTGCATTGGCGAGACTTTTAACTTCTGACTTATCGATTCTGATCCCCTCGTGGAGAAACACCTAATTTAACACAATTGACAGCCAATCATTAATTAATACGGCAAACATAACTGCCAGTGTGCAAAGGGGTCACAGGAGTTCCAACCAGATACTTGGGTAATGATCATGCGCAGTAAATCACAATGGCACTGTCAATGGGACAGGCAATAATCATGCACAATAATTATGTCACACAATAACTATATGTGTGGTGTATGTGAAACTCACATTCACAGACGAGTGTAATGTCGCGGTGCCACACAGATAAACAAGCATACACTTGTCGGGTGTCTAGGTCTCCACCTATACCTGTGTCAGGTATGAGAAGATAAGAACTAAGGTTGATCCCTCAGATCAACCCACAGACAGACACAATAACAAAACACAAGATCTTGTACTTACAGGTAGGTTACCTCTCCCATTCACTCATTCACTCGTGAACATTTATGCAAGAACTCGTAGGTGGCCTGACAGCTGGTTCCGATCATTATGACTTGAGACCATTGACGACAGGCTTTCCCAACAAACCGTACTTGACATGGAGGGTACTCGCATAGGAGGGAGTGCTGTATGCCAAACAGACACACACACCCTTGATGGCACTAGTGGTGAGTAAGAGTGACGGGTGGTGACGTCACGTAGTAGAGTGAGGGCAGAGCGAGTGGTGGCGGCTGGCTACACGCTCGGGGTCTGAGTGGCGACTGGCGGGGACTGATTATATGGTACCATACAGGTACACTGTGGTAAAAATTACACACAGATTACTTAGGCAGTGGCTCTCCTTAAGTCACTCTAGGTCACTCACAGACGATCTCAATTTGTCACCAGGGGTTACCTGATAGTCTGTTTCGCTCTAGTGATTTGTCACTAAAAGGCTTCTAAACAATATAGTCACGCTCGCGATTCTGGGCGAGCGTTGGTACAGTATAGCGAAAAGACACTGAGTTTAACTTGACGGTGAGGAATGGACGGTGTTCTGTCTAATGGCCGAATAGACAGGAGGACACGACCTCAACGTACGGACTTCCTCACGTGAATGCCCTTGCAAGAGAATGCAGGGCTCCTCATGGGCACAAACATAAGATCTACAATTGACCAATGGCATTGTAGCCAAGGAGCTGGAACCAATGATATTGATCGTTACATGATCGGTAGCTGAGGTGATGTCATGACCACGTCACAGTTGTTATTCTCCATCGCACCGGTTGAGGCTGACCCCAGAGGTCAGAGCTTATCTCTCGCCTCGCGGGCACCTCTCCTGCTCTCATGCTTGGCACCTCCAGCTACGTACTCACTGACCCTATGGCAAGTATGCTTAATTTCCCTGTACCTAATTTTTTGGGGGGCATATGGCGGCCTCCGTATTATATAAGTACAGTATTCCTGGTTATGTGGGCATCGTGGGAACACCCCAGATGACAGTTTACATCCAGGGTTAAGAGATAATGCCCTGTGCATGACTAGGTGCACGGTGCACTGCAATGAGCCATTCAAGTCAGCTGTGGGATATCTTGAGAGACCATACTCTCACACATTCCTTTCATTATTTGTTCTTCAGTAAGACCTTCAACATTTTCCTGCCTTGTTGACAGTACAGGTTCAGTCAAGTTCACCATTATTATGATTTTCATCTGCTTCCGGTACCCCCTGCTCAAATTTCTCAGATTCGTATATTTTTTTTAATATTCGTAACTTGCCACCTTCTGTTACAGATCTTGGAATATTGATAGTACCTGGCATAATGCTTGTGCACCTCTATCCTATGCTACAGCCTAGATAATGATAAGATAATCCTGGAGCTTTTTGAGTAATTACATAAGTGTAATTACCTAAGTGTAGTTACAGGATGAGAGCTACGCTCGTGGTGTCCCGTCTCCCCAGCACTCTTTGCATATAATGCTTTGAAATTACTGACGGTTTTGGCCTCCACCACCTTCTCACTTAACTTGTTCCAACCGTCTACCACTCTGTTTACAAAAGTGAATTTTCGTATATTTCTCCGGCAGCTTTGTTTCGTTAGTTTAAATCTATGACCTCTTGTTCTTGAAGTTCCGGTCTCAGGAATTCTTCCCTATCAATTTTATCGATTCCTGTTACTATTTTGAACGTAGTGATCATATCGCCTCTTTTTCTTCTATCTTCTAGTTTTTGCATATTTAATGCCTCTAACCTCTCCTCGTAGCTCTTGTCCTTCAGTTCTGGGAGCCACTTAGTGGCATGTCGTTGCACCTTTTCCAGTTTGTTGATGTGCTTCTTAAGATATGGGCACCATACAACCGCTGCATATTCCAGCTTTGGTCTAATAAAAGTCGTGAACAATTTCTTTAGTATTTCTCCATCCATGTATTTAAAAGCAATTCTGAGGTTAGAAAGTGTAGCATAGGCTCCTCGCACAATGTTCTTAATGTGGTCCTCAGGTGACAGTTTTCTATCTAGAACCACCCCTAGATCCCTTTCTTTGTCAGAATTCTTTAAAGATTTCTCACATAATTTATAGGTTGTGTGGGGTCTATGTTCTCCAATTCCACATTCCATAACATGGCATTTATTCACATTAAATTCCATTTGCCAAGTGTTGCTCCATATACTTATTTTGTCCAGGTCTTCTTGAAGGGCATGACAATCATCTAGGTTTCTTATCTTCCCTATTATCTTAGCATCATCAGCAAACATGTTCATGTAATTCTGTATTCCCACTGGTAGATCGTTTATGTAGACAATGAACATTACCGGTGCAAGAACTGAACCCTGTGGTACTCCACTCGTAACATTCCTCCAATCCGATACCTTGCCTCTGATTACGGCCCTCATTTTTCTGTCAGTTAGGAAATTTTTCATCCATGTTAGTAGCTTACCTGTCACTCCTCCAATATGTTCCAGTTTCCAGAACAACCTCTTATGGGGAACTCTGTCGAAAGCCTTTTTTAGGTCCAGATAGATGCAGTCAACCCAACCATCTCTTTCCTGTAAAATCTCTGTGGCTCGATCATAAAAACTGAGCAAGTTCATTACACAGGATCTTCCAGATCGAAAACCATACTGTCTGTCTGATATTATATCGTTTTCCTCCAGGTGTTCTACCCATTTAGTTTTAATTATTTTTTCCAATATTTTGACTATTACACTTGTCAATGATACAGGTCTATAATTAAGGGGGTCTTCCTGTTTCCACTTTTGTAGATTGGAACTATGTTAGCCTTTTTCCACACATCAGCTACAACTCCTGTACACAGGGATGCCTGAAAAATCAGTTGAAGTGGAATGCTGAGCTCAGGTGCACATTCTCTCAGAACCCATGGTGAAACTCCATCTGGACCAACTGCTTTGTTCTTACTTAGCTCCTTGAGCATTTTTTCCACTTCATCTCTAGACACCTCTATGTGCTCTATGTTGTTCCCTGGAATTCTTATTGTGTCTGGTTCCCTAAAGATTTCATTTTGTACAAACACACTTTGGAACTTTTCGTTTAGTGTTTCACACATTTCCTTTTCATTATCCGTGAATCTATTTCCCATTTTCAACCTCTGAATATTATCCTTTACCTGCAATTTGTTGTTTATGAATTTATAGAATAGACCTGGTTCTGTTTTACATTTGTCTGCAATCCCTTTTTCAAAATTTCTTTCTGCCTCTCTCCTCACTGCCGTGTAGTTGTTTCTCGCATCTTTGTATCGCTGGTATGTTTGGGGGTTTGGCCTCTTCCTGTATTGATTCCATTTTTGTGTCTTTTGGTCTCTGGCCCTCTCGCAATTTCTATTGAACCAATCCTGTTTCCTAGTTCTGCATCTCTGTTTTGGTATAAGTTTTTCACAAAACGACATACATCTCATTCACTTCCTTGTCTAGCATCAAGACTGTCCAATTATACTCACTAAAAAAAATTCTAAGGTGGCCATAATGTCCTCTCCTGAAGTCAGGTTTTTCAACTGCTTCAACCTCCTCATTTTCTTTCAGATTACTGTATAACACATTGCATACTTTATTCCCAAAAAGACATGGTCACTTTTACCCAAGGGAGGAAGGTACTGAATGTTAAATATCTCTTCCTCCTTCCTGGTAAATATCAAATCTAGCATGGAGGGAACGTCCCCTTCCCGGTCGGCCGAGCGGATAGCACGCTGGGCTTGTGATCCTGTGGTCCTGGGTTTGATCCCAGGGGCCGGCGAGAAACAATGGGCAGAGTTTCTTTCACCCTATGCCCCTGTTACCTAGCAGTAAAATAGGTACCTGGGTGTTAGTCAGCTGTCACGGGCTGCTTCCTGGGGGTGGAGGCCTGGTCGAGGACCGGGCCGCGGGGACACTAAAAAGCCCCGAAATCATCTCAAGATAACCTCAAGATTCCCTCATCCTCGTAGCTTGTTTAACATGTTTATACAAGAATGTTTCCAGGATGAGGTCTACAAATCTACAGGTTCAAAAATCTTGTTTTAGCTTCATATGCTTCCCAGTCTATGGATTTCAAGTTGAAGTCACTGACTATCAACAGACGTGATCTATCGTTATCCGCTCTCGCTATAATCTCTCATTATTGTTATAAGACCTTTGTGTTTACTATCTAGCTCTTCCTTTGACCATGTGCTGCTTGGCGGTGGACTATATGCATTTATGATCATTAGTTTATCATCATCATGGCAGATCTCATCATGAGTGCGAATGGCAATTTGCTAGAAGTTGTTGATCATTTGAAATACTGTATCTGGAATGTGTGTTTTGCTAAAAGAAGTATTTTGCAATAGAAGTTGAGAATAGAGTCTGTCAGGGAAGGAAAGTAGCTGGTGAATGGTATTTGTTAGAATAAACAAGATAGGAAGAGATGCAGCCAGTTGTCTGTATGTAGGAATAGTGATGGCAACTCTTGTATGGTTGCAGGGTGGTGGTGTATTCACATATTTGTGCTTGCAAGATTGAACATTTTAGCTCTTGGACCCTGCCTTTTTAACTGCCATTTACCTAATGTAATGGCTCCTGACCTATTTTCTTTTATCATGTCTACTAGGCCAACTACTGACCATCCCTAGGATACAACCCACAAGAGCTGTCATTCCATGTTTATGGAGTGAACATGAAAAAATATAGCGTTAGAACAAAAGAAGTGAGCTCTCTGAAAAGCCTTAGTAGTGTTTAAGATAGAGAATGTTGATTTGAGTCATACTGAGTTCATTATGTTGAAATGAATGGATGATGGAAGACTGGTGAAGTGTGTGTTCAAGTGAATTTGGGAGTAGCTTGCTTTGATGTCCAAAGGGATTGGAAAGGATGGGGGAGGTAGAGGGATGGGTACATGAAATTCAGGAAGAGGATGCGGGTGTAGAGAGAGGAGGTTTGAAAGTTCGGTGGCCTGTCCACCATGGGTTGACATATGTGTGTGTGTCATTTGTTTGCATGTGTGTTATGTTGGGTTGTCAGTACATTGGCTGGGGGGGGGGGGGCTAGTGTTTGTGATCTAGCTGGTGTTTTGAAGCCCTAGTGTCGATGGAGTTGGCTGAAGGTTGGCTTCATCTTAGCAACATCATAGTAGTTACACTTCTGGTAGCACAACAAAGGGTTTTGGTTTTATATTTTTTGTTGTAGTAGTTTTATTTATTTATTTATTTTTTGTTTATTTATTTATTTATTTATTTTTTCTGTCTTTATTCTTCAGTAGGTGTAGATCGGGTCCGGGATGGGCCACTCATCTGGGTTGTCTGGCAGGTCACTTAGTATTTGAGGTCTTGGGAAGTCCTGATCATGGATGTGTCTGATCACTTTTTGTTGGAGAGTGATTCTTCTGGTTCTGTGTGGTGGTTCATGGATCTCGTAGGTGTTTACTGCTTCGTAGGGATCTTCAGGGTCAGGGACATACATGCGCTTCATGTGGTACAGCTGCCTTCTGGTCAGGCAGGCCTGGTGTTCATTGGCATCATGTTGAGCGTCTCATGGATTTGGTCAGTTCTTACCCTGTCCATCAGCGACAGGCCCTCCGCAAAGCGAAGTGCTTTATTTTGTACCCGTTGGATCTTCAGCATGTTGGATTTGTTGGTGAGGTTCAGGGGGATGTAAGGGTATTCCAGGCTAGGCCTTATGATCATTCTGTACAGGTGGAGCTTGATGTGGGATGGGGCTTGCCTGAAGCGGAAGAGCCTCGACAGGGAACCCCGAGCCATCACTGTCTTCTGGGATACGTACTGGGAGGAGTTGAGTAGCCTGTTGAAGTTGTATCCGAGCACTGTGTTGGAGTTTGAGATGGCTATGGGTTCACCCCTGATTCTTATCCCCCCATCGTTTTCGATTGAGAAGGCCATACAGCCGACAGTGCATAAGTGGATCTTTTCTGGGTTAGTGGTGATCCTCCATTTTCTTTCTAAGTCAGCAGTCCTGGCTAGTTCTACGTTTGCTTTACGGGTTACAGTTGCATGCTTGGCCGCTTGGCTGCTTGGATTAGATGTTATTACGTGTGTTACGTCATCCGCAAATTGAACGATAATGGTGTCCCTATACTCTGGTTGGGGCAGGTCATTTACAAAGATGTTGAAGAGAACCGGGCTCAAGCATGAACCTTAGGGGACTCCAGCTGTTGGGATGAAGGCTGCGGCCTCTTTTGCCTTGAAGCTGGGGGTAACTTGTATGTTCTTTAGGAAATTTCTGATCAGCCTGAGGAGGGTCCAGTTTTGCGCTGGTAAGTCTGCTAATTTGTACACGAGACCATCGTGCCATAGGCTATCGAAGGCCTTGTGTACGTCTCTCGTCGCAATCAGAGCTACCTGTTTTTGCTTGCGAATTGAGCTTACAGCATCGTAGATGATGTTTATTGCGTGCTGGGTTGACCTTTGTGCTCGAAAGCCAAACTGTTTTTCTGTGAAGAGGTTGTTGTACTCCATGTAGTAGTTTAGACGGTTTGACATGATTTTTTCAAAGCACTTGCCTATTGTGTCTAAGAGGGAGATTGGATGGTAGTTGCCAAGTTGGTGGGGGTCTTTCTTGGGTTTGGGAATGAGTATCATCTTGGCTGACTTGAAAGCTACAGGAATGTGACCAGATGCCAGCATGGCGTTGAATAGGTTGAGTAGGGATTGCAGAAGATTGCCTGGTAGGAGTCTGATCTGCATTGCTTTGATCCCCAATGGTCCTGGGGCCTTATCTCAGATGCTTTTGATGACTCCTCTCATCTCTACCATAGTTATGGGTCTTGTTAGAGGGTGGTCGTCTTCTAGGGTTGTCAGGTCTATCAGAGGGGTGCTGTGGAGGGAGGCGGCGTTTTCTGTTGTCCATTGGTTGACACTGTCAAAGTGAGTGTTGTTGAAGGCTCTGCTGTTTGATGCCGTGAGGGTCTTTTTCCATACTGCTCCCATGAGGTCAGCCTGGTCTGGTGGGTCTTCTATTTTTTCTTGTTGTTCCTCGTCATCTTCGTCAAGGAATGTGTGTACGAGGTGGGTGAGGCTGGAGTTAACCGATCCCAAGAGCTGTCTACTCTTGCGCCAGAAAGCCCCGGCTCCCTTTTGTACTGGTTGGCCTGTCTCACAAGGGTTCCCCAAATGTGGCTCTTGTGAGTCAGCGTTAGGTCTATGGTTTCCCTTCTGAGTGTTTGTAGGGTCAACGCTGGTGGCTGGCCAGTTTGGTAGTGGCTTTGGCAGGCTCGTTGGTACTCATTCATTTTACCTCTGATTTCTAGGGTCAGTTTATATTGGTGGTAAGTCCTTGTGGTGGATCTTTCACAGGTGGCCTCAATTGTGAGCTGGATGTGGTTGTGGATGGTGTTTACTGCTTGGTCGATTGTTTGGGTTGGGAGGTTTTCGAACTCAATGATGGGGTTGCCAGCAAGGAAGGTGTCATAGTCCCGGGCTCGCATGGTTTCCAGTCTGGGCCTGGGAGGCGCCACATACCTGAAGGGGGTGGCTTGGAGGGTTGTGACCACAGGGATGTGGTCCAACCCCACATTCTCGCCTGGGGTTACTCTGCAGTGGAACAGGTCACAGTCTCTTTTGATCAGCACTATGTCAGGGGTGCCCCTCTGGTTGCTTGCCTCTCTGGTTGCTCGCAAAGAACGTCTTAAAATGGGGGCCTTGGAAGGAGAGGTCCCGTTTTTGCATTAAATGGAAGAGCTGCCTGCCCTTGAGGTCTGGTCTGGCAGGAGCATTGAATAAGGCCTGGTGGTGGGCATTCAGGTTTCCTGCAATGATAGTTGGGAGGTTTCTATCGAGCAGCCTGTTCAGAGGGATAGAGGGGAGATAGGCAAGTCTAGGTGGTAGATATGCAGTGCAGACGATGAGGGGGCCGTGTGAGGTGGTGAATTCTATTGCAAGAAAGTGGTCATCTTCTATGAGGATGGGGCGGTAGGAGAGCCCCTCTCTTTATTAGGGTTGCCACCCCACTGTGCATCCCCCTGTTGACTTTCCTGGTGGAATATCCCCAAATAGAGATGTGCTGGTCCTGTCCAGCAGCTGTTTCATTGAGTAAGATAATATCTGGGTTAAGTCTGGCCACCTCCAGGGTGAGGAGGGTCATCTGTTGTTGAAGTAATGCCTGATGTTCACTTGAAGAATTGTGATCCCCATTATTGGTTATGAGTCGTATGTGTTTGTTAGGCTCGAGCGCCAGTGTTGTCATCTTCTGTTTGGCTTCTGATGGTGTGGCGGTGGAGGATAAGTCTTGAGCCAGAGATCATGTCTGGTTCCGGCAGGGGAATGGGTGGGGTTTCCCCACCGTTGCTGTGCCATTGAGGGGTCTTCGTTGTCGCTACTGTTCACGACGTCCACGTCTGTAGTGCTAAAGTCACTCGTAGGTGGAGAATTAGGGGGGGCTGCTTGCCCTTACCCCTGTCCTCAGGGGATGAGCTTCGGCTGTGAGTGTCGGTCCTGGGCCTCTTGAGACAGTGGTGTGTAGAACTGCAGGGTGTGGGACTGCGGTGTGTGAGGTGCATATTGCGTCTAGGGTTTCTTATGGCAAGGCAGCTTGTGAGGGCTTTGAGTATAATCCTGTCTGGGACTACTGTAGGAATGGTGGAACTGGGTGTTTGCCAGATTGTCGAGGTGGAGGGTCGCTGGTTCTGGGAGTTTGGTGTCTCTGGGCGTTGATTGAGGCCTGGAGGCGGAGAGTACTTGGGTTCGGGTTGTTGGGTTGTGCTTGGGCTGGCCGGCGGGTGTTGAGTTGTTAGGAGACAAAGTAGGCAAGCGAGTCCATCGGACATGTGGACAGGGGGCAGGCCATGGTCCTTCCTGAGTGAGTTCCAGAAATCCAGGAGCTGCACCGGGTTGTCTGGAAATTGGATTTGGGAAACTGTTAGGAGTTCTGCTCCGA
>WNGS01163813.1:9614660-9631474 GCA_020271785.1 Procambarus virginalis
TACATAATATTGTTATTCTTACACTCTTTCAAAGCCACTAATACGCATAGCGTTTCGGGCAATACATAGCACTGATGAGACAAGCAGTTTAACGTTGGCTTAACAAAATAGACAGCATAGGTATATATGGGTGAGAGACGGGTGTATTTTAATTAATGGGATGTGTTAATGAAATGTTAATTAATGAGCCGCTTATAGTATGGGCCAACAGTGGAGGAGGCTTGGAATGGGCTCAGACTATAATTTACCTGGGGGCCACTCACACTAGTGGCCTAGACGAGGACAGGAAGCCGGCGGCTTGTCGAACGTCCCCCCCAATTTAATAATATGGGTCATGAGACGTGCTGCAGTCCTCCCTATAATTCTTATGTTATTAATTTTCTGTTTTTCTATTTTATTAAACGTATCAGGACTTATATACGAATTAATATACAAAACTAATATGCAGACCAGTGAATGAACATTAGTCTCTCACAACCCAATGTACCTTCTTGTAAATAAATAAATAAATATTCTGCAGCCTATTTCACTGATCCACACCCTATTAAGAACATAAGAACATAAGAACCATAAGACAAAGGCACTGCAGAAGGCCTATTGGCCCATACGAGGCAGATCATTTTGCCAATTCCTTTTAAGATGATCATTGATTGGTAAGCAGGTAATACATATTCTCCGTAAGGTTAGCACGTATTAATCACTGTTAAGGCAAGCAGACCGTCACTGTTAGGTAAGCATTTATAGATATTGTTTGGTAACCAGGTGTACATGTTGTCTCTTTAGGTAAGCAGTTGCCACTGTTAGGTGAGCAGGACGTCCCTCTTAGGTAAGCAGGTAGTCATTATTTGTAAGCAGATCAGTCATTGTTTGATAGGCAGGAAGAGTCACTATTTGTTAAACAGTATAGATAGTACCTAGTAGGTGAGCAGGCAGTTACTGTGGAAAGAAGGGTATTATCACACAATCGACTTGAGAATGGTTCAGGTGGGACCGAAACGTCGTCGTCCCGTCACTTTCTAGTGTGGTTTGCTCAACATATTTCAGCCACGTTATTGTGACTCCTCGTTTGCAAGGTATTAGTCAGTGTTAGATAGTGTAGGCTGAAAACAATTGAGTCTTTTTCACCCACAGGTAACCCTCTCCACCACCGCCCCCGGGAGGGGTATGGGGTGCATAATAAATAAATTAAATTGGCTATAAACCCATGGAACAGCCTACCCGCTGAAGCCGTAGATTCCAAAACTGTTTAATATTAAAATCCAGCAGGAAAAAATATATATCAGATAAATGAAGAGCCCTTTGACAAGCCGCCGGCGTCATGTCCCCGTCGAGGACACCAAAGTGTTAGTGACAGGTAAATACAGGTAAATAATTACTGCTTAGCAAGTACTAGTAGTAGGTATCCTGCGCTCTTGGGAGACTATGGGGTTGCGCTCTGGTTGAGGTGTGTATATATATATATATATATATATATATATATAATATATATATATATATATATATATATATATATATATATATATATATATATATTGGTATATTTTGGTAGCAGTCTTTCCTGTAGACATATATTATTAAATATGACCGAAAAAGTAAGATTAATAATTCTAACACGAATTTTCTCTATTTTCCTTATGTTTCTTTTTACTGGTGACGGTAAATGAAAAATCAATTCTCCAAAATTCATTTTTATTTCTAGTCTGACGCGACACTTGAGCGCGTTTCGTAAAACTTATTACATTTTCAAAGACTTTAGTTACACACACACAAAACAACTATAACTGAACAGAGTTTAAACAGCTTTTCTTTTTTATACCTGCATTTGGGTGAGGTGACATGTTACAATGGTTTGGGGTGAGGTGAGAACAAACACAGAACACGAAACAATGGGTATAAGCTAAAGGGAAGAATAGATCTGTAACTGCAGAAGGCCTATTGGCCCATATTTCTTGATGTTTCTATATTGGAGCGGAGTCTTGAAGTGGGTAGAATATAGTTGTGCGTTAATTGGCTGTTGATTGCTGGTGTTGACTTCTTGATGTGTAGACATCAAGAAGTTCGTGTTAGAATTATTAATCTTACTTTTTCGGTCATATTTAATATATATATATATATATATATATATATATATATATATATATATATATATATATATATAATCAGAGATGTAGGCATAGTACTACCTAGGCCTCAAGTAGGCCTCTGTATACTGGTATAGTAGCAGACACACATGATCTGTGACAACAGTTATTTAGACAGGCTCCTTTCCCTGATCAATTATCCAATTACAGAGCGGTGCAGCTGTAACCACGACGTTCTCACCGCGGTCTGAATCACCATCACCCACAATTACACAAATTAAACCATACACAGGTTTTGATGTCACTCATCACTGTTTAAAGAATTGTCAGGGGTGGTAGGTAGGCCGGGGCAGATGGCATGATCATTACACGATTATTACATGATGTACCTGTAAACATTTGTTTATATTTGCTAGAAATTACCTACTAAAAATTATCTGTTAGATTAAGGACCTGCCCGAAGCGCTGTGCGTACTAGTGGCTTTACAAGAATGTAAAAACATCCCTGCTATGTACTCTCATAAACCCAATGTACCTTCTTGTGTGTATGTGTGTGTATATAATATATATATATATAAATAAATGATGGAGTCGTTTTCATTTTGATGAGGTTGGGTCTTACTACCGGTCCCAAATGCAGTCTTTATATTTACCTGAATTTACCTGAGAGCCGCTAACACTAGTGGCCTCGACGAGGACAGGAAACTGGCGGCTTGTCGAAGGTCCCCACACTATTTGCCTAGATGAAATATATAAGATATTGTCTCTCTTTACGCATAGGTATAATTATGTGACAAGTTTAAACCAAGCATCGTGTTATTTAATCCATATTATTCACCTGAAATACAGGTGAGGGGGAGATATAAAGGGGAAAAAATATATAAATCCCCTATATATATACAGGTATATATATAAACTGTATATTTTCCCCGCTTCACGAATTAGTGCAATGAAACGACAGGAAATTAACCCATGCACAGACTTATTTAACCACCAGACATACAAGTGAGGAGGGAGGGAGAGATAGAAAGATGAAGGAGAAGTTAGTTAGTTAGTGTAGTTCATTTATTATTCACCCCATACCCGAAAAAGGGCTATATAAATGGAGCAGCCTGTGGCATGGAGAGGGGCTAGGAGGAGGAGGAGGGGGAAGTGAGGGATGGACGGCGATGCTCGTCTGTCCACAGTATCCCCCCCATCCCCCCACAACCCCCCCACACACTCTGCTGAGGTTGTTATGGTGTGGCAGCTGGCATGAGCCCCCCACACTGACCCCCCTCCCCACCATAACCCTCGCCAGCTACCATGCACCATGACCTCGGGGATGGAGGCTATGAAGAAGAAGGTCTACCATGCGGCCAAGCTCGGCCTATCCATCTCCCTCTACGCCCACCTGTCTGTTAAGCCCCAGGACGAGTGTGATGACCTACTGGGTCAGGTCAGTGCCTGGTATATTTTACCTCGGGTTATTTCTCCCTTTTCATGCGTTTTCGGGGATACAATTGACACATTGGCGAGGCTGAATGGTGGGATCAATATTGTCATTGTATAAGCTGTTGTGTGGGTCTCATGGTAGTGAAAGTGCAGCAGTTTTCCCAGGGATAATAATTAAAGTAATTATTATAATTGTAGATGCTATGGTTATGATGGTTAACTGGGAGGGTCCAAGACCTGAGAAAAGCATTTGGTCCACTATGTCATCTCTACTTGTTTTTTTTTTTTAACAAACCTAGCCTAACGTAATCTAATGTTACCTAATGTAAGCCCTAATCTAATGCTACCCTATGTAATGCAACTAACGTAACGCAGCCCAGGCACCGAAACCTATGCAATGTAACCTAACGTAACGCAGCCTAGCGTAATGGCTATGTGTTTACTTGGATCCATTGTGAAGCAAAACTTTCCGAACATGGCACTAAGCTATGTGTGATTAGGGCTAGATTACATCCTCACATGGCGCAATGTTTTTCTGGGCGAATTGGGTCAGGTTGTATGACATTACAGTAGTTGCTTGTTGAAAATGGGAACTCGGTGATCTGCTGTATGCTTTGTTTATTTTTGTTTTCTACTCGTTCTACAATTCTCTGGTGACTATCTAATATTAACCTGGCTATCACTGCTTGTATACCCTAGGCAATTTGACCATTCCTGGGCCCAACAACTTGAGATGGACGGTAGAGCGTCGGTTGCTTCATGCAGGTCGACGTTCAATCCCCGACCATCCAAGTGGTTGGGCACCATTCCTTCCCCCCGTCCCATCCCAAATCCTTATCCTGACCCCTTCCCAGTGCTATATAGTTGTAATGGGTTGGCACTTTCTCCTCGTAGTTCCTTTCCTTGACCAGTCTGGCACTGAACATTAATACAAAGTTTAAATTTCTCATTAAAGCATTTTGATTATTCACATTAGCATTAAATCAGCATGATCCATTATTATACAGTATATGTGAAAAATATACCATTTATTCTCCCACATCAATATAACATTATACATATTGCATCTATGAATTTTATCATTCATTAATGCATAAATTTAATTCTGTATTACTGGATATTGAAATGTACTGCACTTGCAACTTTGAAGATGTTAACTTTCGTCCATAACTCTGAAATATTTCAATTATTATCTTGACCAATTTTGCTATTAGTACTGTATTATCACAAACCTTTTTATTGGTTCTGTATTGTATTTTTGCTTTATGATATACAGTATTAATATATGTACTGTATTCTATTTCTCATCGTCTTGTTACAGCTTAGGCTACATTGCATTAATTTGTTAGTCAATGTTATATAGGGTATCGTAGCACTCTACAATAATACATTATTATTAAAGTTGATATAATGTAATAATATCAACTATAATAATATAATTGATATTGTTATTATAGGCTTCATTCTCGACTCAAAGTTGGTGATTATTATGGCCTCACTTAGCCAGTAACTGGTGTTTTTTTACTTATCAAACTGTATATAGGGCTTTAGTGCCTCTTCTTACTCGATCCCACCCCGAGTCATAGGCGAGTTATTAAGAACTGGAAGTAATAAGCAGTCTAAAGGGAAAGGCGATAAACAACACTAAACAGAACCATCAAGTATACAGTACTTCTTAACTATATATACACATGTACATAACATAACACTGCAGGTGTCACTTTCCCACAGGACACTATAAAACTTTGCAATCTTCTTTCCTGGTGAGTTCACTTCTATCTTTTATCGTACACCACTCGAGGGTTCCCTCCTAGAGTCTGTCGTCTATGGTCCTTGTGCCAGCAAGTTCACTTTTCTCGGTAAATCACGGGCCCATCCTACTCGGTATCGTCATGGTATCAAAACACCACTTCTGGTTTCCAGCACACACACTGGCAGGGGCCTCCAGCAAAGACTATATTTGACGACTGACAAAATCACAGAGGCATTGGAAGAAAAACGGAATGCAGATGTGGTATACACGGACTTCGCAAAGTCATTTGATAAATGTGACCATAGAGTGATGGCACACAAAATGAGGTTCAATGGGAATAACTGGTAAAGTTGGATAGTGGATACTCAATTTTCTGTCGAATAGAATACAGAGTAACAGCCAACCATATAAAATTGAACCCAATTGCAGTTAAAAGCTCTGTACCTTAGGGTACAGTCCTTGCACCACTGCTTTTCTTTATTCATATATCAGATATAGACAAAAATACAAGTCACAGCTTCATATCATCCTTTGCAGATGATAAATCAGAATGAAAGTTACCTCTGCTGAAGACATTGAAAAAACTACAAGCAGATATTAATAAAGTTTTGATTGGGCAGAAGAAAATAACACGATGTTTAACAGGGTAAATTCCAGGTACTCAGGTACGGTAAAAATGAGGACATTAAACATAAAACTGTGCAGGGTACAAAACACCCAAATTTGTCCATAGTAGGAAAGCAGCACGTTAAGGATTTGGGAATAATGATGTCTGACGATCTAACGTTTAGGGAGCGTAACAAGCAAATATTGCGTTAACCAGAAAAATGATAGGATGGATTACGAGAATTTTTAACTTCAGGGATTCCATCACAATGGTTGTACTATTCAAATCACTTGTACTGTCCCATCTCAAGTACTGGTCAGTTCTCACTTTCCCCTTCAGAGCAGGAGAGATTTCTGAAATAGATGGAGTTCAGAGAACATAAACGGCATACATTAGACATGATAAAGAACCTAAATTATTGGGATCGTCTCAGAGCTCTCCAAATGTAGTCGGTAGAAAGGAGACGAGAGAGATGTCAATTAATATACACGTGGATAATACTGGAGGGCCAGGTCCCAAATCTACTCAGTAAAATAACTTACTGGAGTGAACGATATGGAAGAAGATGCAAAATAGAACTAGTGAAGAGCAGGGGTGCCATAAGCACAATCGGAGAACACTGTATAAATATTAGAGGTCCACGGTTACTCAACATCCTCCAAGCACAAGAAATATTGCCGGAACAACCGTGGACATCTTTAAGAAAAAAACTAGATCGTTTTCTTCATGAAGTGCCGGACCAACCAGGCTGTGGTGGATATGTGGGTCTGCGGACTGCTCCAAGCAACAGCCTGTTGGCTCAAGCTCTCACAAGTCAAGCTGGGCTTGGGGAGTGGAAGAACTCTCAGAACCCCATTAAGCAGGTATCAACCAGGTATCAACCAGGTAAACATGCTGGCAGGCTTCTACACTCGCTTATAACAAGCCTTAACAGACAGACAGACAGTACTTACATCACATAACTCAACTTGGCCATCTCTGGGTACATCAGTCCAATCAACAATACTGTATTTCACTAAGTATCACAGACAAATCACAGTCTGCACCGGGTCGGCCACGTGCTCTCACTGGAACACGTCTTAAGTTCAGGACTGCCCTGGGTGAACTGATTCCTGTTGACCAAGATACCACCCACATCAATTCTGAGGAGTAAAAATGTGATTAGTAAGAAAGAAACTACACAGGGTATGTAAAATTACAGCTGTCCACCGTGGAACAGAAAATGGGGATGAGTGCGCTCAACAGATGGCGTTCTGTAGTGTTAATATAGTGTTAATCATCAGTCTTGTAACAATATTGCCATCAATATGTGTGTCATGTATTTACATTTTGCAGTACTGTTTTTTCTGATATTACTATATCTCTAAATATGTTTATTTGCTCTTAAAACTGCAGTAAGCATGTGTTAAGGATACAAGTTACATCGTACACAAGACTATTTGCCAACGGATTTTGAAACCTTCCTAACTTAACCTAGCTCAACCCAACCCAACCCAACCCAACTGAGCAAAATACAGCCTAACCTAGACTAATACATCCTAGCATCGCAACATACAGTACTTGGTTTTAACAAACAGAAAACGAGCTTCGTGGAATCATCTCTTGTCCAAAACGACTGTACCCCCGCTGTATTAATTGTCAATATATCTTTTTTAATCTGGAACTCCGTTTTCTGGTATCTTGCATTAATAGCACATGGAAATTTCTGGTTTTCCACCCGTTACCCTGAGGATGGCTCGCTACCCCCATTCTCTGTGAAGCCTTGGTGCAATTTGGCAGTGGAAAATGCTTATTTTTTATCAAATAACATAAGAAATTAATTGGATTCTTACATACATTGGTGCATTCCTATTAAAACACCATTGATGGTCGTATCTGAATAAAAGGCATTTTATTACAGTATTGTAAATTAAATGTTTAATCATTTGGTAGAAAGAATACCTTCAACCAGTCACTTGTGTGTTATATTTTGCAAATTCTTATCATATTAGTATTGTGTTAGGTTATGGTATTACATTAGTTATGTGTGTTATATTAATTTAAAGTACTTTCTTGCACTCGCACTACTGTACAAATTACAAAAAGTACTAATGTTACTTAGTAACTTTAGTACTTTTAGTAGGTACTATGCACTGCACTGTAATCACTGCTTGATGTAGTAGGCATCCATCAGTCTCGGGAGATTATGGAGTTGCAGTCTGGTTGTTGATCTAATATGCCATATGTATCACTGCATGATACATATTGCATATTAGAGTCTACCATGCATTTAGTATGAGCCATGTATACTGGCATGCCATATCAAAGGAACTGTATCTGGTGCTTGCATATGCTATTAAGTTTAGCGGTCACTGCTGATTGTCACCTTGCTTTCCCTACATTTTGCTACACTGCATGATGTGCTGTTCATAGGCCATATCAACAATTATACATTTTCAGTGTCTGGCATCGTTGGTTTCCATATAAGATTGATGACCTTTTACACACACAAACTATACAAGATTGAACTTTTACTGTACACATATCAACTATTTAATATATGTAAATTAACAGGTTGTAGAAGAAGATGGCCAGAAGTGTACCCCGCTTATATATCCGCTCGCAATGGTCATGAGAAAGCTGTTCGTACGCTTCTTAAGTTTAATCCAGATTTAGAACAAGAGGGAACCGTTAAGTTTGATGGATATGTTATTGAGGGCGCGAGTCCTTTGTGGTGTGCGGCTGGTAAGTACTGTGTGTCATTTGGTTAAGCTGCCTTTTTAATGAGCACACTCTTGATTACACAAAGATTCAAATTTTAATTTTATTTTAATATTTAGACATCGCTTGTAGATAATTTTTTGGCCACTTTGTATTCTGAAGCTTATCCCTTATGTATATTTTTTATTAATGGCTTGTGGTTTTGTTACAGATTTTGTTTTTAATTATAATACTTCCACAGTTCCAGCAAGGGATGGGTTGGTAAATAACCCATTTTTTTTCTTAAAACCCAACCTGTATGGGTTGAGGCAGGTTGGATTTTTATCTAATCAATATATAGCAAAATTGCACGTTTAAATTTAAATAGAAATAACTAAGTTGGCACATATTAAAGCAAAATAATTTTTTATGAACCTACCTGGGTATTTTGTTTACTAACAAACTTGGCGCAGGTGGGTGAGTGGATAGCTGTCACGCCAACCCTGGTGCCAGATCATCATTATTGCATTTCCCACTTTAATGGAATGGGGAGCCATCAACCCAGAACAAATACAAAAGCAATACAGTGTTCAGGGAAAACATGAAGACTACTTAAAGACATCCAACCATTCACATGTACAAAATTCTCAGAAACACGGAGAAATTTGAGAACGCAGACTAAACCACATAAGGGCGACTAGAGGACAGAGGTGAAAAGTGTGCAGGAAAATGATGAACAAAGATGTTTTATTTTATTTAATTATTTTTGTTTTTATTTATTTATTATATATACAAGAGTTCTTACATTCTTGTAAAGCCACTAGCACACACAGCATTTTGGGCAGGTCCTTAATCCTAATTTCCACGGAATACGACCCACCAAATCGTTTAACCAAGTATCCATTCACTACTGGGTGAACAGAGGCTACAATTAAGGATTGGCCAATCCTTAATTGTAGCCTCTGGTCAATCCTTCCCGCCAGGATACGAACCCAGGCCAAAGTGCTTGCCAAGTGCCGGGCGAGTGTTTTACCACTGCTCCAAGGGATTGCATGTAAGACGTTATTGCTTCAGTGTGTGAGTGGTGAGCATATGGAATGAACAGAAGGAAGAGAAAGTAGAGTCTAATTTAGTCCACATCTTTAAAAATGATTCATCATTGTCATCATTGTTGAAAATACAGTACTGTATATAATTTTGTCTCCACAAGATAAAGAAACATATTAAAAAGGGATGAGGCAGACCTCAAGAGGTAATCCACCCAACCTGCATGACCTTTTTTACCTCAATGTGCAATGAGCACATTGAGGTAAAAACAATATACTGTAGCATCATGTGGACTCGGCATCATCGTACTCCAACAAAACATGTCCTGTACCGCCAAGCCTAACCGCTTCTTACGACTATCTACCTTGAGATGTTTTTGAGGATCAGTAAACTTGAGGTCTCTGATCAAACCTCCTGCTTGGCAGACTGTTGGTTGGCAATATAAGACTTAGAAACCACAGATCAGTTGATCAGGCAGTCCTTAGTGCTTATCCAGTTCCTTCTGAGCACATGGGTTGGTTAGCACAGTAATTCCCTCTCTAGAGGGATGATTAAAAAACTGGCACTATTAATATTTATGAAATGTTATCTTTAGGAGTACTTATTGTGAATAGGGCTGTCTTTAGGAGTACTTATTGTGAATAGGGCTGTCTTTAGGAGTACTTATTGTGAATAGGGCTGTTTTTAGGAGTACTTATTGTGAATAGGGCTGTTTTGCACATTGTAACATGTCACCTGGCATGTCATAAGGCATTATTTTGGCATGCAGATTTTGAACCAGTCCCTCTTATTATTTTCCATATAGATATGATATCTTTAGTCTGCATTCCAGGAAGTACAATTTTAGGGACCAAGTAGCTTGTTTTTGTTTTTGTTTTGTTTTATTGAGTAGATTCTGGCAGTAAAAGTTTACATATTTTTCAGTTCAGACATTTCTTCAGATTTAAATGGAGCAGTTAATGTGTATCAGTATTGCAGATGACGAGTCAAAATAACATGGCTGAACATTTGATAACCGAACCACACATCAGAAGATGGAGAAATGACGACATTTTGGTTTGTTCTGGACCATTATCAAGTTGTGTGTGGACTTGACAATGGACCATTATCTCACACCACTTGACAATGGTCCAGGGCGGACCAAAACGTCGTCGTCTCTCCATCTTCTGATGTGTACTTTTGCTTTTGAACCTTTTTCAGTTTGATGTGCTTCTTAAGATATGGGCACCATACAACTACTGCATATTCCAATTTTGTCTCACAAACGTTGTGAACAATTTCTTGAATATTTCACATTCATGCATTTAAAAGCAATTCTGAAGTTGGAAAGTGTAGCATACGCTCTTCACACAATGTTGTTTATATGGTCCTCAGGTGACAGTTTTCTATCCAGAACCACCCCTTAGGGCTCGCTTTATCAAAGTACAGTACTTTAAATCCTTTTCACATACTGTAATTTCTAAGTTGTGTGTTGCCTATTTTCTCCTATTCCACATTCCATAATGTGGCATTTATTCACATTCAGTTCTAATAATCAAGTGTTGCTCAATACACTTATTTTGTCGAGGTCATATAGAAGGGCATGACAGCCACTAGTTTCTTATCTTTCCCTAATAGCTTAGCATCATCAGCAAACATGTTCATACAATTCTGTACTGAAAGCGGCCACTACCCATGGAGGGTGACAGGCCCGTGTGGCGGCGCCCGCAAGGCCATATATGGGGCGGTCGGAAAGGGCCTCTCTGTAGTCAGGTTGCTTAATAATGCAGCCCAAAGCAGGTGGTAAACTCCATCTAAGGCTAAATATGACCACGAGACCGATGGGGGACAAGTACCGTGAGGTAAAGTTGAAAACTATTAGTTTTGAAAACTATTAGTTCTGTACTCCTTCTGGTAAGTTGTTCATATAGACGATGAACATGACTGGCGCAAAAACTGAAGCCTGTGGTACTTGATTAGTAATATTTCTCCAGTCTGATACATTACCGGTGATTACAACCCTCATTTTTGTCTGCTAAAAAATATTTCATTCATGTCAGATGAAATCTGACATGGTGTCCCTGACAAATGAAATCTTCCTGTCACCCCTCCAGTGTGTTTGTTTCCAGAACAACCTCTTATGTGGGACTCTTGTCAAAAGCCTTTTATAGGTCCAGATAAATGCAGTCAACCCAACCTGTAAAAATCTCTGTGGCTGTATAATAGAAACTAAGTAGATTTGTTACATAGGATATAGTTCAGGAACTATCCTGTGTAAGAATAGTTCCGGGTATATCCTTTACACAGGATAGACCCTTACACTATCCTTATTATATAATGTGTCTCCAGTTGTTCTATTCATTTGGCTTTAATTATTTTTCTACTGTGTTTAACTACCACACTAGTCAGCGATATATTGAGAGGGGTTTTCTCTGCTACCATTTTTTTAGAGTGGACCTATGTTTGCCTCTCCATATATCTGCTAAGATTTCTGTGCATAACGATGCCTAAAAAATGAATTGAAGTGGAATGCTGAGCTCGGAGTACATTTTCTTAGAACCCAAGGTGAAATTCCATCTGGGCCACCTGCCTTGTTTCTACCTAGTTCTTCGCACATTTATTCCACTTCATCTTGAGACACCTCTATGTACTCAACTCTATTGTTCTCTGAAATCCCTTATGTGTCTGGTTCTCCGAAAACCTCGTTTTGAGTAAACACTTTGGAAATGTTCAGTTGACCTATGGGGCTTGGGGCCCCCCCATTGACCCCGCTCGAGTGTTTGTGTCCTCTTTGCGAGGCTTGTTGTTGCAAGGGTATGTGTATAATTTGGGGTCGGCTCCTCCCCGGGTTTGGGTCCAGGTTCCATTGGGTTTCACGGCTCCTTTCCGGAGGTTTTCTGCCTCTCATATCTCGCCTAAGGAGGTTCAGGAGGTACTTACTGCTTAGCTCCTGCGAGATCTGGATTCTGCCTCCGTCATATATCCGTCCTCGTTTGAGTTCAGTTTTTCTTCCCCGTATTTGGTGCATTTGGAGGTTCCCGAGTCTTTCTGGCTGGCAGACTGCCCATTCTTTTCATTGGGGGCATGCCATGGGTTCTTTCGGACCCGCGTGCATGATTGGCATGAAACCTCCACCATTCTGCAAGTTTACTTATGGGGCGGTCTTGAGCACCTTAATGCATGCTTGTTCACCCCTGTGCTTCCTTGGGATGCTGACCTTGTCCAGTTGCACATGCAGGTTCCCACCCTTCCGGTGTCTTTGGTAACTGAGGACTTGTGCGCCCTGGGGCATTTGGGTTTGCTTTTGCACTTCTTTTCTCTTCTTGAGTTGTCCTTGGACTGGCTTGAGAAGGATGTGGGGGCATTGAGTTCCGGGCCTTCGTCTGGTGCGCTGGCCTTGGCGGCTCGGGCGTTGGCCACACTATTGTGGCTATTTACGCCGATTCTCAAGTAGGCGGTGTCTGTTGTTTGCTTCTCGCCTCGCGTGCAGGCAGGCTGTGCTTGCTTTCTCTTTGGAATCCACTTGGGACCTAGCTCTTAGGTTTTAGTCACCGTTTTGTCTGTTGTTATTTGCAAAGTCTGCGATCATGCAGTTTCTGCAGGTGGCTTCGTCTAGTTGTTGTCCTATGTCAGAACACAGGACTTGAATGTGAAATATTCAAGAAATTGTTCATAACCTTGTTGGTTCTCCAGGGTGGCCATTCTCGGCCACCCCTTCTCGGCTGCTCGGGGTTCCTCCGGTTGGGGTGGGTCATTGGTGGCAGTTTCTGAACCGATGATGCCTTCCAAGCCGTCGTCGTCTGGTCGACGGGATGATCGCTCTGTTCATCAGTCGGCTTCTCGTAAGGGGCTTCGGCCCTTTCGGGGTTTGCAGGCTGGTGGGGCAGGCTTCTTCCCCTGCACTCCATCAGGTCATCTCGGAGTGGGTACATTTGGGGGTGGTCGAAACGACCCCGTCCCTCAGGTGGGTTTCCCACCTGTTTCCAATGCTGAAATGGGACTGCGTGGATCTGTAGTTCATTCTGGACTTGTCCCGTCTGAACCCCTGATTCCTTGCCAATCCTCGGATGACTACATTGCCTCCAGTCCGGCTTCTGTTGGAGTGGGTGCTTACATGGTGTCCCTGGACCTCTGGGACGTGTATTGGCACATTCCCATTCATCCGGGGTTCAGGGACTGGTTAAGTTTTATGGTGGGGCATCAGGCTTACCACTTTTGTTGTCTACCTTTTGGCTTGAATCTTGACACCTTGCATTTTCACGCGTCTTACCCAGGTTGTGGTGACCTGTCTGCGTCTGTTAGAGGTTTGGGTTCTGCCCTACCTTGACAACTGGCTGGTGTGGGCTCCCAGCTGGTTTGCTTGTTTGTTCGACAGGGTGTGGTTCTTTCCCAGCTTGCTGGGTTCGGGTTCCTGGTGAACTGGAGGAAGTCCCATCTGGTTCCATTCCAGATTCGGACTGGATGGGTCTTGTTTGGGGTTCTCGGATCGCTTCCATGTCTCTTTCTCCGGTTGCGTTGCTGCAGCTGCGGTCCTGCGTTCAGCTATTTCTGGGGGGGGGGGTTTCCCGGGTCACTCGGCGGTTGCTCAAGCAGTGTGCAGGACTCTGAACTTTCGCGTGCTGGTTTACCTGCTGGGTCGTGTTTGGCTTCGGCGTCTGTTCTGGTTCCTTCAGGGACGGATTCTTTCCGAGGCATTTTTCCCCTTCTCTCGCGATCGCTGGGTTCGGCCACTGGGAGCCTTGCGTCGGTTGCTGGGTAATTGACTTTTCTTCGGGTTTTTCGGGGTTCGGTGCCTTGGCACCTATCCGAGCCCCTCGCTTGTGGCGTTCATGGACGCGTCGTCTCTCAATGACCAGTGACCAGTGCTCACCAGGCTGGCCAGGGGTGGTGGGGTCCATCCTTTTGTTGGGCTCACAGCACGGTGCAGGAGATTGTGAAGTGATAGCCAGACCGCCTTCGGGTCTGGATATCACTTCGGGTTGTTTGGGGCTCGACTGTTTGACTCCATTTGGACTGTTCTCTGGTGGTTCATTGCCTGAACCGTCGAGGTTCTCTTCAGTCCTTACCCTCTTTGGGGCTGGTTTCAGCCACTGCTTGCTTGATGTCCGACCCCGGGGCATTTTCCTTGGCTCCACCTCTTCCAGCAGATCTGACCTGTCCTGCACATGGCTGGTTCGGCCTTCTCTTCTGCTCTTTGCATCTGGTCTTTTTTATGTGGGTTTATCACCATTTGTATGGTGATCAGGTGGCTTCGTTGAGGGTGTCCCACCTGAGAGTTTTGTCTCAGCAGCAGTATGAAGTTTCCTGGCATTCTTTCTGCCATTTTCTCTTTCTGATCAGGTTGTCTTGGCTCTTTCAGGACCATCATTTAATGCCTAATACTGCCACCTTGTATTGTGTGGCGCTGGTGAAGCCGCTGCAGCTTGCGTTCAGGGTGGATGTCAGTTCTGCCCCTTCTGTAAGCTTCCTCATGCTTTGTTTCGCCTCCAGTCTGCTCACACTCTGCCTGAGCCATTCTGGTCCCTGGACAGGGTGTTCTCCTATATCTCTTCTCCTTGATTCGTTGTGGCCCCTTCAGTTCAAGATTGTTTTTCCAAAGCTCTTATTTCTGTTTGCATTGGCCTCTGGAGGTTGGGTCGGTGAGCTTCATGTTCTCCTCTGGCGCAGGGGTTTCTACTCCTTTGGTCCTGGTAGTTGGTTTGTTCGGTTGCAGGCTTCTCCTTCTTTTCTGGCGAAGAATGAGACTGCTGCTTTCCAGAGGGGTCCTTGGGTTGTTGATACTTGTTGGTCAGGCAGGGGGTGCATCATGTCTTGTGCACGGTTGCGACTCTTCGCCGTTACCTGCACACCTCAGCTTCTGTGGCGGGGATGAACTTTGGCCTGATCTGGTTACTATTGTTCCCTGCTCCAGGGCTCGGGTCTCTAACGTCGTCCGCAGGGTTAAGTCTAGCCAACCTGTGGTCTATACTCGTGCCCATGACGTTACGAAGTTTGCTGCTTTGGCAACATGGCTTGGGCTGATATTCGGGTGAGGGGATTTTGGAAGTAAAACAGGGTCCTGGCCATCTATTATCTGGTCAACATGCTTGGTCCTGGGCGTTTGTGTGTGACTTTGGATCGCAGGTTGCAGCTAGTTGTCTCGTCTTCAAGTTGAGGAGCTTGGGGTGGCTGCCTCCTGGGTAAGTACCTCTTTTCCTTTTCTTTGGTTATATAGCTCCAGGGAGCCGAAGGGGTTCCCCACAGAAAACCAGGATTGAACGTACTGTATTGAAATGCTGGGTGAGCCCCAGAAGCTCCATTGCACCCTCCCTCCCTCCTGTCGGCGGTTTTTGCGTCGTTTTGATACTTAGCCTCAAAACTGGCATGGCCGGATTGCCGGCACTTGGGTCCAGGGCTCCCCTTCCCTCCTGGGACGGGGGGGATCTGCACGAACGAGAGAAGTGGCGGTGGTGTTTGACGTTTACTTGTTTGCTTATTTCCTTGGGATTGGACGAAGCCTCTCTATTTTGTTTTCGGTTGCAATGTTCTTACCATGTAGGGTCTGTTTTGTTATGCCTACCTTTCTGGGTGCCTAACCCCGGTCGATGGCTGATAAATAAAACCCCAAACATTGGGGGGTTGCATTTTCTAGGGCCATTGCTTCCTGTGCCTCTTTGAGGGGCCCAGATGGAGTGCGAAAAGATACGTGAATTTAGAGACAATTCTATAACCAATGTTCCAGCGATGTGTAAATATTTCATTCAAAATGATCTGCTACCAGAAATTTTAGCCAAATATCCCCAGTTTGCTAACTGTAGGCAGTAAAACTAAGTGATTGTAACCTATCCACCGCTGCCCGCTGGAGGGGGGCGGTGTGCAGGACAAACATATAAATTATGACACTAGCTCTCACATATGTCAGTTGCTTAATCTAGAACCTGTACTTGAGGTCGATCTCGAACCCATGTTGATGTGATGACTTATATTGAATTTTGTAACTAGCTCATCAAGATTGTAACTTGCTTAGCTAAATGAATTGTGGGGTTCAGTCCCTGAGCCCATTATGTGCCTCGTAACCCTTCCACTAAGCCAACGGGACGGGATGGGTATGGGGGTTGCATAATAAATGAACTAAACTAAAACTAACCAGGTTCTGGCTCGTGGTTCGTCTAGTAGGCTGAGCTCCTATGACTAATGCCTTGGTCTAGGGAAATGCATATAGCCGATAGCTCCAAGGAGCCTCTGGGGCTCGCCT
>WNGS01163813.1:9659168-9705993 GCA_020271785.1 Procambarus virginalis
TACTGTACTTCAAATTAGATAGAATTATCTTGGAATGTATACCCTGTCAGTCAACTACAGTACAACTACTGTAATTTAGAATTCTGAAACAATACCTTAAAAATTATATCTTCCAAAATCTTATGATTTTGTTTCTCTATTAGCTAAAATTGCCCACCCATTTGCATTTTAATCTATCCAGCCTGCAGCGCAGTGCTCAAAGCAACAATTATCAAAATAAGGCACCAAGCTGGGAAGCGGCAATGCAGTTGGTTAACAATCAAAAGGACTGGGTTTGATTCTCATGCAGGACAGAGAATACTGAATCCCTCTCATATTTCAATTTTTGTTTTTAAGAGTACAGTACTCTCAGAGTTCCTAGCATTTTTGTGGTTTTGATTGTATATACTTTGCAGATACTATACATTTTCTGTGCTGATGTCTTGTAATCGACAACTATCTGGATACGAATAACTTTGCCCTAATAAACAACGCATTTAAACCAACTATCCTTCCCTAGCCACCTTTACCACAAAGATTCGGACCAGGACCTGTATAGGTCACACAGCCTATATGCACAACCATCTTCTCTTTAGCTTCCCACAGTCTCAGCATGACAACTCAAGATAACTCAAGATGACATGTATTCTCATATCTTCACTAGACCTATTCTTACAGATTGTAGATGATATGTGCTTTCACTGAAGAGGACATTATGGAGATCTTGAGAAATTATATTGTTATTTACTCTTGCTATTCTAGAAACATTTAGGCACTTTAAATCTTACTTTAGACTATACAGTAGTGTGATTTATTTTATTTCAAATATTGCGTACTAGATGATGTTCGAACATGAGACATGGACACATATGAATTTTGGACATTTCTGTCATGTCTTCTGCACAACTGTTTCTTTTTTCTTATCTACAATAAATTGTTTGCAGAAATCTTTTCTCTCTCCATTATCATTTATTTACTTTAGTTGCAGTCACTTTCACCTGTGCTCTCCTAAGTCTCCAAAGAGCATTCAACTATCCAACAGACTGATACACTTCTCAGTCTCTCTGTGAACAAGTCACGTATATGCTACAGTTCTCTATTCCTATTATGCCATAAATTTGTCTTTTGCAAAGCAATTAACAAAAAAGTGAACTGGGAAACACTAGAATAGCAAGACACAAGTTAGGGTGCAAGAGAGAGAGATCTTCTAGCTTGTAAACACGAGTTAAAAACATCAAAAGAGTAAACAGCCAAAAGTCTACTGCCCCCATGCAAGGCGACTAATGTAACCCAAACTTACTCGTGTATATATCTAACCTATGCTTAAACAATCCAACGATCCCAAGTCTATTATGTTACCTAGTAATCTGTTCCAGGAATCAACAACCCTACATCCAAACCAGCATTTTCCAAGGCTTTTTCTAAATCTAAATGTATTCATTATGTACACATTGGTCATCTGCTTCTAACCTTTTCAGCATAAAATAAAATAAAATAAAATAAAATATTAATAATCCTAGAGATATCAAAGCCCTTGCATTCATAGCAAATAATCAATCCACACATTAATTCAATACCAATCAATTAGTGCATGCAAAAAAAAAAAAAATCATTCTCCTCTGATACTGATACCCAGTTCATAAGACCTAAAGCATAGGCATACTTGGTAACAAAATTAGATGGCTAAATAGTGAGTCAGACATGTGGAAAGTAATGCTGATCTGGGATTCAACAATCAACCACTTATGAAACCTGCGAGTTCTTCCTCAATCACAGCGGCTTTGTTTACATTATTAAACAGTTTATGAGTTTACTTTGTACTGTGATGCTTTGACACTTGTAAATTGTTTATTAAACGTAAACAAAGCTGCCATGATTCAGGAAAGACGCACAGGTTTCACTACCGGTTGCATCAATGTTTGACGAGTCCTGGCCTGAAAGATGATCAATTTAAATGATACTCACATCAAGGTCTTTTCTGTTGTAGTCTTGGTCTCCTCTACTGCCGTCTTGGTCTCCTCTGTTGCCGTCTTGGTCTCCTCTGCTTCTCCTGCTTCTCCTCCTGTTGTTGCTACTGCTGCTGCTGCCGCTGCTGCGGTAAACCTCTCCTGCCTAACTTTTAGCTTTTCAAGTTCAGACACCTGTAAAATTAAATGATCAATGCAGAAATTATCAAATTCTTTGACGTTATTAATGCAGAAATTATCAAAATGTTTCCAATTGATCAATGCAACAATTACAATTCTTTGATCAACGAAACAGTTATAACAATTATTTGAATTGATCTATGCAACACTTACCAAAATTATTTGAATGAGGGTAAGCTAGTGACATTCTCAAATATTTAAAAAATTCACAAAGTGCTGACAATGATGCAGAAAACACCAAACCGAATAGACTCATCCAGTAACTGACAAGCACTGTAATATCATTAGCCGCTATAATAATGATCTTCATGAGTTAAAACTAGCTTTCATATTTGTATTATTATAACAGTTTAATTCATACATCATGTATCACTTGTTGAAATATGAGCAAGATGGTCCATATAAGAAAACATCCCCAAGATATGATCAAATAGAAAAAAAAAAAGCTATGTACTATCTTTAGATAGTTTTGCATGTTAGCATTAGGCAGCTGATATAACAGGCTGTCCTCTCAAGTTGCCACGTCACAAATATGATCTTACCTGGGGAGGGTCTCAAGTTCTTCTACTTCCCGAGCCCGGCAAGACGCAAGTTAGGGTGCAAGAGGGAGATCTTATAGCTTGTAAACACGAGTTAAAAACACAAAATAGAGGAATAAGCTAAAAGTCTACTGACCCCATCCAAGGTGACTTTTATTTATATCCACCCAAACTTTCTCGTGTATACATCTAACCTATGCTTAAACAATCCGACGATCCAAAGTCTATTATGTTACCTAGTAATCTGTTCTAGGAATCAACAACCCTATTTCCAAACCAGCATTTCTGTAGTCCTCTTCAAAATCTAAACTTTTTCAGTGTGTATTCACTGGTCATCTGCTTCAGATCTTTAACCTGAGGACCCACGAATAAAAAACAGGACAGCCCCCCCCCTCAATTCGTCAACCAGCTATGATTTATAGTACAATGGGGCTTCGACTTCCGATGCTAATCCGTTCCCAGAGACAGATCGGAAGTTGAAATATCGGAAGTCGAAGCGAATTTTCCCATAAGAAATAAAGGGATTTGAATTAATCCGTTCCCCACCCTCCAAAATATTAACATAAAAATACATTTTATACTGAATACAATGTTTTTTTTCTAACTACAATACAGTACCAAAGTTACTCTTACCTTTATGGAGGGCTCCTGATGGCGTATGGAAGATGGTGATGAGGGGGGAGGAGGAGAGTTGTTACTGTTTAGAAGGGGAGTCCCCTTCCATTATCACATCAGGCAGTGATGTTTTCTCTGGGGTACTCTCTCTCCTATGTTTTGCCTGAATACCACTAGGGTATTCAGGCAATTGCCTGAATACCACTTCACTTATTGCCTGAATACCACTAGGGTTGTGGTTCAGTGCTTGTTTGTCTCACTACAAATTTGTCAAGAGACATTTGTTTTTCCATTCGTTTTAACATTTGTCTGTAATGATGCACCACTTTAGCACCCATAATGTCCTTTTTCTTAGCTAGTATGGTGGCTACCGTTGACTGAGATTTGTTGTACTGCCTAGCCAGTTCACCTACCTGCACAACATCTTAATATTTACGAATGATCTCTTGTTTCTGCTCTATGGTCATTCTTACATAATGCTCAAAATGCAAAAAATCACCACAAAAAGCGGAATTTCTTATAGGCGCGATCGTCACTAAGCGGGTAGCTGTAGTAAACTGAGGCAGGTCAGACCGCGTGACCGGGAACCACGCTATCGGCCGACCCAAACGTGTACCAACAAATATCGGATGTCGACGACACCATCGGATGTCGAGTCGCATTTTTCGATGAAATTTATATCGTAACTCGAAATTATCGTAAGCAGGGGCAATCGTATGTCGAGGTGCCACCGTACATCATATTTTGGCTCTTGGGGATTTATATGTCAAAATGTGATGTACTATTCGAGAGGCCAGTTTGAATATGAATATGGCAAAATGTATATCATTCTATAGGAATTTTGTTCAACCCTTCCACTGTTCATCCCATCAAGAGATGGGATGGCTACTTACCGGCAAAATGCTCGTCCCTTCAGGAGAAATATTAGGGTACGGAATAAGATTTTAAAACTCCCATTGGTACATGAAGCTTACATCAGCTTTCTTAGGCCTCCAATAAACACACTCCATTTTTAATAAAAAAAAAAATTGACATCATTCCTGGGTGTGAGGGTCTCGGTACTCAGCGAGCAACCAAGGCTTGCGGTTGCAGCACAAGCTAACAACTCTGTTGCTCAGCTTATGTCCACAGCATCACTTAAAAATAACAAAATGTACACCCCTATTATTTTGCAATGATAGTATCATAGAAGATCCTGATTGATAAAGACTATACACAATATTCAGATATCGGTAAACACAACGATGTTATCTTGAGATGATTTCGGGGCTTAGCGTCCCCGCGGCCCGGTCCTCAACCAGGCCTCCTTTTGTTACACACCTCCAGGAAGCAGCCCATAGCAGCTGTCTAACTCCCAGGTACCTCTTTACTGCTAGGTAACAGGGGCATCAGGGTGAAAGAAACATTTTGCCCATTTGTCTCTCCCTCCACTGGGGATTGAACCCGGAACCTTTGGACTACGAATCCAAAGCGCTGTCCATCCAGCTGTCAGGTGACCCTAAACGTGTTTATGACTTTGCAGCGAAGCAGACAGCCACAACACCCTGCCATTGTTTGGTGCATTAAAGACTCTTGAAACTATAATGCATGTTTCTTTAAAAAATAAACTTGCACAAAACAATTCATATTCAGGATTTAGTCAACAAGATTCTGATAATGGCAGCATTGTGCCCACAGTTGGCGCTAGGCATATTATATTGGAGGCATTATGGCGAGTCAGGTGGCATCGTCAGCTGACTAGAGTGTAAACTCTATGTTGTTTGGCCCCACCAGGTCATCTTAGTGGTTCATAATGATGCACAAAAATGTAGTTATATATAATGTGTGTGTATAGTATAATAACATCAAAAAGTGTGTTTTATTGTTCAAAGAATATAATATTTAATTCATATTAGTGAACTGAATATATCTCTGTACCAATATTCTACACATTCTATTACACAAATAGTATTATTGACAGCCTAATACAACATCTTGCTTGAAAAACCACAGTAAAAACATTCAAAGTATGAAGAAAATATTATATATTCAATGTGTGCTGTTGGAATTTAGTGGAAAGTATGAGTGACTAGGCTGAACTCTGATAACCAGTTATAAAATTATTACACTTGCCAGAAACGATTAGTGACTAGTAATTGTGCATGAAAATGTAGATAGTTATGAACCTGGATGAGGTTCTGGAAGTTTTTCTACCTTCTTGCAGAAAAGTGTTGTTTTTTCTTTAAGACTTCCACTTTTGTTCCCTAGATATTTCTTATACTTGAACAAACGTGGGCCTCTGATGTTCATACAGTGTTCTCCGACTGTGCCTATGGCACCTCTACTCTTCACTGGCTCTATTCTGCATTTCCTTCCAAATCGTTTACTTCAGTACGCTGTTATTTTACTGCGTAAATTTGGGACTTGGCCCTACATTATTTTCCATGCATATAATATTTGATACATCTCTCGTCTCCTTTCTAGAGAGTACATTTTGAGAGCTTTGAGATGATCCTAATAATTAAGGTAATTTATTGTGTCTATGTATGATGTATATGTTCACTGTATTCCCTATATTTCAGTACTCTTCTACTCTGAAGAGGAAAGTGAGTATCGTACAGTACTCAAGGTGGGACAGCACCAGTGATTTGAATAGTATCAGCATTGTGATGGAATCCCTGGATTTGAAGGGTCTTGCAATCCATTCTATCATATCTCTAACTCTATTTTAGCTTGGTTATGCTTCCTGAATGTTAGGTCATCAGACATCATTATTCCCTGATCCATTATATGTTGCTTTCCTACTATGGGCAGATTTAATGGTGTTTAGTACCCTGCATTTTGTTTAAGGTCTTCATTTTTACCATACCAAAGTACTGTACTGTACCTGGAATCTATTACTGTTAAATATCATGTTATTTTCTGCTGATTAATAAAAAATCCCACATTATCTTGTTATCCTGAGGTTATCTTGAGATGATTTCGGGGCTTTTTTAGTGTCCCCACGGCCCGGTCCTCGACCAGGCCTCCACCCCCAGGAAGCAGCCAGTGACAGCTGACTAACACCCAGGTACCTATTTTACTGCTAGGTAACAGGGGCATAGGGTAAAAGAAACTCTGCCCAATGTTTCTCGCCGGCGCCTGGGATCGAACCCAGGACCACAGGATCACAAGTCCAGCATGCTGTCCGCTCGGCCGACCGGCTTCCTTATAGGGAGCTCCCCATTACATTGAATATAATGAAACAAAGATTTCTGGGTGAGCCTCACTGGCTCCCTGAAGCTATTACACTGATATACTATTACAGACAAGGAAAATAATTATTGAGTGCACCTCAAGAGTTATGACTTACACATGAAATGTATAACCTTATGTGCTCAAACAGAACCTGATGAAAATTAAAAAGCATTATTTACTCACTCTCTGATACATATAAGAATTAAATGATCAGACAGAAAAGTATAACAATATAACACTTACCTTTGCTAATGACTTTGAAGTAACTTCTCCAAATCTTTCAGCACGAGCCTTGAGCTTTTCTACATCTGTACCCTGTAATAACCAAAGGTAACAGCTTACAAAATTGCAATCATAGAGCAGTAAAATTTCCTAATAATGGGTATCCACTGTTCTGAAATATTTTACTGAATGCTGTAAAATACAAAAATGGAATGAATTACTGGATGTTTATATCTCAGCCTATCTACAACCAACTGGTTCTCGATGCTTAACATTTTTAAGTGCATTACAATCTTTCATCCTGGCCTGAAGTTTTTAAATTGATCCCCATCCTCCATTACATCCCTATGATTAGTAAAAACTGATTTCGTGTTGAATGTCTGGAATGCTCATTAATCCTGAACTGTATGAAATACATCCCATTCTTGTGATTTGATTGGGCATGTACAGTACAACCTCGATTCAACGTACCCCGATTCAATTTATCTCCGGCTAGTTCGCACACTTTTCAAGCCGGATTTACTCACCCGGTTCGACGAACAATGGTTCGCCGAAGCGGGGGATGTTCGGATTTGCTTACGACGTCGAGACAGAGTTCACAGACTGGTGGAAAAGTTTCACATTCTATCACAGATTACAATTATTAATTCCTTCATATGACAAGCTAGATCACACAAATGGATCACACAAATGGATCACACAAGTGGACCACACAAGTGGACCACACAAGTGAACCACAAGTGGTCCACAAGCTTACGATGTTGGGACAGAGTTCACAGAGTGGTGGAAAACTGTCTCATTCTATCACAGATTACAATTAATAATTCCTTCATAAGACAAGTTGGATCACACAAGTGGACCACACAACAAATGAATCATATGAACCAAACACCAGCCAGAATGGTCCACAAGAAGTGACGCATATTAACCAAACACCGGCCAGAGTGGTCCACAGAAGTGAACGACTGAGTTTCAATGATTTTCGTTCACCGATTTGTGGCACACGTATCTTTGTAAATTAATTTAAAGGCTGAAGCGTGAATAGCTAGCTAATATGTTGAAATCTTCTTATACATTTTCTGTGATGAAACAAGACGAGTGAGGGTGGACAGATAAGGGAATACTGTACAGTAAACTTCACTTTACAGTGAGGTTTCACTCACTTTCGTCTGTGTTGTTATAGTTCAGTGACCCATGGCTTTGAACGTTTCACATTAATAAATCATTTCTAAAACTGGTGTTTTAATAACTCTTTATTATTCTAATTAAACTAAACTAAATAAGACCAAAAATATACTGTAATAAGGTAGATATCTCCTATTTGAGAAATTGTTCACGTTATTGGCAGCACAACTCCAGCACAAGTGGACGGGTCTAATCCCTGTCCATACACCATGCTTGTTGTGTTGTGTTCGATTTCGTTGCCACAGTTCAGTGATCTACGGCTTCAAAATAATAAAATTAATAAATTAGTTCCAAAGTAAGTATTTTTTATAGCTCTTATTACCGTAATAATGTTGCTAAACTAAATATGTAACTCAAAAATATATAATTTGATGTAAATTGAATATTTGAGAGAAATATATGTTACTGGAAATCGAACACAACACCAGGCAGTGTTTTGTTCGATTTCGTCGCCACAGTTCAGTGACCTATGGCTTCGAAATGATGAAATAAATAAATCAGTTTCAAAATAAGTATTTTTTATAGCTCTTATTATCGTAATAATGTTGCTAAACTAAATACATAACATAAAAATATATAATTTGATGTAAATCGAATATTTAAGAGAAATTTATGTTACTGGATCAGGCTTAAACACCAGCCAACTGAAGGGTGTGCATATAGACTTAGCCTGCGTTCGTACAGTATGCACCCAGTGCCCTTAGCTTTGTCTGCGATTGACGTACAGTATTTATCCGCCGGTGGAAGAATAATTGTGGAATTGACCATTTTTTTACTACAGCTCTTTGGTTATAAAACAAAATGTCTCAGGGGCTTACTAATAGTGCCTTATTAATGCCAAAAACGAAGCAATATTTTGCAAGAACTAGTAGCAGAAAATCAACCAGCACGAGAACAGCCGTACCCAACATGAGAACAGCCGTACCCAGCACGAGAACAGCCGTACCCAGCACGAGAACAGCCATACCCAGCACGAGAACAGCCGTACCCAGCAGGAGAACAGCTGTACCAAGCACGAGAACAGCCGTACCCAGCAGAGAACAGCCGTACCAAGCACGAGAACAGCCGAACCCAGCACGAGAACAGCCGTACCCAGCACGAGAACAGCCGTACCCAGCACGAGAACAGCCGTACCCAGCACGAGCACAGTTGTACCCAGCACTGGTACAACAGCCGTACCCAGCACAAGCACAGTTGTACCCAGCACTGGTACAACAGCAGCCAGCACCAGCTCAGAAGCAGCTGAACTCACAGCAGCAGCGAGCACCAGCAAAGCTGATGCAAACATCTAAAAACATCGTGTGCAGCATGAACAGTTAGAACAAGTGTTAAATTTAAGTGTGTACTCAGTGTTAAAATTAAAGTTGCAGTAATTTTTGTGTACAATAGTTTTCATAAACTGTATTGTAGTACTCAACATACAGCAGAACTACTTTTAATCAACACAGTGCTAACGGCATAATGCACTGCAGTACGTATTTACTGTAGAGCATTCACAACTTCACGAAACTTCAAGATGGACATAACTTCAACAATAAGGTAAATTTATGAATTACAGTATTTTTTAGTAGAGAAGTAATATATAGGTATAGTATGTAATATGATAATGCATTTTTATTGTGTACAAGAAAAAAAAAAGACACTGACACAAACGCCTCCTGAAGGTCACCTCTTGCAACGAATCCAACGCTCCAACGAACTGGGGTTGGTCCCATATACATGTGGACCTCGACATACGATTGCCCCTACTTACGATAAATTCGAGTTCCGATATAAATTTCATCAAAAAATGCGACTCGACATCCGATATTTGTTGGTACACGTTCGGGTCGGCCGAGCGCGTGGTTCCCGGTCACGCGGTCCGACCTGCCTCAGTTTACTACAGCTACCCGCTTAGTGACGATCGCGCCTATAAGAAATTCCGCTTTTGTGGTGATTTTTTGCATTTTGAACATTAAAGTAATTATTTTCTATTGCGCCATGAGTCCCAAGAAAGTCAGTGGTAAGGCTCAACATATGAGATCCCATGTAAGAATGACCATAGAGCAGAAACAAGAGATCATTCGTAAATATGAAGACTGTGTGCGGGTCGGTGAACTGGCTAGGCAGTACAACAAATCTCAGTCAACGATATCCACCATACTGGTTAAGAAAAAGGACATTATGGGTGCTAAAGTGATGCATCATTACAGACAAATGTTAAATCGAATGGAAAAACAAATGTCTCTTGACAAATTTGTAGTGAGACAAACAAGCACTGAACCACAACCAGGTCCTAGTGGTATTCAGGCAAAACGTAGGAGAGAGAGTACCCCAGAGAAAACATCACTGCCTGATGTGATAATGGAAGGGGACTCCCCTTCCAAACAGTAACAACTCTCCTCCTCCCCCCTCATCACCATCTTCCATACGCCATCGAAATCCCTCCATAAAGGTAAGTGAAGTTTTGGTACTGTATTGTAGTTAGAAAAACATTGTATTCAGTATAAAATGTATTTTTATGTTAATATTTTGGAGGGTGGGGAACGGATTAATTCAAATCCCTTTATTTCTTATGGAAAATTCGCTTCGACTTCCGATATTTCGACATACGATCCGTCTCTGGGAACGGATTAGCATCGTAAATCGAGGCCCCATTGTAGTATTTNAGTGAGGCCACTGAGAACAAAGGATGCCTAAAAATGGACCTACAAGTGGCAACTCCAAAGAGAACTGTAACTATCCCCCCCCCCCTCCAGCATCCCAAGAAAGAGGAGAGGAGACAAGGGGGAAGGCAGACAGAGAGAGTCAGGGCCCATGATGAAACCAAAGACTTGGCCAATACCTCCTGCCGACACTCGAGGCAGGTGGCCAACAAAGACACTTGGCATGGAGCTGCACGAGACCCACATCCAGAGAAGTAATTATCACAAAAGGGCACCAAGCTGGGAGACTATGTAACACCACGCATTCAGAGAAGCAGCAGAGCAAGCAGGCAGCCATGAGGGGCACAAAAGGGAGGCCCCAGGAACATCCACAATACGGTCGACACCACACGCCACCCAAGCGTGCGGATACAACAAAAGCTGAGCGAAGCTCCAAACAAAAACAAAGAATGTCCACCAGCCAGGAAGAGTCAGGAACCTCAAAACTCAAAAGAGGAAGGGTCCACCAAAGAGACATAGTCTGGATCTACAGGAGATATGTAAAGAGAGCCTTCGGAACTGCTGAACGCGAGAGGAAGGAAACCTCTGGAAGGATGATTCCGATGGGCCAAAAGGCACATGGAACCAAACTCTGGGGAAGCTGCCCCTTAATCAAATGCATACAGGGAGGTAGAATATGAAAACCCCACCCCCGGGAAAAGAAGACCTTCCTCAGAGGGGACAAGGAACCACTTGGAGTCGCACAAGGCATACACGGGCCTATATCAGACTCCCTGCAAGTCCCCGAAGCCGAACTTGAAGGCCCCCTGCCCCAGATAGAAAAGTGGAGCCCATGGGAGAAGCTTCAAAAGATGGGGTTGGGACCGGCTGAAAGGAATACCCCGAAGCCTCAGTGGGACTAGTCAGCTCAACTACTTCTGCGCCAGATTCAGACCAGGCAATGCCCAGAACTGGCCGAGCCACATCCAGAGCTAAACCCAGTCCCAACCCGGAAACCCTTAGGTTTCCCTCGGGACCAGAAGCACGGGCAGGATAGAGGAAAGGCAAATTATGCCCAAAAGAGAAGGAAGAGGAGGTTCAGACAGAACCAAAGTGGAATTCACCTCCCAAGTCCGGGTTCCTAAAACACCAGATGGGGCAGCTTTGGGGCATTTAACTGAGTACTGAACTCAACCGAGCAGACCAAACTCACCAAGTGGAGGCTGCCTAGTACGCTCAACCTCGTCAGGAGAGCCCGAAAGGAGAGCCATATGGAATGAGCAAATCCCACAGGACTAAGGGTCAAAGGTGTCACTGATCCAACAGGCAGCACAATGGAGACAAAACAAACAATTGCTGCCACGTGGCACATATGATGAGCAACCCTCAAATTCAGAAGGTTCAGGGGCAATATCCATAGGACCACTGAACCCTCAGGGAATTTCCTGGGCCTGAAGGGTAAACCAAGCATGACACCCAGGTACTGGGGATGCTATGCACGACCTAAAAGCCAACACAGCCTGGGTTATGCGGCTGCGAAGGAAGACCATGGCGCCCTGAAGGGGAGTCAGTGCGCCCTAGTTTCGAAAGAATTCAATCATTTGTTTACACAGTTAGGGAGAGTTCATGAGGATGGTTTCATGGCTTCAATCGCTATTGAACCCAGCAGTGGTCTGAGGCTGGTTGCCTTCCCTGGTGAGAGGACACAATGTCACCGCTCCCTTTATCTCTGCGAGGTGACCAGATTCTGGTGCTGGTCCCTGGTATGCCTAAAGAACTCCATCGATGATGCAACCCGGTAGATGGGACAGAGGGAATAATCAGGGGAAAGCATCAAGCCATTACGACTATATAGCACTTGTAAGGGGTCAGGATAAGGATTTGGGATGGGACAGGGGAAAGGAATGTTGTCCAACCACTTGGACAGTCAGTGAACCATCTCCATTTTTCCATCCTCCCAGAAAATGTAAACAACTTATGATCTGCCATAATTGAGGCACTGAAATAAGAGAGTAATTTGCTAAGTGGATAATATTATGACAGGAGATCCATCAATTGTTTATTAAATAGACCACCTTAGGACAGTGTGGAATGAATTATTTGCAGCATAAAGGAATCGTCATAACAAAATAATGTGGGTTGGTTGCTGCATTTAAGGCTTCTCAGGGAATAAACATATTATTGATTGTTTATATTGTGTACTGAAGCGCCCATGTCGCATTAAAGCAGCAGTGCAAGAAAACAAATTAAATATATTATACTGTAATACACTGCCAAGTGGAAATTATCAGAACTATATGGCTAGAATGGAATCCACCATTGTTTACCAACATGCATTTAATTCTGTTTAAAGGTAACTTCTATCAAGAAATTATGGCATTGAATCTAGTTAAGTTCGAGCGGTAATGACAAACAGTAGAAGAAAGTAATTATCAAAAGGTAGCAGCAAGCCAAGAAGACTACGTAGCACACACAGTAGTGGGATGTGATGGCATTTGCCGAGGAAACAGAGATTCTAAACAAACCCCTTCATGGGATTATCACATCAGTTCCTGTGTTCATTTTTTGTTTGTGAAGCAATTTATAGGATTTGATCATTGATTTTGTTAAGTTACTGATAGCCAGTCTCGTGACCAAGGCATCACAATAATAGTTGCTTATATTTTTTTAATGTGAATGTGCAAATAACTGATCTATATTACTGTACATAAAATGAAAAATTACTCGAGCAAAGTGTATTCAATAAAATTTAGAAGGGATACCTAATTTGTTTAAAAAGAGTCTTTCATGGTGTAAGTTCCACTCACTTGTTTATTCCATCAATGTCATGCAGAAATGGTGGTTAGTAAAAAACATTTAAGATAACTTTAGATCTTACGATGTAGAGTGACATTGAATTATCAAAGTAATGTAACGATCCAGCCATTTATAATTTCCACTCATGTTGAAAATTTAGTAACATTTGGGTCCCTTGGTTACCTTGAGGATCTTCCGAGGCTTAGAGTCCCTGCGGCCCGGTCGTCGACCAGGCCTCCTGGTTGCTGAACTGGTCAACCAGGCTGTTGGATGCGGCTGCTCACAGCCTGGTAGATAAGGTATCCTTTGGAGGTGCTTATCCAGTTCTCTCTTGAACACTGTGAGGGGTCAGCCAGTTATGCCCCCTTATGTGTAGTGGAAGCGTGTTCAACAGTCTCGGGCCTCTGATGTTGTTAAGAGTTCTCTCTCAGAGTACCTGTTGCACCTCTGCTCTTCAACGGGGGTATTCTGCACATCCTGCCATGCCTTCTGGTCTCATGTGATGTTATTTCTGTGTGCAGGTTTGGGACCAGCCCCTCTTACTATTTTCTACGTGTAAATTATTATGTATCTCTCCCGCCTGCGCTCAAGGGAATACAGATTTAGGCTCTTTAGTCAGTCCTAGTAGTTTAGATGTTTTACTGAGTGGATTCTAGCAGTAAAGGACCTCTGCACGCTCTCCAGGTCTTGTGAATTTTGTACAAAATTTCCAGTATCAAATTCCATCCAGCATTTTAAGGTACCTGTTAAATTCACAATACTGTACAGTGTTCCAAAAGTTCTCAAATATCACTAACACACTTTAATCACACTGAAAAACAAAAAAATTAACAAAAGGTTAACCCCTGCACTGTGCACCTGTGTCATATGACAACTCTGCCTTAAGAGTTGCACGAGTGCACAAAAAAAAAACTTTTAAATAGTTAAAATACAGTATGTTCCCCAAACCCAGGAAACTAAAAGAAAAAAAATTGTATGATTCTCAGGCTGTTTTGGTGAGGAAATATTGCAATGTCACTGATTCACACTCGCTGGTCACCATTATCAACAAATCCTGAATATATCTCATTCTCTAAACGAACACGAGGTCCCACTGCATATTGTGCAGAGGCAAGACCCCGACTGAGTGCTGTGACTTCCACTTTAGGAACATTGTCAGCAGGATCGCTACCCATGGTTGCTGTGTCGGTACCGAGGCCCTCACACCTGCCCAGGATCGCTACCCATGGTTGCTGTGTCGGTACTGAGGCCCTCACACCTGCCCAGGATCGCTACCCATGGTTGCTGTGTCGGTACTGAGGCCCTCACATCTGCCCAGGATCACTACCCATGGTTGCTGTGTCGGTACCGAGGCCCTCACACCTGCCCAGGATCACTACCCATGGTTGCTGTGTCGGTACTGAGGCCCTCACACCTGCCCAGGATCGCTACCCATGGTTGCTGTGTCGGTACTGAGGCCCTCACACCTGCCCAGGATCGCTACCCATGGTTGCTGTGTCAGTACCGAGGCCCTCACACCTGCCCAGGATCGCTACCCATGGTTGCTGTGTCGGTACCGAGGCCCTCACACCTGCCCAGGATCACTACCCATGGTTGCTGTATCGGTACCGAGGCCCTCACACCTGCCCAGGATCACTACCCATGGCTGCTGTGTCGGTACCGAGGCCCTCACACCTGCCCAGGATCACTACCCATGGCTGCTGTGTCGGTACCGAGGCCCTCACACCTGCCCAGGATCACTACCCATGGCTGCTGTGTCGGTACCGAGGCCCTCACACCTGCCCAGGATTTTTTCCAAGATGACGTCTGCTTACTGGAGACCTGAGGAAGAGAATGAGCCCAGTATACCCTAGGGAGTTTTAAATCTTACGCTAGACTGTAAACTGTCCCTGGTTGCTGTACGCACCACGATAAAGCACACTCGTCATCGTGCGCAGTTGAGGGGATAATGTACAAACAAGCAATCTGACAGAATATTTTATTTCTATTACTGAAATATAAAAAGGCAAAGATATGAAACAAATATATATATAGTATAAAAAGGTGGTTAAACAATCATTTTAAACAATTTGCTATGATTTTTATTAAGATTAAAATTATATTTTGATAATTCTATCAAGTTCCAGTAAGTAATTAAACCAAAATAATAGCTTTCTCTACATCACATTATAGTAGCTACTTAAGGAACAAAGAAAGCCACAGGTTACATTATTTTATCTCAATGATCCATGGACACACATTTCTTCAAAAGTATTGTAATAACTTGAACTTGCTATGCAATAAAAAAAAAAGTGGGTGTGAAAGTGCTTATTTCGAGTCCTTAAAATACAAGAAGTAATTTCACACTGGAATAGACTAAAAAAAATGAATTCATTCATTCTGAATGAAGTGCCCCTTTGTACTACAAATATCTGATGTCTTTTGTGAATGACAATACAGAATAGCATGAAAATTTCAATCTTTACACAAATACTGTATATACATTAAGAAACCTTACATTAATGCTCTTCTGATGCATTACAATGAAAGATATTGTGACACAACAGCACTTTACATGCACGGCAATATTTACTTCTGTACTTGTAAACTAAAGCCCAAAATTTTTGGTATTTTACATTATCCATAAAATGTCTATCCATAAGCTTTGTCAAATATACTGTACATGCACAAGTCTTTATTGAGCACCAAATCTCTCGGCGCGTTTTTTCTTTATAGCGTCTTCGTCATTATCTGCTGCAGGGGCACTGATTGCTACCTTGGCAGCAGGAGCCGGTGTATCGAGGCTGGTTCTGTAAATATAGAAATATGAGATAGGACAATTTTGAAAACAGTAACGGTGCTGCAGATTAACATTATATCAGCCTGTTTTATCTACAATATTCATAAAAAAAGTAAGACAATCAATTCAAATTTGTACTTCAAATTAGATAGATATTATCTTGGAATGTATACCCTGTCAGTCAACTACAGTACAACTACTGTAATTTAGAATTCTGAAACAACAAAAATATCCTTAAAAATATATCTTCCAAAAACCTTAAAAATATATCTTCCAAAATCTTATGATTTTGTTTCTCCTATTAGGTAAAATTGCCCACCCATTTGCATTTTAATCAATCCAGCCTGCAGCGCACTGCTCAAGGCAACAATTATCAAAATAAGGCACCAAGCTGGGAAGCGGCAATGCAGTTGGTTAACAATCAAGAGGAACTGGGGTTTGATTCTCATGCAGGACAGAGAATATTGAATCTCTCTCATATTTCAATTTTTGTTTTTAAGAGTACAGTACTCTCAGAGTTCCTAGCATTTTTGTGGTTTTGACTGTATATACTTTGCAGATACAGTACTATACATTTTCTGTGCTGATGTCTTGTAATCGACAACTATCTGGATACGAATAACTTTGCCCTAATAAACAACGCATTTAAACCAACTATCCTTCCCTAGCCACCTTTACCACAAAGATTCGGACCAGGACCTGTATAGGTCACACAGCCTATATGCACAACCATCTTCTCTTTAGCTTCCCACAGTCTCAGCATGACAACTCAAGATAACTCAAGATAACATGTATTCTCATATCTTCACTAGACCTATTCTTACAGATTGTAGATGATATGTGCTTTCACTGAAGAGGACATTATGGAGATCTTGAGAAATTATATTGTTATTTACTCTTGCTATTCTAGAAACATTTAGGCACTTTAAATCTTACTTTAGACTATACAGTAGTGTGATTTATTTTATTTCAAATATTGCGTACTAGATGATGTTCGAACATGAGACATGGACACACATGAATTTGGAACATTTCTGTCATGTCTTCTGCACAACTGTTTCTTTTTTCTTATCTACAATAAATTGTTTGCAGAAATCTTTTCTCTCTCCATTATCATTTATTTACTTTAGTTGCATTCACTTTCACCTGTGCTCTCCTAAGTCTCCAAAGAGCATTCAACTATCCAACAGACTGATACACTTCTCAGTCTCTCTGTGAACAAGTCACGTATATGCTACAGTTCTCTATTCCTATTATGCCATAAATTTGTCTTTTGCAAAGCAATTAACAAAAAAGTGAACTGGGAAACACTAGAATAGCAAGACACAAGTTAGGGTGCAAGAGAGAGATCTTCTAGCTTGTAAACACGAGTTAAAAACATCAAAAGAGTAAACAGCCAAAAGTCTACTGCCCCCATGCAAGGCGACTAATGTAACCCAAACTTACTCGTGTATATATCTAACCTATGCTTAAACAATCCAACGATCCCAAGTCTATTATGTTACCTAGTAATCTGTTCCAGGAATCAACAACCCTACATCCAAACCAGCATTTTCCAAGGCTTTTTCTAAATCTAAATGTATTCATTATGTACACATTGGTCATCTTCTTCTAACCTTTCAGCATAAAATAAAATAAAATAAAATAAAATATTAATAATCCTAGAGATATCAAAGCCCTTGCATTCATAGCAAATAAATCAATCCACACATTAATTCAATACCAATCAATTAGTGCATGCAAAAAAAAAAAAATCATTCTCCTCTGATACTGATACCCAGTTCATAAGACCTAAAGCATAGGCATACTTGGTAACAAAATTAGATGGCTAAATAGTGAGTCAGACATGTGGAAAGTAATGCTGATCTGGGATTCAACAATCAACCACTTATGAAACCTGCGAGTTCTTCCTCAATCACAGCGGCTTTGTTTACATTAAACAGTTTATAAGTTTACTTTGTACTGTGATGCTTTGACACTTGTCAATTGTTTATTAAACGTAAACAAAGCTGCCATGATTCAGGAAAGACGCACAGGTTTCACTACCGGTTGCATCAATGTTTGACGAGTCCTGGCCTGAAAGATGATCAATTTAAATGATACTCACATCAAGGTCTTTTCTGTTGTAGTCTTGGTCTCCTCTACTGCCGTCTTGGTCTCCTCTGTTGCCGTCTTGGTCTCCTCTGCTTCTCCTGCTTCTCCTCCTGTTGTTGCTACTGCTGCTGCCGCTGCTGCGGTGAACCTCTCCTGCCTAACTTTTAGCTTTTCAAGTTCAGACACCTGTAAAAATTAAATGATCAATGCAGAAATGATCAAATTCTTTGACGTTATTAGTGCAGAAATTATCAAAATATTTCCAATTGATCAATGCAACAATTACAAATTCTTTGATCAACGAAACAGTTATAACAATTATTTGAACTGATCATGCAACACTTACCAAAATTATTTGAATAGAGGTAAGCTAGTGACATTCTCAAATGTTTAAAAAATTCACAAAGTGCTGACAATGATGCAGAAAACACCAAACAAAATAGACTCATCCAGTAACTGACAAGCACTGTAATATCAATAGCCGCAATAATAATGATCTTCAATGAGTTAAAACTAGCTTTCATATTTGTATTATTATAACATTTTAATTCATACATCATGTATCACTTGTTGAAATATGAGCAAGATGGGTCCGTATAAGAAAACATCCCCAAGATATGATAAAATAGAAAAAAAAATCAAGCTATGTACTATCTTTAGATAGTTTTGCATGTTAGCATTAGGCAGCTGATATAACAGGCTGTCCTCTCAAGTTGCCATGTCACAAATATGATCTTACCTGGGAGGGTCTCAAGTTCTTCTACTTCCCGAGCCCGGCAAGACGCAAGTTAGGGTGCAAGAGGGAGATCTTCTAGCTTGTAAACACAAGTTAAAAACACAAAATAGAGGAATAAGCTAAAAGTCTACTGACCCCATCCAAGGTGACTTTTATTTATATACACCCAAACTTTCTCGTGTATACATCTAACCTATGCTTAACCCTTAAACTGCGCAACGCGCCTGCAGGCTCACGTCTGGTTTGCGCAACGCGCCTCCGCGTATTTGTATTTTTCACGTTCCATTCAAAACTCCCGCGGCTACACGGGGTTCACATCAGCTTCCTCAGGGCTCTTGTAAACAGACGCCATCTTTAAAAAAAATCGTGGTCCACATTCCCGGGTGTGGGAGCCTCAGTAGTGATTGAGCAACCAAGGCTGGCGCTCGCAGCATGAGCGCACAGCACTGCTGTTCAGCGTGTGACCACAGCATCACCTAATAATGTCAAAATATATATATAACTTGTATTATTTAGCTATGATAGTGTTATAGAAGAGCCTGAGTGTGATAATGACTGGGTACAATGTTCAAATATCAGTGATTCAATGCTGTTCACGATGTTCACAGCACTAGCCACAGCACCACAGCATTATTTCGTCCATCTAGGAATCTTCAAATGATTTCTTAGGTTCCTTTTCAAAATAAACATGTGGTCAATTATTCATTTACAGGAATTAGTGACCAGGATTGTGGTTATAATTAGCGTTGTGCGTAGTATTGTGGAAGGAGGAATTTTGGTGAGGGAGGGAGGGCGAGAATTGAGGTAGCCTCATTGTGTGTGTGTGGCAGCCACTCTTGTTTTGCTCACCATACTAGCTTAGTGGTTTGCTATGGGCAAAACATATGTACATGGGTATATATAGTGTGTGTATATAGTGTAAGAACAGCAACAGGAGAATGTTGAGAGGAGCTATTTTGGTGAGGGAGGTGACGTAATCGTAGCGTCGTCTGCTGTGTGATTTTTCATGCAGTGTATGGTGGCCACTGTACTGATTGGACACAATACCGGCTTACTTGCATAGTTCTGGTAAATAAAACATGTAGATAGGTATATAGAACATGTGTAATAAGAACTATAACAGTATGGTGGGAGGAGCAATGTTGGCGAGTAAGATGTTGGAGTGAGGGAGACTGGCTGGGTGTGGCTGCTCTCACTCGAGGTGTTCTGAATGTGTTCATGGCCAAATGCTCCCATTGGCCCATACGAGGCAGCTGTTATTGGCATATACGAGGCAGCTGCTATTGGCCCATACGAGGCAGCTGCTATTGGCCCATATGAGGCAGCTGCTATTGGCCCATATGAGGCAGCTCCTATTGTCCCATACGAGGCAGCTGCTATTGGCATATACGAGGCAGCTGCTATTGGCCCATACGAGGCAGCTGCTATTGGCCCATACGAGGCAGCTGCTGTTGGCACATACGAGGCAGCTGCTATTGGCCCATACGAGGCAGCTGCTATTGGCCCATACGAAGCAGCTGCTATGCGATGTTCTGAATGTGTTGATGGTGAATGTATACAGTGTGTGACAGTGTATAGTGTGTAAATAGATTGTATGTATACATAAATTAGCATGATACATAGTAAATGTGTGCTGCATATGTGTACACAAGTGTCATGCACGTAACACAGTGTCTTTGGACAGTACGGATGTTTTACTGCCATAATATAGTGTACGTGTTCACTATACATAGGATTAGCACGTAAAAACAAATAAAATGTATTTGGAACTGTGCGAAAATAATGAACGAAAATATATTCGCGGCAACTCGCGCACCCCGCCCCGGGCGCCCCACCAGCCCTGGGAGCGTACGTCACGGGCGAACAGGGAATGATGACGTCACGCCCCAACTTACGGACCCCATAGCAGCCAAAGTAAGTACAATTTCGATTTTTTTTCTACATACCCATACTGAGGGAAGGGTTTCTGACACTTTAAAAAGAAAAAAGAATTTTTTCCTGAGAATTTATTTCCTGCGCACTGCGGGGGTGTCATATTTGGAGGCAACGCAGTTAAGGGGTTAAACAATCCGACGATCCAAAGTCTATTATGTTACCTAGTAATCTGTTCCAGGAATCAACAACCCTATTTCCAAACCAGCATTTCTGTAGGCCTCTTCAAAATCTAAACTTTTTCAGTGTGTATTCACTGGTCATCTGCTTCAGATCTTTAACCTGAGGACCCACGAATAAAAAACAGGACAGCCCCCCCCTCAATTCATCAACCAGCTATGATTTATAGTACAATGGGGCCTCGACTTCCAATGCTAATCGGTTCCCAGAAACAGATCGGAAGTCGAAGCGAATTTTCCCATAAGAAATAAAGGGATTTGAATTAATCCATTCCCCACCCTCCAAAATATTAACATAAAAATACATTTTATACTGAATACAATGTTTTTTTTCTAACTACAATACAGTACCAAAGTTACTCTTACCTTTATGGAGGGCTCTTGATGGCGTATGGAAGATGGTGATGGGGGAGGAGGAGAGTTGTTACTGTTTGGAAGGGGAGTCCCCTTCCATTATCACATCAGGCAGTGATGTTTTCGCTGGGGTACTCTCTCTCCTACGTTTTGCCTGAATACCACTAGGACCTGGTTGTGGTTCAGTGCTTGTTTGTCTCACTACAAATTTGTCAAGAGACATTTGTTTTTCCATTCGTTATAACATTTGTCTGTAATGATGCACCACTTTAGCACCCATAATGTCCTTTTTCTTAGCTAGTATGGTGGATACCGTTGACTGAGATTTGTTGTACTGCCTAGCCAGTTCACGTACCTGCACACCATCTTAATATTTACGAATGATCTCTTGTTTCTGCTCTACGGTCATTCTTACATGGGCTCTCATATGTTGAGCCTTACCACTGACTTTCCTGGGACTCATGGTGTATTATATAATAATTACTTTAATGTTCAAAATGTAAAAAATCACAAAAGCGGAATTTCTTATAGGCGCGATCGTCACTAAGCGGGTAGCTGTAGTAAACTGAGGCAGGTCGGACCGCGTGACCGGGAACCACGCTATCGGCCGACCCAAACGTGTACCAACAAATATTGGATGTCGACAACACCATCGGATGTCGAGTCACATTTTTCGATGAAATTTATATCGTAACTCGAAACTATCGTAAGTAGGGGCAATCGTATGTCGAGGTGCCACCGTACATCAAATTTTGGCTCTTGGGGATTTATATGTCAAAATGCGATGTACTATTCGAGAGGCCAGTTTGAATATGAATATGGCAAAATGTATATCATTCTATAAGAATTTTGTTCAACCCTTCCACTGTTCATCCCATCAAGAGATGGGATGGCTACTTACCGGCAAAATGCTCATCCCCTCAGGAGAAATATTAGGGTATGGCATAAGATTTTAAAACTCCCATTGGTACATGAAGCTTACATCAGATTTCTCAAGCCTCCAATAAACACACTCCAATTTGAATAAAAAAAAAATTGACATCATTCTTGGGTGTGAGGGTCTCGGTACTCATTGAGCAACCAAGGCTTGCGGTTGCAGCACAATCTAACAACACTGTTGCTCAGCTTATGTTCACAGCATCACTTAAAAATAACAAAATGTGCACCCCTATTATTTTGCAATGATAGTATCATAGAAGATCCTGATTGATAAAGACTATACACAATATTCAGATATCGGTAAACACAACGATGTTATCTTGAGATGATTTCGGGGCTTAGCGTCCCCGCGGCCCGGTCCTCAACCAGGCCTCCTTTTTGTTACACACCCCCAGGAAGCAGCCCATAGCAGCTGTCTAACTCCCAGGTACCTATTTACTGCTAGGTAACAGGGGCACCAGGGTGAAAAACATTTTGCCCATTTGTCTCTCCCTCCACTGGGGATTGAACCCAGAACCTTAGGACTACGAATCCAAAGTGCTGTCCATCCAGCTGTCAGGTGACCCTAAACGTGTTTATGACTTTGCAGCGAAGCAGACAGCCACAACATCCTGCCATTGTTTGGTGCATCAAAGCCTCTTGAAACTATAATGCATGTTTCTTTAGAAAATAAACTTGCACAAAACAATTCATATTCAGGATTTAGTCAACAAGATTCTGATAACAATGGTAGCATTATGCACACAGTTGGCGCTAGGCATATTATATTGGAGGCATTATGGCAAGTCAGGTGGCATCGTCAGCTGACTAGAGTGTAAACTCTATGTTGTTTGGCTCCACCAGGCCATCTTAGTGGTTCATAATGATGCACAAAAATGTAGATAGTTATATATAATGTGTGTATATAGTATAATAACATCAAAAAGTGTGTTTTATTGTTCAAAGAATATAATATTTAATTCATATCAGTGAACTGAATATATCTCTGTACCAATATTCTACACATTCTAATTTATGACACAAATAGTATTATTGACAGCCTAATACAACATCTTGCTTGAAAAACCACAGTAAAAACATTCAAAATATGAAGAAAATATTATATATTCAATGTGTGCTGTTGGAATTTAGTGGAAAGTATGAGTGACTAGGCTAAACTCTGATAACCAGTTATAAAATTATTACACTTGCCAGAAACAATTAGTGACTAGTAATTGTGCATGAAAATGTAGATAGTTATGAATGTGGATGAGGTTCTGGAAGTTTTTCTACCTTCTTGCAGAAAAGTGTTGTTTTTTCTTTAAGACTTCCACTTTTGTTCCCTAGATATTTCTTATCCTTGAACAAATGTGGGCCTCTGATGTTCATGCAGTGTTCTCCGACTGTGCCTATGGCACCTCTACTCTTCACTGGCTCTATTCTGCATTTCCTTCCATATTCCTTCAGTACGCTGTTATTTTACTGAGTAAATTTGGGACTTGGCCCTACATTATTTTCCATGCATATAATATTTTATACTTCTCTCGTCTCCTTTCTAGAGAGTACATTTTGAGAGCTTTGAGATGATCCTAATAATTAAGGTAATTTATTGTGTCTATGTATGTATATGTTCACTGTATTCCCTGTATTTCAGTACTCTTCTACTCTGAAGAGGAAAGTGAGTATCGTGCAGTACTCAAGGTGGGACAGCACCAGTGATTTGAATAGTATCAGCATTGTGATGGAATCCCTGGATTTGAAGGGTCTTGCAATCCATTCTATCATATCTCTAACTCTTATTTTAGCTTGGTTATGCTTCCTGAATGTTAGGTCATCAGACATCATTATTCCCAGATCCATTATATGTTGCTTTCCTACTATAGGCAGATTTAATGGTGTTTTGTACCCTGCATTTTGTTTAAGGTCTTCATTTTTACCATACTGTACCAAAGTACTGTACTGTACCTGGAATCTATTACTGTTAAATATCATGTTATTTTCTGCTGATTAATAAAAAATCCCACATTATCTTGTTATCTTGAGGTTATCTTGAGATGATTTCGGGGCTTTTTTAGTGTCCCCGCAGCCCGGTCTTCGACCAGGCCTCCACCCCCAGGAAGCAGCCCGTGACAGCTGACTAACACCCAGGTACCTATTTTACTGCTAGGTAAGAGGGGCATAGGGTGAAAGAAACTCTGCCCATTGTTTCTCGCCGGCGCCTGGGATCGAACCCAAGGACCACAGGATCACAAGTCCAGCGTGTTGTCCGCTCGGCCGACCGGCTCCCTTATAGGGAGCTCCCCATTACATTGAATGTAATGAAACAAAGATTTCTGGGTGAGCCTCACTGGCTCCCTGAAGCTATTACACTGATATACTATTACAGACAAGGAAAATAATTATTGAGTGCACCTCAAGAGTTATGACTTACACATGAAATGTATAACCTTATGTGCTCAAACAGAACCTGATGAAAATTAAAAAGCATTATTTACTCACTCTCTGATACATATAAGAATTAAATGATCAGACAGAAGAGTATAACAATATAACACTTACCTTTGCTAATGACTTTGAAGTAACTTCTCCAAATCTTTCAGCACGAGCCTTGAGCTTTTCTACATCTGTACCCTGTAATAACCAAAGGTAACAGCTTACAAAATTGCAATCATAGAGCAGTAAAATTTCCTAATAATGGGTATCCACTGTTCTGAAATATTTTACTGAATGCTGTAAAATACAAAAATGGAATGAATTACTGGATGTTTATATCTCAGCCTATCTACAACCAACTGGTTCTCGATGCTTAACATTTTTAAGTGCATTACAATGTTTCATCCTGGCCTGAAGTTTTTAAATTGATCCCCATCCTCCATTACATTCCTATGATTAGTAAAAACTGATTTCATGTTGAATGTCTGGAATGCTCATTAATCCTGAACTGTATGAAATACATCCCATTCTTGTGATTTGATTGGGCATGTACTGCACTATACTCTCGAACCCTCAACAGGTATGCTCCAAGTATAAATCCAAGTCAACAAGGCTTTAGAGCATGAAGATCTTGTGTTCTGCAATTATTTGACCACTATAACAAAATTAAGGGTATTTAAAACCAAATAAAAAAGCAATGAACCCCGTCAAGCAGATAAGCAGTCCAGCAGGATGTCTACACCAACCAGTCATCGAGGCAGGCTGCCAGCCCGGAAGTCACCGGAACCTCGAAATGTGTGTAAGAACCTCTTACATACAGTGTAAGAGGAACTGTACCCAAACAAAACCGGATCCAACACAGAGGCGTAACTGGGTCACACATGAGGTATGCGCCAAGGGTCCCCCGAGCCTCTGCAAGACAAAGTCAAAAGGAAGAAAACCTCTGAAAAGATGAATCCGAGGAACCCAAGGGCACCTGGAAATGAACCTGGGGGAAGCCCCACCTACCACATTTACTGGCAGATGAGACGCACAATGTTAATTAATTTATTTTTTTGGGGGGGGGGGGGGGCAGGGGGGGATAAAAACACGGCAAAAACAGCTGTAATACAGACTCGGTATTAAAGCTAATACCGAGGGCCATAGGCTTGGGAGTCGGATGAGCATACAGGGCAAGGTCGCCAGGCAATAAAATCGGTGTCCATAATTAAATAAAGAAACAAGCTAATGACCACAAGACTGGGGTAATAATATACAGATGGACCACAGTCTTGTACACAAGACAAGACTGCCCTGGGAACACAAGACTGGGAGATATGACCACCACCGACAATTCACCAGTGGAACGGACAGGGTAGGAAAAACTGGATGAAACAACATGATTAGTTCACGAATAATGGAACACAGGAGGTAATCGAGTACCCAAAAGAGCAACAGAGATATGAAAAAGAACTTGTCCAGAGGCAGAGTAGTAAGGAAAGGGAATGCAGGAGGCAGTGATGAGGTGGCGGTTGCAAACATAGAAATGCAGGGGCTCAAGAGGCTCAGAAATCTGCACACCAGAAGAATGACAGGCAAGAGGCGGGCCCGAAGAGCCGAAGCGCAACCCCTGCAAGCACAACAAGAAGAGTACAAAGAGACGAGTACAAACTTACCAAAACTACTGATGACACCTCGGCAGTGATGCAGGAAACACGTACCAATTCACGAACCTTCCCACCCCTTTTATAGCAGACATAACCCACACCTGAGACATGTCACACAAAAGTGAATGACAGGGTCACTGTTAAGAACAAGAGCGCATTAACCCTTACACTGCTCAGGGGTCCTGGGGACATTTACACCCCTGTGCGCAAGAAAAAAAAAATTCAAATTTTTTTTTCGTCTTCTAAACACGTTAATTTGTGTCCCCTGAGCACGGGAAAAATAACAAAAAAATCGTAGGTGACATATTTTGGGCGCAATTGACCGAGGAAGTCTGGCAAAAAGTGGGCGTTGACAGAGCGATCGTCAGGGCCGGTCAGCGTCACCCGCGCTGACAGGTGGGAGTTGCCACAAAGATATTATTACCTAATTGTTTCAATGTCTCCGATTGATTTTTTTTTTTTTTTTGCAGTAATATTATTCAATAGTGTGTATTGTAATATATTTATATAATAAAAGTGGTGAATAATCGCTATACTCAAAAGTATGGTGTGCATATTTGTGATTCTATTATTATGTTTATAAAACAATAAACAAATAGTTTTGCTGCTATTACACTCTATACACAGGTTTTATATAAGTATCTGCATGTTTTGGTCACCATAACGAACCACTAAGTTGGTATTGAGAGTCGAAAAGCAACGAAGAGTTACCGCCACACACCAGCCAGCCACTCGCTGCCACTCCCTCAACACACGCACTAAACTTTCTCCCCAACAATACCATTTGTGGTGTTATTACACTATATACAGACGTTATATATAAGTATGTATATATTTTGTTCACCACAACTGTACAGCTAAGCTGATATAGTTAGTTCAGGCACTAAGAGTCGTCGCTATACACAGCTGGCGGCTCCCTCACTCATTCAAGGTCACACGCACTAAACTTTCTCCCCCAACAATACTGTTTGCAGTGTTATTACCCTATATACACATATTATATATAAATATCTACATGTTTTATGCACCGTAACTGTACACCTAAGCTTGTAGTGCGCCCAAAGAGCATAGTGGCCACTCTCTAAACAGCTAGACAAATCGTGCAGACGACGTCACCTCCGTCACCCAAATGGCTCCTCCCAGCATAACCTTTTGCTGTTATTACACTAATACACACATTATATATAAGTATCTACATTTGTGTTCACCATAGAGAACCACTGAGCTGGTATGGTGAATGTAAACAATAACAGGTGGCCACACAGTCAGTAAACGATGCTGTCTCCCTCCGTCTCTCAGCATCACTCCTCCTACAGCGCTAATTATTACAACAATCCTGCTATTATCACAACCCTGGTTATTTATATCACAGTCAGGGGTCATCTGTAATATTGTCATCGCTAAATAATAACAATTATATATTTATTTTGACATTTTTCGGCGATGCTGTGGTCACAAGCTGAACAGCAATGCTGCTCGCTCATGCTGCGTGCGCCAGCCTTGGTTGCTCCAACAGTACTGTGCCTCTCACACCTGAGAATATTGCCCACGATTTTTTTTAAAAATGGCGTCTGTTTACAAGAGCCCTGAGGAAGCTAATGTGAACCCCGTGAAGCCGCGGGCCATTTGAATCGGGCCTGGCACCCTATGGCGTATATATACGCCATGCGCACCGTGGGACATGTTACTCAGGGCGTATATATACGCCATGCGCAGTTTAAGGGTTAACTAAATGAAAAATGCCCCAAAAAGCAGGAAAAGAATAATAAAGTTTCAACTACCCAGCCATCATATGCAAAGAGCGGGTGACAACAAACCACAGTTGAGAGAAGGTGCGCCACGACCGGAGCGCCGCCATTGCAGCCAGTTGCGGCAACTCAAACTGTAGAGCAAAATTTTTACCAAAAATATAAACAAAGGGGTACCAAAAGAAGCAGAAAATAATGTGCAATAAATGTATGATGAACCAAACAAAAAAGTCATTATATTAATACATATATTTTTTATCCCCCTCCCCCTCTGGACAAAATTTTCAAGCAAAAGATGGACACGCCTGATGCGAGGGTGCGTAAATCATGCCGGTAAAACTAATCCAGAAAGAGAAGGAGATAAAAAAAACCCTCCCTTGCAGCATCAACCTCTACCCAGAAGTCACAAGGGCTCAACACAGGCCCTGGGGAAGAGCACTTTTCCAAGCCCACCATCTACTGAAGAAAAGGCACCATCCAAGGGAAAAGCTTCCAAGAAGGGAGTCTGCTGAGTTGACCCCAGCAACCTCGGTGGGAAAATTGAACTCAACCACCTCCGCGTCTGAACCGGAAGGGGCAGCTCCCAAAGCCACCTGAGTCTCATCCCGAGCTATACCCTGTCCTGACTCCAAAACCCTCAGACGTTCAAGAGCCGGAAGCAGCATTCCATTTTGGTTTTACGATGTGTTTTGCAAGGAAGTGCATGACCATTAAATCAAAAAATACAAAATGAGGCCAAGCAAAGTTAGGACCATGCTCTTGCTTGATAAAGCAGCTGCTCACCCCCATGTTGGGACCTTAATGTCACATGATGGAACCATACGGCACTTCCTCCTAATACCACCTCTCTCATCTAACCCATGGATCAGGGCGTTATCTGTGCCACTGACATTTTGTACACTAAAAATACGCTCAATGAAGTTTTGGTGGTTTTTACCTCTCGAAGAAGATTAGAAAGGCCATTAACAACTGAGCCAAAGTGTGAAGTAAAAAAATCGACTTTGAAGAATTCATGGAAGAAAATGCTCACAGCTACAGTGAATGAAGAGGAAGAGTAAGATACATGTTATGAAAGATTTCATAGAAATGAAATCTGTAGAAAGTTTTGATATGCTGTGAAAATTTAGGAAAACAAGATGTGGTTCAATGGCTAGAAAGAGATGCTGATGACCTAGGAAAAGGTATAAAGCACGAAGATTTTCTCGAGGCTGTTTGTAGTGAGGTGGATGACGAGGACGACAATGACAATGAGGGATCAACATGACAACTAAATAGTTTACTCATGTCTTCTGTTGATATGCTTATTAATTTTCTTCCAACTGTACTAATTAATCCAGAAGCTGGAAATATGTACCAGCTCTTGAAGCAAACCAAAGAGCTTATTCCATTCACCGGGGCTGAATGGGCCTCGAACCCTGGACCCCACGTGTGTGAAGCCGACGCTCTATCTCTTTTTCGAAGAGACAGATCACCTCAGCTAATCTATCTTTCAAATGAGCATAAGAGAGACCAATGAACACAGGAGGCAAGCAAATTTTATTCTTATTTGGTAAGAACACCAAGCCAAGGCCCTTCAACCAGTGATGCTTTGGCTGCTGGCAGTCAAAGGTGACCTTGCCAAGCTCATGTACAGTAATTTTAGTGGTGTGTTAAGTTAGGTTATGTTATGTCAGGGATACCTGATCAACCAGGCTGTGACTCATACATCAGGCTGCGAGCAGCCGTGTCCAACAGCCTAGTTGACCCGTCCAAACAACCAGGAGGCCTGGTCGACAACCAGGCCGGGGGGGGACCGGGCCGGGTTGGGGGGCACTAAGCTCCAAAATCATCTCACGGTATCTTGAGATGATTTCGGTGCTTTAGCATCCCGCGGCCCGGTCCTTGATCAGGCTTCCTTTTTGTTACACACCCCCAGAAAGCAGCCCGTAACAGCTGTCTAACTCCCAGGTACCTACTTACTGCTAGGTGAAAAGAAGCATTAGGGTGAAAGAAACTCTGCCCACTTGTTTCCGCCTCCGCTGGGGATAGAACCCGGAACTATAGGACTACGAATCCCAAGCGCTGTCCACTCGGCCATCAGATCCCGATAGATAGGCTAGATAGATAGGTAACCTCAAGGTACGTAATTAAACATTCCCAATACCATCATCCAAGCAAATGAACTACAACAAGGTAAGCTGAAATTTCTCTTGTAACCAAATTCTTTAAATCCTCCCTAACCATGGAGAACTTTTAGTGTGTGGAAATAAGATTTATATAGGTTGTGGTACAACAAATTATGAATATGTTCATTCCTGGTAATTCATTCCAGAACTTTCCTGGTAAGGATGCCTGCTTATCTGGCGAGGGATCCTTCCCATATAATCCTGATAAATGACAGCAGTCAGTATTAGTTTAACTCATTTCCATCAATTAAAATTTAAGATTTACACCTCCAAAAGCCTACTTTTATTTAACTAAGTGCAAAAAATTCAATACAAGTTTAAGAAAGTCTTACCCCTGTCTCCATAGAAAGCTTGGCCGGTTTCTTATTAACTGTCGCCCCATTTGTGGCAGTGCCAAAGCGGGCTGCACGGGCTAACCTTCTTGCTTCCTCCGTCATTGGAATGCCAAATCTCTCGGCTCTTGTTTCAATTGCCTGTTTGTACAAAAATACATTTATCAATAAAATTACTTTTTAGAAATCCAACAAAAATGCACACATCAATACTTAATTATTAAATTATCTTCTCTAATAAATTTAAATATGTAATTTATGGCAGGTATTATTCACAGCAGATAGAATTCCCTTACTATGCACTTGAAATAATTATAAAAAAAAAACTAGCAATGGAGAAAGTTTGGGAAAATGGATGTTTGACAAGTGTAAATGGAAATGAAGTTGTCTTAGTAGATGTCCACCCTAAGAGGGGTTCATTTCTGTCAAAAGCTTTCTTGGAGCATAGATTCAACCAGGCATAAAAGACAAAGGCAGGAAGACAAAATGGAACAAGAGAATTTGCTAATGAATCTATAGATAGGATGTAAAAAATGTGATGAGGCTATAGACAGATGTAAAAGATGTGATGAAGCTATAGATACATGTAAAAGATATGAAGAAGCTACAAATACAAGTAAAAGATGTGATGAATCTATAGATACATATAAAGATGTGAGGGCCAAGAGAAAAATATCTGTGGCAGTGCATGCCACCACAGGTTTTGCAGAGTTGTGAAAAATTAGGTTAAAGTGGGAGATGAATGTTCCAATTAGAGCAAGTGTGTGACAAGTGCTTAAATGGACAAAAATTAGAGACAATACAAGAGTCTATTGCACGGTACTGTATTACTAAAAGGAGTGAATAAGAATCTGCCATTTATAACTAGTAAAAAAAAATGAATATTTTTTCAAAATGAACATATGAAGAAGACCAGTAGAACAGAATATAGACAATAGGGGAAATTAGAGAATCTATGAATACGTTAAAGATGGAGAAGAGGTTATGGTATATATAACATTAGGTGTCAGAGTACATGGTGGGAGAGTGGGGTGCCAGACAACTCGACAAAGGCCAGTGGTCCCTATATCTAAGAAAATGGGAAAAATGGCTGGATGTCAGAACCATGAGATTGGTATTCTTAGCATCCAAGAAAAAGTGTCTGTATATACAACTCATCCTCCTGTTTAGATAGTACTGAACCTATTGCGACACTCATCAATAGTCACTAATTCGTACGTACTTTGCTATAAGATAATAGTATACTGACTAGTACTGTAAATAATTCATTTAAAATAAATGAAGCTAAAACACAAACTTAAATATTCCTAGGCCTAGTATAGCACACATATGTACTATATTAGGCCTCAGATATCGTGCATTAGGCCTAGGGAGGTTAGGTTAGTCTAGCCTGTCAAAGCAACCCAAGTAAAAAATAGTTTTCCAGTTTGTCAAACTTAATAGTTCAGATTTCTACTTTCTAATTTTGTTGTATGTTGGTATATATAATATGGTCCTCATCATTAATATAAGTACTAATAAAACAGGAGGATGGGTTGGTATATAATAACTGCCCCAATCATACTAACTTGAGGTTATCTTGAGATGATTTCGGGGCTTTAGTGTCCCCGCGGCCCGGTCCTCGACCAGACCTCCACCCCGAGGAAGCAGCCCGTGATAGCTGACTATCACCCAGGTACCTATTTTACTGCTAGGTAACAGGGCATAGGGTAAAAGAAACTCTGCCCATTGTTTCTCGCCAGCGCCCGGGATCGAACCCGGGACCACAGGATCACAAGTCCAGCGTGCTGTCCGCTCGGCCGACCGGCTCCCGTCTACTACTACTACTACTACTTTTATCTACCAGAGGCCTTTTTCCTACCACTGAGAGTAAGATAAATATATAACAAAAAGTGGGACAATGGAATAAATGTAGAGAACAGGTCACCATAATGAGGCTGAAACTAATATCCCAACCCATACATCTGAAATGTGACGACACTTTGGTCCACCTGGACCCTTATCTAGGACCGACCGAAACAGCGTCACTAATTTCTTTTCATGTGTAGGTTGAGTTATAGGGAAGAAATGATTTCAAGATGGACATAGTAGAGGATGCATGTGAAAATGATTTCAAGATGGTCATGGTAGAGGATGCATGTGAAAATGATTTCAAGATGGTCATGGTAGAGGATGCATGTGAAAATGATTTCATGATGATCATGGTAGAGGATGCATGTGAAAATGATTTCAAGATGGTCATGGTAGAGATGCATGTGAAAATGATTTCATGATGATCATGACAGAGGAGGCATGTGAAATTGCAAGATATGGTGGTAGAGGATATATGTGAAAAGGATTTCAAAACGAACATGGTAGAGGCTGCATATGAGAATGATCTCAAGATACTCATGTTCTTTAGAAATTTAAGAAAGACTACAACAAAGCTGATAGAACGGCACGCTTGGGAAATGATACGCACACGATTGGCAGAATTCTACTAAAAACATAATTTATATATATAGCAAAGAACATGTGCAATAGTTAATGATTCAATGAGTAATTGGTTTGATTTTAACAGGATTTATCCAGCCTTGCAAGGGTATACCATGGTTGTAGGAGTATACCAGAGCTGCAGGAATACACTAGGGTTGTAGGAGTATATCTGTAGGGTGGAGTGAAAAATGACCTTTTCCTAAATAAATAAATAAATAAATAAATAAATAAATAAATAAATAAATAAAGAGTACTTAGTCCCTGACAATTATGCCAAAAGATGGAAAAAAATGTTTTTTTTTCCGCCATTTCTGAGCTGAACACTGCTCTGAACCCTTCCACAAGGGCTCAAAATGGCCAGGATTTTTGTAACTAATCAACTGCTGATGCTGGAGACATGATTTACGGCTCAAAATTTGCAGAATACTCATGTCTCTATATGTCTAACAAGGAATATGTCTATTTGAGCAAGAAAAGTTATTGGAAAAAAAAAAAAAAAAAAAAAATTTGGGGGCGGGGGGACTGACATTGGTGAAAGTGGCAAAAATCATCTTCCATTAGTAGGCGATATCATCCATCGTAATTTTATTCGCCTACTCTGTAATGAGTAACATTTCCTCACCACCACCTCATTTATTTACATTTTCTTGAGAATTTAAAAAGTAAAATACCTGCCTGATGGGGTTCTGGGAGTTCTTCTACTCCCCAAGCCCGGCCCGAGGCCAGGGATAGTGGGATAGTTATTTGGTAGTTAATGTTAATACAGTAGTTAAATAGTTAATGGTAGATAGTTAATGAGATAGTTATTTGTGGAACACTGGTTTCTGTTCAACCACAACCATTCCCTGGAGGCCTAAACACTGTTTGCCAGATGGTCAATGCAAGAAGTTCATCTGCCCTTTAAAATCGGTATAGATGTCTAGCCATCTTTCCATTGACTGGAGCTTATAAAAATGGCATTGTTGTATCAAGGGTTTTCATAAGTTAGTGGGATGTTAATCTTTTGACAAATCAAAGTGTCTCTTTTTCAAAATCAGCAACGTGCACTGACGACGCAGTCACCACCTCATCATGTCTCTCAACAGACTGGTTGTGACATGGATGGGTGAACTGCAAAGGTTTTATTCCCCACTCCTGTATATCATAATCTGTCAAGCAACCAATTGGCTGGAGGCTGTTGATGACAAAAATTTACACCAACCAAGTTATGGTAACATTTTGCCATCCAGTGTAATGCTGGTAGATGGAATTGCCATACATTAATGTTTTCTCACACTCCAAAAGAATTTTCCTTGTCATCAATATCAACAAATCCACCCCTTAAAATTTGCATAAAGGAGAGTAAATGATGGAAATTTTCCACGTACTGAAAGTACTTGTGCACACCCAACGTCTATATTTCTTCATCGCTCTCGCCTAACACTGCAACTAAGACATTTTCTGGGTGTGCATAAATATGCAGTTTTTTTTTTGCACATCTTCAGAAAAGGTAGTAGGATCTCTATTACCTTAAAGGCTGTTTCCGCACAACATTATTTGACAACCGAGTAATTATTTGAATCATATTGAAAACGTGATTTGATCCACACGTTAACTAGCTGTTGATTTAATTTCAAGCAAAGTTGGGAAAATACACTTGAAAGCAGAATTGCACCCGAGAGGCCAGGTTTGATGACGGTTTATCCGACACACAGAATTGAAGGATTCTGCAGCCAGGGTTAACTACTGTGAATGTACAATAGGACCAACCTCCAGATATTGCAGATCACTGTCCACTGTTCCCAAAATAATTGCTTAACACTTTCGTGCTCTAGCGACAACACACTTCGTCGTTCATTTTTCCCTTGATTCTACTCTAGCGACGACATCCGGAGTCGCTCACTAAAATATTTGTTAAAAATTTAAATTTTATCCGATCAACTTGGGGATAGTATAAACATGTTTGCCATTAAATTTTCGTTTTCTCCAATAGCCACATGGCCTATTTGGGAAAACGGCATCATCGTGGTAAGACCATTGTATTGTTGACACGACGAGTGTAATCGACGTAGTTTTTTATTTGGTGCCGGTCTAGCGCATCCTTGTGTGACGTTTTATACCTATGTTCTTCTAGAACATTCAATTGGAACACATTGGTACAAAAATTAAGTACGTACATCGAAAATTAAGGTCAGGACAGTGAAAAGAATATACACTTTTCAATAGGTGTTTCGCCGATCTGCCGTCGGGTGTGCGGAAAGAGGTAACATGGTCACGCCGTGACCATGATTCTACATTTATATGCATATGTCCGTGTAGGGAATTTTATTGCAATCTCAGTGATACCAAATTTAACGCTGCAGGACAAGTGTGGAGTTGACAACCCTGAAGAGAATAGAAACATTTCGTCGCTGTTTGGCGCTCACGGCTAGTGATCGACATACCTGTAGTTCTTTATTTGGTGCTGGTCTAACTCATGCTTTGGTGACATTTTATACTTGTATTCTTCTATAACATTCTATTGCGAACACATTGGTACAAAAATGAAATACGTACATCGAAAATTAAGGTCAGGACAGTGAAAAGAGTATACACTTTTCAGTGTTGCCACTCGATCGCCTGAAACGCCCTGCGCACTTGGGGCACATTTTCTTTTGTGTGTGGAGAGCGTAAAAATGTTAAGCCTGGCCAAAAGTTGTGCACATCATACAGAAAGGAATTCGACAGTAAGCAGGTAAAAGAGTCCAGCTCTACTGAATCTGATGGCCCTGCTGATAATATGGAAATCTGTGAAAGTGTAAACACAAGTTTATCAGTCTCGGATGCTACCGGACGCAGGTTCGAATCCTCGTCACGGCCCTTGTGGATTTGTTCACAAGTTTATCAGTATTAGGCATCTCACCTATTAAATATCAACGAGTTAGTGCAAGGGATAAACATGGTTATGCAAAGCGTAAGATTAGCCAATAATTTGGAGAACCCGATACCTGATATTATCTTCCTAGGTGACTTCAACTTGCCTAGTCTCAGGTGGAGAATAGCAAACAATAATATTATATCAGGAAATCTATCAGGACCTAACCAACCACAGATTAGAGAACTACTTAGATTCTGTGACAAATTTTCACTCAATCAGCAGATATCAGAGCCAACGAGAAATGAAAATATTCTAGATCTGGTCTTTACGAACAATGAAGACATTATCAGAGACATTACGATATCAGATACCACATATTCAGACCACACGCTCATTGAAGTGCAAACGACCATCAATACTCAGAATAGACCTAAAACGTTGATAAAGCGAGAGGGGCTATTCAGTAAATTCAATTTTAATAATAAAAGGATAGACTGGGATATAATAAACAGGGAACTTACAAACATTCCATTGGAAATTGTTTTAAGTAATACAAGTCCTACAGGAGGCGCACTATACCAAAAGTTGTCCTGGTATGTCAAATTTCACACTCCTACAGGCAATAGAAGTGATTTAACAAAGGGTCAAAGTTGGTCATTTTTGTGGTACTTGCGCATTAAAGGGATGAGATCCCATTGAATATGGACCTGTTATTTAAGAACCAAAGCAGATTGGGCTCTAATATTTTGCAAAGTGTCATTTGGGGTCTAGGGCTATCTTACTACAAAATTTCATGGCATTTGGAGAGGGTCGAGTGGGAGCCATAGGTGATTTTTTGGTGATTTGAGATGGAATGACCCAGGAAAAATCTGCAAATTTTGAGCCATAAATCATGCCTCTAGCACCAGCGGTTGTTAAGTTATGGCCATCCTGCCAATTTCTACCCCCCTCTCCCTCTGAACATGTTCGGAGCAATTGCCAGCCCAAAAATGGTGGCAATCACCCAAAAAATATTTTTTTCTAACTTTTGCCATATATGTCAGGGAATATGAGCTACACTTTTTTCAGTTCAATTATCACTCCACCCTAATATACCAGAGTTGCAAGAGTATACCAGGGTTATAGGATTATACTAGGGTTGTAGTATACCAGGGGCCAGATTCACGAAGCAGTTACACAAGTACTTACAAACGTGTACATCTTTCCTCAATCTTTGACGCCTTTGGTTACATTTTAAACAGTTTACAAGCATGAAAACTTCCCAATCAACTTTTGTTGTTATAAACAGCCTCCTGGTGCTTTGGAGCTCATTAACTGTTTAATAATTGTAAACAAAGCCGCCAAAGATTGAGAAAAGATGGCCAGGTTCGTAAGTGCTTGCGTAACTGCTTCCTAAGTCTGGCCCCCAGGACTATTGGAGTATACAAGGGGTGTAGTATATGAGAGTTGCAGGCACACACCAATGTTGAAGGAGTATACCAGAGTTGTAGAGGTATAGAAATGTTGTAGGAGTATACCAGGGTTGTTCGGAGCAAGCATATAAATAACTGTGTATTTTAGCCATTGGAGAAAGAGAGTGAATAACTGTCTACAAAACTTATAAATTCCTGAGAATTTAAAAATCCCTGGGAAAGTCAGGGAAGCATGTTTGATCCCACCAATATTTTCTCAGATACATTATGTTCTTCTGATTTTTTTTTTTGTGCCATGAAGATTCTCATCCATCATGTTTATACCCAAGATAATGCTCACATTTTTTTCGCTGCCACTGTCAACTTTGATGATTTTCTTGGCCGAGGCACTCTCATCCGGCCCTTTTTCTTCTTCCTGGCTAGCTGGAGGTTCGTTCTCTGTCTCCGCCGCTTCCACTACCGTGGTGGGAGGCGGCTCTAACGGTGGGGCGGACCTCTTCAGGCTTATCTTCTTCTTCTCGGGCTGTTCCAAAAGAGCCGCCTCCTGAAATCATTGAATCATTCAAAATTACTGAGGAATAACTTTGTGACAAGGCAAAGTACAGAACAAAACTGCAGCAAAAAATTACTACTAGGAGTAAGCACTAGGCCAAAATGACTACACAGCACATAAAAGGAATGCAAGGACAAAGAGCTGGGATGTGAGGACAGGGACGGAACAGTGTCAAACCCCTTGGACCATCGGGGATTGAATGCCAACTCTGCAAGAAACGAGGTCATCCCCATACTGACCCAACTTGTGGGAAATTTCTCCCACCTATACATATATTTTTGTGCATACAATTTAAATTATTTAATCGCAATGAAGACTCGTCTTCTGTTTGTGTCTTACAATTAATTACATCTAATTACAATTTATTTGTAACCTTAAACCAGAATAATTATGAGTAATTATTCTGGTTACTTTATGTTGATAAATTAAGGGGATGATGAAATCCCTGTGACATATATGCATGCCACATCTACAAAGTTATTAATTTAATTAATAAAATGGATTCTTCATTAAATATCTATCAAACATAACTTTGATACTACTGTATTAGTTTTAAAATTATCCAAAAAAATTTTCTTTTATATATATGTACAAGAGTTCTTACATTCTTGTAAAGCCACTAGCACGCATAGCGTTTTGGGCAGGCCCTTAATCCTAGTAATTAATATTTGGGTTAATATATAATTAATAATAAATAAGACTCTAGAAAAATCCGACTCAATATTCCTTCTTTCTCAAATTCAACTAAATATTCAAGTGTAAATGAACGGGGTGGGGAGAAGGGAGCTGTCTCGGTTACAACCAGCAAACGCTATAGACAAGAGCGGTAGTAGCCAAGAGCTTTCTTCACCATTAATCGTGTGAACATCGTGGTGCTTTATCATTGTTGCCAGAATTTGTCCTGTCGATTCCTGGGAAGTAGTTGTTCCGGTTTCACCAAATTGTAGAATTTGGCCATTTTCTAAGTAGACTGTAGTGATTCTGGTTATGCTCTTAACTAATGATAAATAGCACACAAGCATCATAACCAATTTCCCTTAAAATATTTGTATAATCTAATGTTATGCCTTGTTGCTTTACTACATAATAACTCATTGGCAGGCTCAACTGATCTCCACACAAGAGAACGCCAGATAATATTACGACGCCACGAGTGGTTACCTTGCAATGATTTCGGCGCTTAACATCCCCGCAGCCTGAATCCCGACTAGGCCTCCTGTTTGCTGGGTGGTCAACCAGGCTGTTGGACGCAGCTGCTCACAGCCTGACGTGTTGCCATTGTCCACGTAACAACCCTTACTAATTGATGATGTCATGGCAACATAGGATTATATCTACTAAACAGCTGAGTTGTAAATGTTTTCACTAACCCAAGGGCAGAGCAGGTTAAATTATGAGACGTTTAAATTAATAAAGTAAACATTAGTACTGTAATAAATTCATATTTAATAACTTGCTCTATTCTAATCTTACTTACAATACATGTCACCTAAGATTGTGGATTTATTTGCAAAAAGATTTATACAAAATACAGTCCACTAAGCAACCAATTGAGTAACCAGTTTATTATTGAAGTAAAATTCAAATTCAAATAAATAAATCAATTCCTGCAAATATTTCCCAAACAATTCAAGTGGTTGGATACAATCATGTGTAAAAGCTATGAATATGGAAAAACAATAAGAAGAATTTTTGGCAGATTTAAAAAATCAAAATAAAAAATGGATATCCATATTAAAATTCTACATAGGGATGAGTTGTAGCTTGTTAAAAGCACATTTATGAGCTGCAGTCTACCGGAGGTAATATGACCTGCTGCAGGACAAACAGGATGAGGTTTTGAGATTTTTTTTGAAACCCTCTGGTTTTGAGATGAGACATTAGAGAGAGATCCTCCTCCTCCTCCTCTCTGTTTACTACTGCATAGATTACTTAAAAAATTCCTAAACCTTCCAGTGTTTTCCGGCGCTATGGCATGCCACCCAGATTCTCCAGTTTGTGCCTACATTTTCTTAACTTGTCTTGTCTAGTCTTATCTGTGTCTTGCTGACAAAATGTAACACTAAGAGATGCATCAATATTCCCTTATTCACAAATGTTTCAAATTTGGAGATTTCTTGACAACTGTCTCTTTTATGATTATTTACCTTTGACTTGCCAATTAGCACACCCACGGAAGTAGCCACATATCCGTAAGATAGCAATTTTCATAAGCATTTCTTCAATCAGCTGCATGTTTTTAATTACATGTAATTTGCCAAGATTTGCAGACAAGACTATTGCATCATTTAACTTTGCCAAAAGATTTTATGACAATATTCTGTTTTCAAAATTGTTCATTACCGTCTAAAAATGCGTTTTCCACTCTATAATGAAATACTATATAATGAAAGACATGATAAAAATTTAGGTATCTCAACTAAATAAAATCATTACAGTACTATATACAGTATGCTACATGCCCCAAGTAAATTAAAAGGGTATTTTTGAGTTTTTTGTTTTGTAAAACTATTTGAGTTTTACTTATTTAAAAAAGCTAATATACAGTACTTTTAACTTTGGTCTAGAGAAAGAATAGCCCATTCTCAAGCAAGTTACATACATCTCGTACTCTTATGTTCCCGCCTAAAGCTGCCTCCTCCTCTTGGGGAGTCAATTTCCCCAACTCCGCAGCATCCATATCTTCTCCACCTAAGATCTCTTCTTCGTCGAAGTCCTCGTCATCGCCTTCAACTTGACCAAGCTCAACATTCCCTCCTCGTGGGAAAAACATACAATTAAAATACTGTACTATAATAATTATAATAAATGATAAAGTACTATAAATAAGTACTGTACTGTAAATTATAAGGCTCCTGCAGGTGAAACTACTTCTTCAATAACATTTACTTTCAATTTGGTGAATCTCTTCATCATCACACAACAGACATCCTCAAACAAAGCAGAACCACTTGACTATTTAACAAACATTGCTGGATAATGAAGCTAGGTTCTCAAACAACCCAAGACTTGGTGATAAGCACAAGTACAATGTTTACCTTCTGAAGGAAACTAAGATGCATTGCATATTAGTGGCTTTATTTAATAAGCAACCCCTATACCTACAAATTCATCTCTGCAATATGGCATGCATATGTTATGAAATTTGTTTTGAAATTATTACTACTGTATGTTGCCATCTGTATCATAATATTTAATACAATTCTGATGTTTTGAAAAACACAGAACAGAGAAACTTAAAAAATCTGAACCACATTAAAATAGAAACTTAAAATCATGAGAGAGTTGGATTTGTAAGCCTTCCAACTAAGCATGCATCCTAATCAAGCAACCCGTCCTCGCAAATTCGTATAGTCAATATTGACTTATTAAATATGTGCATAGGTGACATACTAAACATAATAGTTTACATTGAAAAGCTTCATAGAAAACACCGACCTTACCTAACCTTGTTAGTATGTTAAGATAAGCATCTTATAGCTTCGTAATTATAATTGTTACTTAACCTATTATAGGTATAGGTTAAGTAATATTGTAATTACGAAGCAATAAGATGCTTATCTTAACATACTAACAAGGTTAGGTAAGGTCGGTGTTTTCTATGAAGCTTTTCAAGGTAACTATTATGTTTAGTATATTACCTATGCACGTATTTATAAGTCAATATTGACTATACGAATTTGCGAGGACGGGTTGAATCAAGTTAACATACATATGAACTAAACCAAAACAGCTTACCACTTCCTATTGCTTCCTGTAATCTCTCGATAAGCTCGGTCTTATTTCCAGCTACTGATAATCCCCGAGACTTCAGCTCCTTTTTCAGGTCAGCCACCTGCAGAAACAATGGATATAAATTGAACAGTTTAGATTCAGGAAAGACCTGGGTAAATACTGTTTGGAAACAGGGTTGTTGATTAATGGAGCAAACTACCAGGTAAAATAATAATGAGATCGCTGGATTGTCTTAAGTGTAGGCTAGACATATACAGTACATGGGCGAGTTCGGGTGGATATAAAAATGAGCTGCCTCGTATGGGTCTTGTAAGGGCCATGGACAGAAAAAAAAAATGGAAGAAATTGCATGTTCCAATAACATATTGAAACATGAAAGATTTGGAAAGATATATAAAATAAAAAGTATATTGTTTACTGTGCCTTGGGGAATGCTTACAAAAATACTGTTTTAATGTTGAGCCACATTAAATTTAAGGGGCTATATTGAATGGAAATTTCTTATATTTTCAGTCCTTAAATTGTTGGATAACACAGACATACACACACCTAGAAAGATGAATTATTGGTATAAAGAACATGTCTACAAAAACTAAATCAACACAAAACACCCAGTTTCTGTTATCAGGCCGCCAAAAAAAGTATCATACATTATCCCTCCATTTGACTGATAATGGACCAAAACATACTGACACACTATGCTACGTGCATAAAAATATCAGGCCTTACACAGCCAGTAGTTCCATGGAACGAACAACGGAACATTCATTGTGTCTGTTGCAAATACAATTCACGCAGTGGTCACAATGGTGGCAGAACATTATGAAAGCACAGTACTGTGGTATATATATACTGTAAACTGCATATATACAGACACAGACATACAATGCGTACACAATAAGTAGGCCTACCTAACTCATAAGTTCTTGTGCATCTATTGCTTTCTGTACATAGAACAATGCAATAAGGACTGTTTTTGTATAAATGTAAAAATAACATGGAAGTGTCAATGGAATAAGTGATCACATTCTAGAAACAAGCAAATTTTGCATGGAGTATAAATTTTTTTAAGCCTTTTTCATGTTTATTTATGTGCGACTTTAGTACATCCGTGAAAAAAAGACCCCCATATGGTATGGAATGTGCAGTACAGTATACAAATGTTATGATATTGGAAGACAGATGTATGGTCCCCATAACCAAGGCTAAAACTCTACACAGGGTTGTGGGCAGTGATAACCCTGGAAACACAAACCGAAACTGTCTCTATTTCCGCTTGTTACAACTTGTAATAAAGTTGTTACATCTTGGCTTAACTGTTATGACATATTAGAACGTTGTTACAACTTGCTATATTGGTTGTTATAACTGGTTAGGTGTTTAAAACTTGTTCGAACTTTGTACCAACATCTAGTTTCGGTTGTGTGTTGCGGAAGTGCAGTCGGTTCCAGCCGACAAGGCCAGGCTTCAGTTCCCATGGCAAGGCCTTTGTGCAATGTTGACCAGACCACACACTAGAAGGTGAAGGGACGACGACGTTTCGGTCCTCCTAGACCATTCTCAAGTCGATTTGAATGGTCCAGAACGGACCGAAATGTCGTCGTCCCTTCACCTTCTAGTGTGTGGTCTGGTCAACATTCTTCAGCACGTTATTGTGACTCATCGCCTGCCTTATACAATGTTTCCTTTCAACTGCTGCACCTGTTCACCAGCAGTAAATAAGGAGTAAAGCTCCTATTACTGGCTACATCCTTGTTAGTAGTGGCTAAGAGGGACTATCCATATGCCTAAATAAGGTTTCCTGTCCCTGGCTGTGGCAACCTAAGGTGAATTAATTCTGGTATGTATGGTAACGTTACTGACCGATGATGCATGCCACATTACACACAACTATCATTCCCTTCATTATCGACTCATTCCTTTCCAACAGTTACACTTTCTTGGTTGAGTTTTGTTATGTTTGGGTAATTTAAGGTATGGAATGAGTTTAGAAGTGGGGCTATTCATAAAGCAGACCTTCATGCTATTACAAAAATTGGTTGTAAATTCTTTAATTTCATTAAAATTAAGCACTCTTGAAACCTTTTGTCTTTTCATTAAACTGGCCGACGTACAATAACCTGCATTGTATGCGTTGGAATGTGGTCATTTCACGCATCTGGCCTTCATAAGGATAGGAATCATATCATACATTAGACAGATTGCCAACCTAACCTAACCAAGCCTAAGCTAATATATTTTAACCTAACGAAGTAAGCCGTTTTGACAATCGAAGAACAAACTTTTTTGGGCTGTCTTGCATATGATTCAACACTACTCCCTCTGTAGTGTACATCAACAAACATAACTCAAATGCTGTTGATTTGTTACATGGTAAACATTTTAGGACCATCAGTAACAAAAAGGTTATTTTTGCACCATGATCCTCCTATCTTGAGGTTATCTTGAGGTTCTTGACTGTTTGGGGCTTAGTGTCCCTGCAGCCCGGTCCTCGACCAGGCCGCACACCCCCAGGAAGCAGCTGTCTAACTCCCAGGTACCTATTTACTGCTAGGGAGCCGGTCGGCCGAGGCGAACAGCCGCTGGACTTGTGATCCTGTGGTCTCCGGGTTTGATCCCGGGCGCGGGAGAAAACACATTGGCAGAGTTTCTTTCACCCTATGCCCCTGTTACATAGCAGTAATAAATAGGTACCTGGCGTGTTAGTTAGCTGTCACGGGCTGCTTCCTGGGGGTGGAGGGCCTGTCGGGGACTCTTCGCGGGCGGGCATCGTATTCCAGGGACCTACCCAAAATGCTAAGCGTACTAGTGGCTGTACAAGAATGTTACAACTCTTGTATATATCTCAAAATACAAACAGCTCTCTAAGACATCGGAATATGACACTACACCGTACACAATACCGATTCTCACTGAACTGATTATCATTCACAAACTAAGATTAGTTGGATACAAGCTATATTGTATGCAAGACAGGTTGACAATGGATTTTAAATCTCCTACCTAACCATCCAACTTTCCACAACCCAAAATTGCACCAAACATTTGCCTTACCTAACCCAAACCAATTTGCCTTACCTAACCCAAACCAATTTGCCTTACCTAACCCAAACCATTTTATAACCAAACAAATTGCTACCCTAATATCCACCTTACTAACCACCAATTGCTACCTAACAACCATTTTACCTCAACTTGCCTTCAACACAATTGCACCTAACACAACAAGACCAACACATTTGCTTTACCTAACACAAACCAATTTGCCTTTACCTAACCCAAACCAATTTGCTTTACCTAACCCAAACCAAACCACCTTGTCTAACCCAACTAATCCACCTTACCTAACCCAAACCAGTAAACATAAACAAGTAACCATTCTAACAGGACTTCGACAAGGCCCATTTTGATATTGGGCAAATTAGCCTGGTCGAAGTCCCGCATACGATTTGCCACACCAGCAAGTATGGACTTTGCGACCCCTAAAAGCAAACACAATCCACCACCAGACCAGAACAACTGCCTTAACTGACTCAAGGCAGAGTTCCAAATTCCATTCCAGAAAATGCCATGCTATCCACTGGCTCTTGGCGCCTCTTTAGTCCCCAATGCCTTGACCTTCTAAGGCACTGCAGCACAACATAAGATAGATACCGTGATTGCTGGGCCACACACTGTGGTATTTGAGTACTGTAGCAAAGCTTGGCACAGAGCCACCAAGTTTCTGAAAGCGGCCATAAGTGATGCGGCTTCAACCTTCCTCTCTCCCTTACCGATTTTCCGCCATATTTACGCTTTGTACCACACTATAACGAAATCCCGAGAAGCCTGAACATCTGGTTTGCGTCTCTACGTCACCAGAGGGTGAATTAAGATCAATACAAGGTGTATTTTCGGGTAATTTGAGCTTACCTTCATTTTAGACAACTGTGTAGCGTCCTCCATGTTTGTTACTTGAGGGACCCGGAGTCCTAACGCTCGACCGCCTCTACCAACGATTTCTCTCTGTCATCTAATTAAAACTTAATTGTAGCTTTATCATAGCTCAGATATGTGGATAAATGATTTATCTCTTACTTATAATTTTTAAATAATTGAAATTATTTCCTCGAGAGAAGTGGTATATAAAGCGTGTGCTTGGCGCTTCGCGTGCTTGCCATATTTATATATAATTTTCCTTGTTAAGGGAATTTTCCTCTTTCAGTGTCTTCTCGTGGCTTTAGCGTCTATTATCATGCACAAAACTAAATTGAAACTTTGTTATTAATAGAGCAGAAAGTTTAATGGAGAAATAATAAATTGCCGAATTTATAGGATCAAAAATAATTTGTAGGGAATTTGGCACTATGCCAAGCGATTGGAAGTAAAATATCAGTAATCCAGGATAAGATTGTGTCTCTCGCTGCTTTCTCGATGCTCGTCGCGCTCTCTCTCGATATATATATAGTATGATATATATATAGATATATTATATAGATAGAGAGAGAGAGATATATAGATATATATATATATAGATAGATATATAGTATATATAGATATCTATAGATATATATATATATCATCTTAATATAATATATATATATATATATATATTATATATATTAATATATATATATATTGGTGTATACTGGCAGCAGGATTTCTTTAAACATGTCTCATTGAATATGACAGCATATTCCGTAATTGATATTATCTGATTTAGGGCTTCTATCCCTATTACTAATGCTCTTGCATCAGAGTTCGTCTGGAAGAGTTCACCAAAAGTCATGTTGTTTTCAAGGTGAAGAAAAGAATTGAATAACGGAAGAAGGTATTACACTTACTATAAAATCGCACAACCGTTTCGAACCTTCATGGTTCATTCTCAAGTGAAAGAAATTACGTTGTTGTTAATAATCAGCTACTCGGAACAACACGTTCCAAGTAGCACTGGCTATGGTGAGCAGCCGTCGTGGACTTACATGGCACAGGAGCGGGCAAGTAGCACGGGCTATGGTGAGCCCGTAGTGGACTCACTCCAGAAACATTTTCACGTTTTAAAAACGTCCTGAAAACGACATTTATTGTTTGGGCACGTTTAAATTACGTTTTAAAATACGTATTTTGAGAATTTGTATAGCCGACTTTAAAACGTGAGGTCAAACCGTTTTAATTAAACGTATTTTAAATGTCATA
>WNGS01163813.1:9716502-9728585 GCA_020271785.1 Procambarus virginalis
ATGGTGGATTATCACCCACCATGCTCATCATCCATGTTTGGACGGGGCCACTCAAGTCACTACATGACAATAATAATTACATAGTTCAGAAATTTTTGTTTAAATATTCACTATCTGCATACACCTACCAACTTGTATTAAAATAGGTCGTGGGTAAGGACCATAATTACCTAGTCTACACAACCTGTGGGTAGAGGACGAGGCTATGTAACGTGTGGCCACCAGCCGAGCGAGAACACAACTGAATATCAAGAAGGTTAGAAGACAGACATTAGCATATCGCGGAGACAAATGGCTTGTAAATACCGTGTATCTTTCCTTTCTTGTTATTAGTACTCAGTCCAGTGTTTGTGTCTTTATTGCATTTTTTTTATTTGGTATAGCTCTACTTAGTAAAATTGTATTGTATTAAGTTAAAATGGGGAATTCATATCAGTTGGATATTTATTATTATTATTTTAAAGGTGAGCACTGGGTTTTACGTGCCAGGAAAAAGTTCTTTGGTGTGCCACCTTGGAACGTGTACCAAGGGTTTGTCCTAACCTGCCATAGGATATTATTTTAGTAAATAATTTCTAAAATATGAATATTCTTATAAATAGTATATATAATCTTCATTGAGGTTAGTAGGTAGGATAGCATTAGTCTAAAAGTAGATATCGCTTGGGACCTGGAAATTATTCAGATCTTTGTGAGCATAATTATAGAAGTGACTTATAATTGACTCTTGGAAGGGGACTTATACTTACACCCCTCAAAATATATATTACACTTGTATATGTTTAAAACCTATATATGTCTAACGCTATATATGTCTAACCTCCCTGGAAACACAAACCAAACTGTCTCTTTTTTCCGCTTGTTACAACTTGAAATAAAGTTGTTACATCTTGGTTTAACGTGTTTATGACGTATTAGAACGTTGTTACAGCTTGCTATATTGGTTGCTGCAACTGGTTAGGAGGTGTAAAACTTGTTCGAACGTTGTACCAACGTCGTAGTTTCGGTGTGTGTTTGGTGGCTACACTTGAAACACTCCAACGACCCCACGTGTATAATATTACCCAGTAATTTGTTCCATCAGTCTACAAACCTAATTCCAAACTAGTACTTACCCAGGTCTTTTTCGGAATATAAATTTATCAAATGGTGTATAATGGAGTCCAGAAACACGGCTTAGATCCCATTCAATAGCCTCAATATTTTCTCATAGAAACAATAGGTTGCTGTGATTTAATTTGTCTTTTTTCTATTCTAATCCTTTCTTTCGTTGTTATCTGTGTAACTGCATTACGACGACCATAGTAGAGATCTTTTGCAGAAACGTAGGCTTCAGCATTTGAGTAGTTTTCAGGAAGAGGTGCACCTGCATATTTATTAACGGGTTCATCACAAATAGGCCGGTAGTAGATGGATCTGGTAACCTTGACTGGAGTAGGTTCTAGCCTAATGGGTTTAGCGTCTGGGAAAGCGCCAGACAGAGAAGAATGGCAGTCCTTTGAACTGCCATACGCAGCTCTGCGTTCTGCTACACAGATCTGTTTTGCTTATCGTTTATTCATCAGATATCTATGATCCTCAGAAGACAAGTGACTGCCAGCGGTGTTTGGACTGGTGGAATGATGTTGCTACACTCCCGAAGGCTGCCGACAGCCTGTGGCAAGAGGCTGGCGTGGCTCCAAGGACCCACCCAACACTCCGTAAACGCTTGCGACATCGGCAAGGTAAGTTACTAATAATTTAATTCCCGCTATTGGGTACAGGAAGGCTGTGTGTATATATATATACCTTAGGCTTATATCACGGTCCCCTCCCCCCCCCCCCAAGGTCCTTGCATCCTCCCCGGGATGCAAACCCACAACAGGTGCCTATTTACATTAGGTAAAAAAAATACTAACTAAAAATGTCTATCCCGCACGGGAATTGAACCCTGGATCCCGCCGATTGTGCATCGACAATGCAGCCAACTGTGCCACGGAAACTTCATTTACTATTCAAATGAGAGACAAAAAACCTGTTTGGCTTATTCGAGGTCACCCTAAGCCTATTACTCACTCACCATAGCCTACTACTCACCCTAAGCCTACTACTCATCCTAGGCCTAATACTCACCTTTTCAGGATACAACCTTTGTAACGCAACCATTTAAGAAATCCTCATAATTTACATAATTATATACTCAAATTTATATATTTCTACTCATAATTACATACTTATATGCTCATAATTGATATACCCATAATTTACACACTCATAATTTAAATACTTATAATTATAATTTACATACACAAAATTTATACTTATAATTATAATTCATATACTTGTTATTATAATTTATGTACTTATAATTTATTGTTATAATTATATAATTATAATTAATAATTAATGTTCCACTCCTACAAGTTAGTACTTTGCTTTAGGAGGTCAGACCCCACCCTGATCCGGTGCATTATACCGGTAAGAGACGGGAGACCTCTTAAAGAAAGTGCAACCCTCTAGTTCAGGCTCTCCTGCACCCAGCACTGCGGGTGGATAAATATAGGGCAGCAACGATTAGAGCCTCCTGAACTGCTGTTCAGAGTGAAGGTGCGGTTCCGAGGAACCGACACCACATACAGCAAGATCGAGATAATGAATCTACTATCATCAACCTCTGGGGTAGCACCCATCGACGTCGTTATGGACGTGAATGGGCCCCAAATTCTTTTCAGTAGTGCAGCAGCACTAGAAAGCCTATTCACCACGACAACGACCACTGCACTCGAAGCACAGGGCCTAACACTCTGCCTCCCTACCAGTTCCTGGCAGTAAGGACTATATTCATTCACAGAGTGAGTGACATCATCGCTGAACGACCAGCTTCTGAGATTGTGAAGAGCATAAACACCCAAAACAGATCCCTCACGGCCATATCGGCCCACCTCATTCAGCAGGATGTAAAAGAAAGCCAACCCTCAAGGTCACCCTCAAGACTCCGGCAGAGGCTACTCTCGCGGCCGACAACGGCCTCAGATGCTGTGGAGTGGCCTGCACACCCCACCAGATCTCCAGGCAGCGATATTTCCACCTGCGTCAGTGCTTTCGGTGTTATCAATACACCCACTATTCACAAAAGTGCCCAAATCCGAAGCAGAAATGCAGCATCTGTGCTGGGGAACATCATCACAAGACCTGCACAGCTGCCACCAAACGTTGTCTACTCTGCGACGGTGACCACACAGCCGTCTCTCAAGACTGCCCCAAGCGACAAGAGGAAATCAAGCAAATGACAGAAGCCAGACCAAGAAACTCTACTCCAAGATTTAACATTCAAGAACAAGCCTTCCCAGCTCCCGACAAGTGGCGCCGCGAGCGGCGAGCAACCCAACTACTGGACCAGCAACTCCCGCGCCAGCCAATCACAGCATCAGACGCCTCTGCACCAATCCTCACTCACACCGCCTCCAGCCACCTCTGACAGCACTGTAGCAGCTTTGATACACTTCGCTACTGAACTCTCAGGAGGTGATCTCAGACAACGGTACAGAATACTAAATGAACTATACAAGGCAAACAATCTTCCCACGTTCGTAATTCCAGAGGCCATGTTTACTGCTGGCTCCTCTCCACCAGAGCCCGACCCCGTTTCAGAGACGCCTGTCAACCTGGACCCTACAACTCCAGATACACCAGCAACTCCAGATACACCAGCAACTACATCTGATATCGTGGCTTCTGATACCACGTCTTCTGATGACGACTCGAACGCCTATGTTGAAATTGAAACACAAACATCACCCCCAGCACCAGAAACCACTGCAGCACACTCACCATACTCATCACCAGTGCAGTCTCCAAGAATCGACCAACTCTGCGATGAACGTGATAAGCAAATCCAGGATCTCCTGAATACAGGCGCCTCACAGTAGTAAAATCTGCAACGCGATGTATGCAGAAGCCTTGCTGAACAACCCAAACCAAAAAACTTGGAATGTATCGAATGAAGAAATCTTCTCGCTGTGCGATGAAGACAAACATTGTTTAAGGATCTCTTCCCACCTGACTACCCCCAGTACAAGGAACAACATCAAATGACTACTAGAAGTAAGAAAAAATAGATGATTCTAAGAAGAAACCAACTGAGAGCAGCCGCTCTCTTCCCGCTCTTTAGGGGGATGGGGACCTAATTCTGCTCGTTTTGAGATGGTGGTACCCGACGTAGACACACACCACACACCAAGAGGAAAGAAAACCTCCACTGCCGCCTTCCAGACCCGTCTCCCAGCCTAGCCAGATATGGATTGATACAGCATCTACACTCGGACAAGCAGCTGGTCTAGCCCTGGCACCTTTTTTCTTCAACTTCAGCATTTCCTCTCACCGACTCTTCAGCTGTCCCCACTTCAAGGCTACCAAGTTACTCTTCCAAGAATACAGAAATTACGTTATGCTTAGTAATTGTAGGATCAGACCCAAAACATCGTCACTTTCTTTTCATACATGTAGGTTGAGTTATTGTTTACACCCTCGTATATATGTGACATTCTCAGCATAGCAGTAGAAGGCATCCATCAGTCTCGGGAGACTGTGGAATTGTGCTCTGGTTGTCGAGGCTGGAGTGACTTCTCCAGGGCGCAAAGCCTGGGTAGGACGAAATAGAGGAGAAGCTGTTACCCATACAGCAGGTCCCTCCGCTCCACGTTGCTGAAAATTTCCAATGGAAAACCGAACGCTAATACGTTGTGGTTCCAGCGCCGTCGCTGGAGCTGGCCAGAACGAGGTTGAAGTCAACAACGAACTGCCTTAGGGGCTCCAACTCCGGATTTTTCCTCGAGGTTGACTGTTCTTTATCCAATATCCATGGCACCATGGATATTGGATAAAGAATAGATAACATATATCCTTTATACATGGCACGTATTCTCAGCATAGGTGTCATGGATAATGGTGTCACACACTGACCGTAAGGTTTCTCTCCAGCTTACGCAAACAATTATTAAGGAATGCTGTGAGTGGTCGTACATTAATTACCACTTGCCACGTCGCGCGCGCGCCGAGATATATTTTTCATAAGATTGTGCTGTAACGTACGATTATGTTACGTTGTTGGGTAGATTAGATACAGTGTTTAGCGAGTTTCATATTTATTTAGTAGTCCTGGATACAGCAGTGTCGTAGACGTTGAGACGGAGCTTGGAGCAGAGCAGAGAGCTGAGTGTGGCCGGAGTCGCGGAGCTCTGTGGGAGAGCATGGCGGCTTGATGGGGAATTGCGAGTGTCTGAACTCGGGGAGCGGGAGCGTTGTAGCTGGATGCGGTCCTAGTCTGCTGCCTGTTCTGTGTCGAAGCTGTAGCGTCTTGGAGACGATTAGAACTGCCTACGCCGAGTGCTACATTCAATTCAATTTCTTTCTTTATTATGCACCCCATACCCATCCGTGGGCGGTGGTGTAAAGGATTACAGAGGCACATAATCGGTTCAGGAACTGACCCTCTAGTTCGTTTAGCTAAGCAAATAACAATGTTTGACGCTAGTTACAAAATTATCAATGTTGTATACACATGTACACACCCTCATACATACATGTACATATATATATATACGTATACACATATACATACACATACATATCTAATCACCCACACAAATACACACATCAAGAATCTTTGTGTCACAAGTGACACAAAGAGGTGTCACAAGTGACACTACAAGAGGCTCACAACAGTCACTATACAAGGCACTTTACATCTATAGTGAGTCACACAGTTACTAGTTGCTGCACACCCACCCAACTGGGCGGCAGCTTTACAGTCATGTGCATGCATTACCGACAGTAAGCAAATTTTGGATACTTCGCTAAATTTCGGGCAGCACATCATTGTGAATGAAGTACTTACACATTTCTTGGACACTATTGATGGTGTTATCTCTAAATTCCGCAATTTTTTCACATTCCATTATATAATGACGCAAAGTATGCGAATAGTTCTGCTGACAGAGTTTACATTTAGTCAAATCTACATCAGCAGATGTTACAAACTCCCAGAGGTACTTGTAGCCGAGCCTAAGCCTAGCAGTGGTAACATCTAGAAGTCTGCTAACATTATTGGATGCCCCATAGACGTGCGGTTCTTCATGCATATAGAATGATGATAGATGGAGTAACTGGTGTGAATTTCACTTTGCCTCAAGCCTCCGAAATTTAGTTGATGTTCCTGGGATATTACTGCCCTCAGGCTGCTGAAAGGCAGTCCAAGTTGGTAATCAATTCCTCTTTACGAGCAAAAGTCTTGGCTAGCTCATCAGTTCTATCATGCATTCGGACCAATATGGGAAGGAATCCACAGGAGACAAACTCTGACTCCATCATTGATTATTTCACTATATCTGTGTCTAGCTTCAGAGATAAGCACGTCACAGTTATGCCTGGGGAGCTGAGGGCAGTCAAGGATGACAAGGAGTCACTTACAATTAGCGTGTCAACTTTGGATTCATATACGCGCTCTAGTGCAAGGATTATGGCAACCAATTCTGTTTGAAGAGTGGAGGCCCAGTTACTTAGTCTCGCTCCACACTCATGGAGATGGAACCATCTCTCCTGTCACAACAACTGCACTTCCAGCTGCACCATAGGACTGATGCAAGGATCCATCAGTGTAAATCTGAATTGTCAAAATGATGTATCTCTCATATATCAGGTCTCTGATTGATTATGCTGCACCCATGCTTGCTCTAGTGCCTGAGAGAATGCTTGGAGGGCTGGAAAAGATGCAAAACGAAGCCATGAGGATTATCCTCGGATGCCCCCGTGCAACTAAATTACTAAACATGAGGAAGGAACTGAATATTTCATGTGTAAGTGATCGTATCACTGAAATTAATGCTTTAATTGGTATCAAGATGCTTAGGCTAACCCCCCTAACCCCTGCACTGAAGCCCTCCAAGCCTTCTTCCTTGAAGGTCAGCATCCCTCCAAATGGATTACTGTAACTGCCAATGTGCTCAGAATGTATAACTTTCATCACCCCCACCAAGAGCGACAACAACAACACTTTCCTGCCCCATGGGAGATCACTCCTTTCCAAATTACTGTGCTACATTCTTGACTGGAAATTGTACTGTTGTTTATTCTCATATTGCTTCCTTATATTAGTGACTACCCCTCACCTTTCTCTACTAGGATAGGAGGACGTGAGGACGGTTACCTGTAATTAGGAATAGGATTATAGTTTGTGTAGTTAGTGCTAATTAGTTTCGCCATTAAGATAATGAGATAATGGAGCGAGTATAAGGATTACTCGCTACAGTGCTTTTCAGTGTATAATTAATTTGCTATTTGGCTATCCACGGACCCTATAATGAATTTCTAGTTTCCAATGAGGTTGTGTGTGTGTGGGAACAAAGAAAAAATTATTTTAATATTTCGGAGAGAGTAAATTTACTTGAAATATTCTTTGTTGCGTTTTTGTGATATTTGATGTCAATATTGCAGATAGCGGGCTAGAAGCATTGTGCTGCTGGGACAATGTCTCTCTGGACCTTATAGTTCCGTCCCTCATGGACCCTGAGGGCCGCCTTCACCAGCGACCATCACCTCCCTCATGGACCCCGAAGGCCGCCTTCACCAGCGACCATCACCCTCCCTCATGGACCCCGAGGGCCGCCTTCACCAGCAACCATCATCCTCCCTCATGGACCCTGAGGGCCGCCTTCACCAGCAACCATCATCCTCCCTCATGGACCCTGAGGGCCGCCTTCACCAGCAACCATCATCCTCCCTCATGGACCCTGAGGGCCGCCTTCACCAGCAACCATCATCCTCCCTCATGGACCCTGAGGGCCGCCTTCACCAGCAACCATCACCCTCCCTCATGGACCCTGAGGCCGCCTTCACCAGCAACCATCACCCTCCCTCATGGACCCTGAGGGCCGCCTTCACCAGCAACCATCACCCTCCCTCATGGACCCCGAGGGCCGCCTTCACCAGCAACCATCACCCTCCCTCATGGACCCCGAGGGCCGCCTTCACCAGCAACCATCACCCTCCCTCATGGACCCTGAGGGCCGCCTTCACCAGCAACCATCATCCTCCCTCATGGACCCCGAGGGCCCGCCTTCACCAGAAACCATCACCCTCCCTCATGGACCCTGAGGGCCGCCTTCACCAGCAACCATCATCCTCCCTCATGGACCCTGAGGGCCGCCTTCACCAGCAACCATCATCCTCCCTCATGGACCCTGAGGGCCGCCTTCACCAGCAACCATCAACCTCCCTCATGGACCCCGAGGGCCGCCTTCACCAGCAACCATCAACCTCCCTCATGGGCTCGTACGACGCACCATACGAGTGGAATTTCAGGGATCCAGAAGCCAGGAGACGCCCCCTGGACGCCGAAGCTTCCAGCGTGCTACGCTCTAAGCCAACAGCCTCCAATAAGATATTCCCTATACTCTGCAAGTCAGTGCCGTCCTCTCTACCTCAGACTTTGGAGACCTTCGACAACAGTAAGTGGTAGCCATAATAGACAGGAATATGCACTCTGAGAGTGTGTCTAGTGAACTAATTATTCAGACTAGTACAGGTTTGGAGTGCACAATGCACTATATATATCAAGGCCAGGTCAGGTGTGGTGTGTGTAAGGTAGCACAGTGAAGGTCAGGTCAGGTGTGGTGTGTGTAAGATAGCACAGTGAAGGTCAGGTGTGGTGTGTGTAAGGTAGCACAGTGAAGGTCAGGTGTGGTGGTGTAAGGTAGCACAGTGAAGGTCAGATGTGGTGTGTGTAAGGTAGCACAGTGAAGGTCAGGTGTGGGTGTGTAAGGTAGCACAGTGCAGGTCAGGTGTGGTGTGTGTAAGATAGCACAGTGAAGGTCAGGTGTGGGTGTGTAAGGTAGCACAGTGAAGGTCAGCTGTGGTGTGTGTAAGATAGCACAGTGCAGGTCAGCTGTGGGTGTGTGTAAGGTAGCACAGTGCAGGTCAGCTGTGGTGTGTGTAAGGTAGCACAGTGCAGGTCAGCTGGTGTGTGTGTAAGGTAGCACAGTGCAGGTCAGGTGTGGTGTGTGTAAGATAGCACAGTGAAGGTCAGCTGTGGTGTGTGTAAGGTAGCACAGTGCAGGTCAGGTCAGGTGTGGTGTGTGTAAGGTAGCACAGTGCAGGAGGTCAGGTGTGATGTGTGTAAGGTAGCACAGTGCAGGTCAGGTCAGGTGTGGTGTGTGTAAGGTAGCACAGTGCAGGTCAGGTCAGTGTGTGTGGTGTGTGTAAGGTAGCACAGTGCAGGTCAGGTCAGGTGTGATGTGTGTAAGGTAGCACAGTGCAGGTCAGGTCAGGTGTGGTGTGTGTAAGGTAGCACAGTGCAGGTCAGGTGTGATGTGTGTAAGGTAGCACAGTGCAGGTCAGGTCAGGTGTGGGTGTGTGTAAGGTAGCACAGTGAAGGTCAGTGTGTGGTGTGTGTAAGGTAGCACAGTGAAGGTCAGGTGTGGTGTGTTAAGGTAGCACAGTGAAGGTCAGGTGTGGTGTGTGTAAGGTAGCACAGTGAAGGTCAGGTGTGGTGTGTGTAAGGTAGCACAGTGCAGATCAGGTGTGGGGTGTGTAAGGTAGCGCAGTGCAGGTCAGGTCAGGTGTGGGTGTGTGTAAGGTAGCACAGTGCAGGTCAGGTGTGGTGTGTGTAAGGTAGCACAGTGCAGGTCAGGTGTGGTGTGTGTGAAGTAACACGGTGAAAATCAGATGTAGTGTGTGTAAGGTAGCACAGTGAAGGGCTACCTCACTCTGAACTAATTAACTAACGCTCTTACTCCTAGACACGAAAATTAGATATTAATAAACCTGTTCATGTGGTCACCATTTTAACTATACGTAGAAGGATAAATACTTTTCTCAGGTTGTAGCTTTACCCGGGAAAGAGTGGGGCCTCCACCAGCGGGAATATTGCTTTACCATTGCCCAAGGAGATATTTTTCCCTACCCATAACTCACAACTATACTTTGCAGGTGAGGTGAAGATGACAACCGGTACACAGAACCAAAAACCCCAAAAGCGAAAAACTGGCAGGCCGCCTAAGCCAAGTAAGTAATCGAGACAGTTGTCCAGACCACACACTAGAAGGTGAAGGGACGACGACGTTTCGGTCCGTCCTGGACCATTCACAATCGACTTGAGAATGGTCCAGGACGGACCGAAACGTCGTCGATCGTCCCTTCACCTTCTAGTGTGTAGTCTGGTCAACATACTTTAGCCACGTTATTGTGACTCATTGCCTGCTAATCGAGACAGTGTACGCTACCCGCACCTACTGTACGTTGTTGTTGTTGTTTTAGATTTAGTTACTCAGAATGAAATATCCATGTAGTACGGGCTATGGTGAGCCCGTAATTGAGTTCGGTTATTCGCGATAACTTTGTTACTCTGATATTTGGGTCAAAGTTTTAAATGGAGGTGGGGTTTCCTCTTTCTTTCCCCTGTTTCTATTTTGCTTCTTTTTAAGTTGTTTTACTAACATGATCTTGGTGGCAGATGTAGGTGCAGAATGTTCACTAGTGAGTCCCATTCTTTAACGGCTTTTTAATCATTGTAGTGGCTGTGGAATGTGCATCTAATGCAGCTGCTGTCGTTGGATTAATGTTGACTTTGATGTGCAGGCTTCAGTAACTTCACATTCCAGTAAGGAGTGCATTAGTGGCGCTTTGCTTCTGTTCCACCTACTGTATGTTGTTATAGATTCAGCTACTCGGAACAAGTTCCAAGTAGCACGGCTATGGTGAGCCGTAACTTACCTGGCACAGGAGCTGGGCAAGAAGCACGGGCTATGGTTAGCCTCGTGGACAGGAGATGTCTCCCGTGACCTACTGTAGATTGATTGATAAAGATTAAGCCACCCAAGAGGTGGCACGGGCATGAATAGCCCGTAAGTGGTGGCCCTTATGAGCCATTAACAGTATCGAGTGATGATACTGGAGATTGTGGAGGTGCGACGGCACCCTGCGTGACGGGAGATGTCTCCCGGACCAAATGGTGACCAAATGGTGGTTACTCCTGATTGATAAGGATTAAGCCACCCAAGAGGTGGCACGGGCAACCTACTGTACGATACCTTCAGTTTATATACGGTACCTCCACCTACCTGAGGTACCTTTCTTCTCTCAAGAGGAGACTGTGGGAGAGATGTAGTAGTAGGCATCCATCAGTCTCAGGAGACTATGGAGTTGCGCTCTGGTTGTCGGTCTGGAGTGGCCACACAGGGCGCAAAGCCAGGGTAGGTTGATTCACAAGATGTAGGCTTTACACAAATATAAGCACTTTTGTATTGTAACGTACGATTATGTTACGTTATTTGGTTGATTGATACACAGAGTTTAGTGGTTTTCTATATTTATTTAGTAGTCATGGTTACAGCAGTCAGTTGTTGGCAGTGTTAGTGTACCTAATGTGTTGTGATAATGTTAGTGTACCTAATGTTAGTGTGTTAGTGTACGGGATTCTACCACCGCTCAGGAGCGGTGGTAGAATCCTGGAGCGGAGCAGAGTTGAGTGAGGCCAGAGTCGCGGAGCTCTATGCAGGACAAGAGCCTTGAACCTGGAGGCGGCCGGAGTCTGGCTGTCTGCTCTGTGTCGAAGCTAAAGCGTCTTCGGGTAGGAACTGGACACGTCGAGTGCTACATTCTTGAGGTTGAAGGTGTGCGGTAACTCTCGAGCGTCTGTACTGAACCACTGTTGAAATTATACTGATGATTGCTCGATTGATTGACTGGTAAAGATTAAGCTACCCAAAAGGTGGCACGGGCATGAATAACCCGTAAGTGGAGGCTCTTTGGAGCCATTACCAGTACCACTAACTGATACTGTAGACCTGTGGATGGATGGGATCTTCATGGTCGCTCGCAGGGAGAAAGAGGCTTTTTATATCTCCTTATATATATTATTCTCAATATACATATTGCCATCAACATGCATATCAGTGAGCAAATCCGTAGGAGCCGTGACGAGGGTTCGAACCTATGTGCTGGGTACATGGTACAAGTACAGCCCAGGTACATGGTCAAAACCATGTCGTGACTAGTTGTGTAGAGCGTGTGCCAGGTAGTGCAACCTGTCCTCTTAAAAAGAACGTCGC
>WNGS01163813.1:9737276-9753893 GCA_020271785.1 Procambarus virginalis
TCTAGTGATCATTACCACCTAATATTAGTGTGCATGAACATACCTAGGAGATAATTAGCGTGAAGGAATGCTTGCTCAATGTAGCAAACTAGCAGCCAATTTAACAAACAGGGATGCTGGCTCTTTGCTGGTATCAGCACAGGATATCCTGTGGACAAGGTGGGACTCGCCACAAGGTGAAAACATCCCCCTCTGCATGCCACGTGCATCATGAACTGAATATTTTACCTTCATAATAACTCTATCGGTAACAAAATATTTGTACTGAAAGTGTGAACTGATCAATGTAAACAAAACTCGTATAGGCTCTTTTTGTTTCCATACTGTAGTACAGCAGCAGATAACTTCTGACTCTGTTAGTAGGCTACTGAAAGCTTTTTCCTATAAGCCTTACCTTACTAGATTTACACACAGGTGAGTACAGGAGCAGACGATGCTGACTCTGTAGCAGGTGAGAGCTTTCCCTTCCCATAGCTCATGGTAAGCCTTACCCTACTAGTTTTACACACAGGTGGGTACAGGAGCAGACGACTGCTGACTCCTGTTAGAGGCTGAGAGCTTTCCCCCCATAGCTCATGGTAAGCTTACCTACTAGTTTTACACACAGGTGGGTACAGGAGCAGACGACTGCTGACTCCTGTTAGCAGGCTGAGAGCTTTCCCTTCCCATAGCATGGTAATCACTAGTACAGCCTTACCCTACTAGTTTTACACACAGGTGGGTACAGGAGCAGACGACTGCTGACTCTGTTAGCAGGCTGAGAGCTTCCCTTCCCATAGCTCATTGTAAGCCTTACCCTACTAGTTACACACAGGTGGGTACAGGAGCAGACGACTGCTGACTCCTGTTAGCAGGCTGAGGGCTTTACCTTCCCATAGCTCATGGTAAGCCTTACCCTACTAGTTTTCCCTGGAACACGATCGGGTTTACAACCAGGTCCCCCCAATTATTGCTGGATGAACAGGGGCGAACAGTTAAAAATCTGTGTCCAATCGTTCGTCTCAATAAGGGGCTCGAACCCTTGGCTCGGGTATGTGAGGTGAGGGCGCTAACCACTACACCACAAGGTATTATCTAACACCAGATTATTTCTTATCTCAAATTCGATTATGTAATTCACTTAAAACAAATTGCTCATTAATCGTAATTAGATGAGTACGACTGATATCGTATAACTAATACGATGATTTGCTGGCATGATTTTTAGAGGATCAAATATTTCTCGCTGGTCCCATCTCGGAGGCTAAATGTTTTTTATTAGGTCCCCATCTACGAGGCTAATGTTGCTCACTGGTCCCATCTAGGAAATAATATGGTGTTTAACGAAGATAAGTTCCAGCTCATGCGCTACGGAAAAAATGAAAATATAAAAACGGAAGCCACGTACAAAACTCAGGCAAATCATAACATAGAACGAAAAGGCAATGTAAAGGATCTGGGTGTACTCATGTCGGAAGACCTTACCCTTAAAGAACACAATAAAGTAGCCGTCACAACTGCAAGAAAAATGACAGGTTGGATAACAAGAACTTTTCACACTAGAGATGCTATACCGATGATACTTTTCAAAACGCTTGTGCTCTCTAGAGTGGAGTACTGATGCACAATGACAGCCCCTTTCAAAGCTGGAGAAATTGCTGACTTGGAGAGCGTGCAGAGATCCTGACTGCTAGAATCCAATCAGTAAAACATCTAAACTACTGGGACCGACTAAAGAGCCTAAATCTGTATTCCCTTGAGCGCAGGCGGGAGAGATACATAATAATCTATACGTGGAAAATAATTGAAGGTCTAGTCCCAAACTGCACACAGAAATAACATCACATGAGACCAGAAGACATGGCAGGATGTGCAGAATACCCCCGTTGAAAAGCAGAGGTGCAACTGGTACTCTGAGAGAGAACTCCATCAACATCAGAGGCCCGAGACTGTTCAACACACTTCCACTACACATAAGGGGCATAACTGGCAGACCCCTCACAGTGTTCAAGAGAGAACTTGACAAACGCCTCCAAAGGATACCTAATCAACCAGATTGTGGCTCATACGTCAGGCTGCGAGCAGCCGCGTCCAACAGTGTGAGAGAATGGTCTCTCTCAAGATTCTCCCACAGCTGACTTGAAGCTCATTGCAGTGCACAGTGCACCGAACTTCGTGCACAAGGCCCTATCTCTGTTAACCCTGGATAGTGAACTGGCATGTTTGGTATCTCCAGAATGCCCACTTAACCAGGAACACGGTTATAATATGGAGGCCGCCGTATGTGACGTGGTCGTGACGTGTTCATGACGTCACCTCTGCTATTGATCATCGAACGGTCATTATGATTGGTTCCAGCTCATTTGCTGCAATGCTATTGGTCAAATTATAATCCCTTGTGTGTGCCCCACAAGATGCTCTGAGCCTCAGGAAAAAGCATTCTCGTGAGGAAGCTCTTGCATAGAGGACGTGTCCTGTTCTGTCTATCGGCCAATAGACTGAACACCTTCCATTCCTCACCGTCAGGTTAACTCGGCGTCTTTTCGATATACCCACACTCGCTCAGAATCACGATTGTGAATATATTGTTCAGAAGCCTATAGTGACAAAATCACCAGAGTTAAACAGACTGGTATCAGGTAACCCCTAGTGACAAAGATCGTTGTGAGTGACCTAGAGTGAACTAAGGAGTGCCACTGCCTAAGTAATCTGTATGTGACTTTATCACAGTCTACCACTTGGTATCATTTAACCTGCAGTAGCCAGCCGCCACTCGGTCCAGAGCGCGTAGCTAGCACCTCAGTACCTCGTGTAGCCTGGAGCCGCCCGCCGCCGCCCTCACTGTAACACGTGACGTCACCACCTTACTCACCGCCAGTGCCAAGTGTGTGTGCGTGTGTGTGTTAAGCGTACAGCACGCCCTCCTGCCCCTTGTCAAGTACGGATTGTGGGAAAACCTGTCGTCAATGGTCTCACTTCAGAACGAAGAAACCAGCTGTCAGGCCACCTACGAGTTCTTGCATAAATGTGCCTGAGTGAATGAGTGTATAAGAGAGGTACCCCCATCTGTAAGTACAAGATCTTGTCATTGTTTTACTGCGTCTGTCTGCCACAGTTCTCGCCTACTCATACCTGTCACAGGTTATAGGTGAATCAACGGTGAATGCGTGTTTATCTGTGTGGTATCACTGCATTTCACTCGTCTGTGAATGTGAGCTTCACATACACCACACATTTAGTTATTGTGTGACGTTATTATTGTGCATGTTATTGCCTGTCCCATTGACAGTGCCATTGTGTTTATTGCATATCATCATTACCGAGTATCCGTTTGGAACTCTTGTGATCCCTTTGCATACCGGCAGTTAGGTTGCCGTGTTAATGATTGGCTGTCAACTGTGTTAAGTTAGGTGTTTCTCCACGAGTGGATACGAGTCGATTAGCCAGACGTCAAGAGTCTCGCAAATGCAACCATAGCCTTTCTGACGCCAATCTAAAGTAAATAAAGCACCCTTTGTATTAGTGGTTACGATAGTAAATAAACTACTGTTAAGCTTTATGCGGTGTTTCCGTTGAACCACTTCTGAATACTGCCAATATTACTCCAGCCTTCAGCTCTAAGTGTCTTCAACACCGAGTTGCCTATATTCATTAAACTATAAATGTGATGAGGACCCTATAGTAGTAGTAGTAGGCATCCTTCAGTCTCGGGAGACTATGGAGTTGCGCTCTGGTTGTCAATCCTGGTGCAGCGTCTGGTGTGACTGATGAGGCCAATCCGAGAGTGGCAGTCCATCCCACACCGAGCACAAACAAAGTCCGATTCTGGTCTGTCTTCCTGGCTACTGGCTTTCCTTCTCTGTCTCTTTGCCTCCGATTCCTTGACAAGTGACTCCTCGAACTTGGAGAGACCTCTTTGAACAGACTGCCTCCAGGCTGAACGGTCTGCAGCCAGTGTCTCCCATATAGCAAGATCGACGTCCATGGCTTTCAGGTCCCTCTTGCATACGTCTTTGTAACGTAGCTGGGGCTTGCCTGTTGGACGCTTTCCCTGCATCAACTCTCCGTACAGGAGATCCTTGGGGATCCTGCCGTCGCCCATTCGCACAACGTGCCCGAGCCAGCGCATTCGTCTCTGTTTCAGCATTGTGTACATGCTGGTGATTCTTACTCTCCCCAAGACGTTGTTGTTTGTCACCTTGTCCTGCCAGGTGATGTCCAAGATGTGTCGAAGGCAGCGCATGTGGAAGGCATTCAGCTGTCTTTCCTGACGGGCGCGGAGTGTCCAAGACTCACTGCCATAAAGGAGAGTGCTCAGGACACAGGCTCTGTAAACCTGAATCTTAGTATATTCAGTCAGCCTATTGTTGGCCCACACTCTCTTTGTCAGTCTGGACATGGTAGTAGATGCCTTACCGATGCGTTTGTTTAGCTCCGTATCAAGAGAGAGGGAGTCAGAGATTGTGGAGCCCAGGTACACGAAGTCGTGAACGACTTCCAGTTTGGAATCGGAGATGCCGATGTCAGGTGGGGAGTCCACTCCTTGTCCCATGACTTGTGTTTTCTTCAGGCTGATGGTGAGTCCGAAAGCCTGAGAGGCCTCGCTGAAGCGGGTCATGAGCCGTTGGAGGTCTTCGGCTGAGTGGGCAGTGACTGCTGCGTCGTCGGCGAAAAGGAAGTCGCGCAGACACCTCAGCCGAACCTTCGTCTTGGCTCTCAGCCTGGCGAGGTTAAAGAGCTTTCCATCCGACCTGGTCCGGAGGTAAATGCCTTCCGTGACAGATCCGAAGGCGTGCCGCAGCATAACTGCGAAGAAAATCCCGAATAGGGTTGGAGCCAGTACGCAGCCCTGCTTTACTCCACTTCGGATGTCAAAGGCGTCTGATGTTAGTCCATCAAAGACCACGGTGCCCCTCATGTTCTCATGGAAAGATCTGATGATGCTGAGGAGCCTGGGTGGGCATCCGATCTTGGGGAGGATCTTGAACAGGCCATCCCTGCTGACGAGGTCGAAGGCCTTCGTCAGATCTATGAAGGCTATGAAGAGTGGCTGCTTCTGTTCCCTGCATTTCTCCTGCAGTTGTCTGAGGGAAAAGACCATGTCGATTGTGGACCTGTCAGCTCTGAATCCGCATTGTGATTCTGGATAGACTCTCTCTGCAAGTACTTGGAGCCTCTTCAATGCGACTCGAGCAAACAGCTTTCCGACAGTACTGAGGAGGGAGATTCCACGGTAGTTGTTGCAGTCGCCCCTGTCACCTTTATTCTTATACAGCGTGACGATGTTGGCATCCCTCATGTCCTGTGGCACCTCTCCTTCTTCCCAGCAGAGACAGAGAATTTCATGCAGCTCCATGAGCAGGCTACCTCTGCAGCACTTCAAGGTCTCAGCAGGAATGCCATCTTTGCCAGGAGCTTTACCAGGAGCAAGGGAGTCTAGGGCATCACTGAGTTCTTCGAGGGTCGGTTCGCTGTCGAGCTCCATTAGCACAGGCAGACACTCAATGGCGCTCAGGGCGTCTTCGGTGACCACATTGTCCCTGGCGTATAGCTCAGAGTAGTGCTCGACCCAGCGCTTCAGCTGCAGTGTCTGGTCCTGAATCACCTCGCCAGTGGCAGATTTCAGAGGAGCGGTCTTCCTCTGGATTGGGCCGAGGGCCTGCTTGATGCCGTCATACATTCCCCTTACATTGCCTGTATCCGCTGCAGTCTGTATCTGGGAGCAGAGCTGGAGCCAATAGTTGTTGGCACATCGCCTGGCGCTCTGCTGTACTTTGCAGCGGATGGCCCGAAGGATCTGTAAGTTGCGCTGACTTGGGCAGGCTTTGTAGGCTGCCAAGGCGTTTCTCTTCTCTTCAATGACAGGTGTCATCTCTTCCGAGTGAGCCTCGAACCAGTCAGCCGACCTGCTGGTCTTCTTGCCAAAGGTGGAAATGGCAGCGTTGAACACAGCGTCTCTGAAGTGCTCCCATCTTTTACAGGCAGTGACCCCGGCTGGGCCAGGGAGAGCTTCCTCGAGCACTCGTGCAAAATCTTTCACCTTGTCCTGGTTTCGGGTCTTAGTGGTGTCGATGCGAGGTCTGCCCGTCTTTTTTGAGTGATGAATCTTCTTTGGTTGCATCTTGACCCTGCTACAGACCAGGGAGTGGTCGGTGTCACAGACAGCACTCTGGTAGCTACGCGTAATCTTGACACTGGGTAGACTTGCACGCCTGGTAAGAATCAGGTCAAGCTGGTGCCAGTGCTTGGATCTGGGGTGTCTCCAAGATACTCGGTGTTGAGGCTTTGTGCCAAAGAACGTGTTGGTGACACAGAGACCATGAAGGCAGCAGAGTTCTAGCAGACGTTGCCCGTTCTCATTCATCCTCCCTATGCCGAATTTACCCAGACAAGTGGGCCAAATGTTGTGCTCGGCACCCACTCTGGCGTTGAAGTCGCCGAGGATGAACAGTGGCTCCTTTACAGGGATTCTTGCTATGACTCTGTTGAGGTCATCGTAGAATTTTTCCTTTGCCTCTGCTGGAGAAGTCAGGGTTGGTGCATATGCACTAATTACATTGACTGGTCCTGTTTGGGAGTGCAGTTGCAGAGACAGAATTCGTTCGGTTTCCCCCATCGGTGGCATAATGTATCCCAACAGTGTATTCCTGACGGCAAATCCCACACCATGTTCTCTGGTCTCATCAGGTGGTTTTCCTTGCCAGAAGAAAGAGAAGGTCCTCTCTCTCACAGATCCTGATCCAGGGAGCCTGGTCTCTTGGAGAGCAACAATATCCATCTGCAGTTTGCTCAGCTCCCTATCGATGATTGCTGTTTTTCGGGCGTCATTGATTTCTTGCAGGTCGTCAGAGAAACCTGGTGTCAGTGTCCTGACGTTCCATGTGCCCAGCTTTAGGGCAGTTGATATTTTCTTTTTGGGTATGGTATTGCTTGGTGCAAAGTTGTCGGGCCGCTTGTCGGTTTTCACCCTAAACCCCACGCACCCAGTGAGGTTAACGGACCGTGGCGAGGCAACACCTTATTGGCTGGGGTTTGCCCAGCTTGAGGCGGGCGGTAGCTGCCCAGTGGGGCACGATGACCCCTCCCACCGTCAGAAGCAACCCCTGGCGTCACACTCTTCGCCAATCGAGCAGAAGACTTAAAACCGGTAGACTGTCGCTTCCCGTGTTGGTTCGACGCTGTGAGGCGAAGCTGGAGTGTCCTCTCCAGGGCGCAAAGCCTGGGTAGGTAGATATGGAGGAGAAGCTGTTACCCATGCAGCAAATCCCCCCTCTCCACGTTGCTGAAATTATCCAATAGAAAGGCAAATGCCAATACACATGGTTCCAGCAACGTCGCAGGAGCTGCCAGAACGAGGTCGACGTCAACAACGAACTGCCTTAGGGGCTCCAACTCCGGATTTTTCCTCGAGGTTGACTCCTGAAGCCTTTCCCAGAAAAGGGTATGGCCGCAAGGCAGCGGAGGTTTAAAATCGGGGTTTTCCTTCCCCTAGATGGGCTGCCTTCCCAGGCTATCGAGTCCCATCTACCCGGAGCAGCTGGTTTTAAGGCGCCAGAGGCACACCCTCGCCCCTTCTCCTGTCGGTAAAAGCAGTTCCGCCGGACTTAAAGACTAAGCCACCCGTGCAGGCCAGGAGTTGGACTTGGTTGTCAGAGGCTATTTGAGACGCATGCCATATAGGAGCATTTTATAGGTCATGGGAGCTCATCCCCCATTACCACCCCCTGGCAATGACAACCCCTTGGAACCTGAGGACCCTAGGAGTCCCTTAAAGTATTAAATCATTGAGGAGATTCCAACGACCAACGTGGAGCGGGACCAGGTGAGGCTAGTCTGAGAAGAGACCCTCAAGGACTCTAACTCGACCTTGCTCCCAGGCCCTGGACGGTTGCTCTCGTATTTTCTATTCTGCTAATTCCGACAGTTTCGTGAAGCGTCTGACACATGTACATTGGCGACATACGCATTGCAATCGTGAGGGAAAAAAGAAAACCTCCACAAACAGCCTGGTTGATCAGTCCAGCAACTAGGAGGACTGGTCGACGACTGGGCCGCGGGGACGCTAAGCCCCGGAAGCACCTCAAGGTAACCTCAAGGTAGGAGGCTAATGTTACCCACTGGTCCCATCTAGGAGGCTAATGTTGCCCACTGGTCCCATCTAGGAGGCTAATGTTGCCCACTGGTCCCATCTAGGAGGCTAATGTTGCCCACTGGTCCCATCTAGGAGGCTAATGTTGCCCACTGGTCCCATCTAGGAGGCTAATGTTGCCCACTGGTCCCATCTAGGAGGCTAATGTTGCCCACTGGTCCCATCTAGGAGGCTAATGTTGCCCACTGGTCCCATCTAGGAGGCTAATGTTGCCCACTGGTCCCATCTAGGAGGCTAATGTTGCCCACTGGTCCATCTAGGAGGCTAATGTTGCCCACTGGTCCCATCTAGGAGGCTAATGTTGCCCACTGGTCCCATCTAGGAGGCTAATGTTGCCCACTGGTCCCATCTAGGAGGCTAATGTTGCCCACTGGTCCCATCTAGGAGGCTAATGTTGCCCACTGGTCCCATCTACGAGGCTAATGTTGCCCACTGGTCCCATCTACGAGGCTAATGTTGCCCACTGGTCCCATCTACGAGGCTAATGTTGCCCACTGGTCCCATCTAGGAGGCTAATGTTGCCCACTGGTCCCATCTAGGAGGCTAATGTTGCCCACTGGTCCCATCTACGAGGCTAATGTTGCCCACTGGTCCCATCTACGAGGCTACTGTTGCCCACTGGTCCCATCTACGAGGCTACTGTTGCCCACTGGTCCCATCTAGGAGGCTAATGTTGCTCACTGGTCCCATCTACGAGGCTAATGTTGCCCACTGGTCCCATCTACGAGGCTAATGTTGCTCATTGGTCCAATTTTTCCAGAGCTGCCTTATATAAACATCCGGTTTAAGCCTTTCTCGTTTTCTTTGGTATCTATATTACAATAATTTTTGTAAAGAGTACCATTATATTGTGAGGGATATCTGTGTCTTTGTTTCATGAGGGTTATCTGTGTATTTGTTTCATGAGGGGGTATCTATAGTTTATGTGGGATATCTTTTGTGAGTCATTATTATTTTTAAAGTTGTATACAGTTGTTTCATCAAGTTACGGAAGTGAAAATTTGTGATAAAGTAATCAAATAGTTATACTTTGCAAGAAATAATTTGGAAAATATTTAAGCTAGTAAGGGTCAAAGAATCTTATTGTCTGTCTTTAGTTAGGTGTTGGACTAAAGCCTATCAACCACGAAAGAGTTCTTAAGGGCCTATGACCAACAGGAATATTTTTGTCTTGAACATATACAATGTGACTATAGGACTAAATAAACTCGGTGTTTTTATACCGTAGTGCTAAATATACCTAACGGTGTACATATCCCTTATCGTCTATGTATATGTATATGGATCATCCAATTACGTTAAAATACTTCTAGACGTTGCTGAAGCGACATCTAGAAGTTGCTACTTAGGCCTCTGGAAGTACCTCTGGAAGGTTTACACCAAGTACCTCTGGAAGTTTACACCACCTATTCAGGTAAATTTGACCAAATGTAAACATTGACTTCAAAACTATTCACAAACATTACATCACTATGTACTGGAATGTGAAAAAAAATCTAGATTTTAGACAACTCTGTTGCCAGTGTTCAAGAAATATCCAAGTATTTTATAAGGGAAGAATATTACCCAAAATCCTAACTGCTAGGTATCCCAAGCTTGGCTATTCTAAGCTTGCACTGCCTGCAATTAAGTCTCATACTTAAGAACATAAGAACATAAGAACAAAGGCAACTGCAGAAGGCCTATTGGCCCATACGAGGCAGCTCCTATTTATAACCACCCAATTCCACTCATATACATGTCCAACCCTCGCTTGAAACAATCGAGGGACCCCACCTTCAAACCCATCCTCCTGTTTAGGTAGTAGTTTTTATAACTATGTGCACCATAGTACAAACATTTACCTATTAAGGAATTAGATAGTAGTATTTTGTACTATTTACTTTATAGTTCGATAAAAATGAGGCTAAAAACAAACTTAAATATTCCAAGGCCAAATATAGCACACATGTGTACTATAATTAAGCCCCAGGTATCGTGTATTAAGCCTAGGAAGGTTGGCTTAGATTAGTTTAGTTTGTCTTTGCAACATAAATATAAAATCTTTTCCTGTTTGTCCAAATTCAATAGTACCGTTGTGCTATTGAATCTTAGATTTTAGATTTAGTTTTTTAGATTTAGCTTCTCGGAACTAAAATTTCCATTTAGCACCGGCTATGGTGAGCCCGTCAATAGTACCGATTTATATTTTCTAATTGCGTTGTACGTCTATATATGTACTATGGTCACCATCGTTACTATAAATACTGCCAAACTAGAAGGCTGGGCTGCATACTTACCTATCTCATGACCATGTACCCAAACGTTAGCGACAAGATGTGTGTCTCAAAGCAGTGTACGTCACTAAGGAATTTTCCTGGTGTAGGAGAGTTGAGTGTAGCCTACACGGTCGAGTCCGTCGACAGTGTAGACGTCGCGAACGGACTCCACCTGGCAAAACATGCTCCGGTAAAGTTTGATCAACGTTTAATCAAGGCTGGATTACCGTTTAATCGACGTTATATCAAGGTTATCCATGTTGGTCCTAAATTCTAATAATGTACGTCGTTTGCCCAGATTTCGATACAGGCTCTTCTTCCAGGCAGGCCTCTTGAGCTGCCACAACGAACAAAAAAAAAGTACAAAATGACATATGTTCCTAACCTAACCGGCTCAAGGATAGAAAACATGGTTGTTTGTGTGCCGCTGTGATTCGTAGTACACTGTATTTTCTCCGTTGGGGATTTACGCATCAAAATTCGATGCATTGTTTGGGAGAACAGGTTCCCTCTTCACTCGTTACAACTACTCTCTATTCTGTTTGTATCCTCCTCGACCGGTTATCTTGGAAATGACCGAATTCTTAAGCGAGAAATGGGATTGCATGTGATACAATTTTAAACGAAAATTGTCACACTTATTTCCATATGTAATGGAGCATAGGCTATATGTAGCTAAGCGTTTGATTAAGTGGTAGTTAGTGACCCCACTTCTTAGGTGAAGTGCCGTTTGCACTCTTGAAATACGATCACGATTATTTAAGCAGGCCGTTCACTTTGTACAACATTCAAAATGCAAAGCACTAACCTAACCAGAAACGTACCAACCCCAGCCACCCACCTAACTTGACCTACTGTTGCTTAGAAAACATGTATTTTTGTAAGCCGCTAGTTTTCATATTATTTTGTAATGTGTAAGTCGGGTTTTCGTCTTCCCAGACTTCCCTTTCGTCAGATCATTGGGTCGGACAGTTCTCAAGTTGGGTACCATCTCTGGTAATGATATGGGGCCCCATAGCCTCGAAGATAATAAAAGACTGAAAGACCTTGCAGTTTCTTTTTATTGTACATATATCATATTATACTACATGCAGTTGTCACCTACTGCATGGGGTAACAGCTTCTCCCCCGTATCAACCTACCTTGGCTTTGTGCCTTGGAGAAGCCACTCCAGACCCACAACCTGAGCGCAACTCATAGTCTCCTGAGACTGATGGATGTATTAATTAGTGTTTAGCTGTGGTTGTAGTTCTCTTGTAGTGGGGAGGAATGCAGAACAAGACAGCAAGGGCCCTTTCTTTGTTTAATTATAAGGTTATAAATATTCTGTGCTGGACCACGAACTTAATATAGCGTTTGAAACCGGTGTTTGAAACCGGTGTTTGGACTGGTGGAATGATGTTGCTACACAAGATCGTCTGCCTGTAGGAGTATAAAAACACTTGGACGAAGATGCACATCTGCGGGCAGTGTTGACGCTGCTGTTGACAACTGCTAAGTTGAGTGCTGGCATTATGCAGTCCATGAATGAGGTCAGCACATGTGTGTGACCACGTGCGTCCAAAAGATGCCTACTACCCCCATTTAATATCACTTCTGCTTTGTTTCACTGAAATGATATTAGGTTTGGCTATCCTGTTAGCCTGTCCAGTTAGCCTATCCTGTTAGCCGTTCTTGTGGTGGGTAACCTTTTTAAGTCCGAGAGCACAAATCCTCATTTTTTTTTCAACATTTTCTCACGTGTCAACCGAAATTTTGGGGAACATATTAATATTTCGTGTCTTTTAAATATTGTGAAAACCTTTATAAATAATTAAAATTACCATAGAGTGGTAAAATTACAGGCTATTCTAAGATAAATTATTTTAAGTCATGTACAAGATAGAATAAATTAGTGACGGGATATTTACTAAAAGGTAATCTACACTGATGATAGTGTGGATATTATTTATTATCTTTCAAGTGTAATTCTCACTGACATACACGACCACACACTTTAAAGCAGCAGTTTTGAACATTAGCAAAAGAGTAAACAATAATTCTAGCTTTTTAGTTGTTATTTATATCAGATCACTCAGCCATAAGTTTTACAAGTTTTCCCGATACATTACAGTGAACAATGACAACATTTTGATTTAGTTAAAGCACAATGAAAGAAAAGGAAATTAAAGATATTGTTGCATTAGTTCTTAATTCCTTATGAGTAATACATTTAGTGTCTCAGATATCCACCAAACAAGGGTTAATTAAGTCAGACCTCCTTCTTTGAACTGACAAACAGATATTACTTCTTTATAATATATATGTATATATATATATATATATATATATATATATATATATATATATATATATATATATATATATATATATATATATATATATATATATATATATATATATATATATATATATTATATATGTCGTACCTAGTAGCCAGAACGCACTTCTCGGCCTACTATGCAAGGCCCGACTTGCCTAATAGGCCGTGAGAATTTCTTTATTTTCAAAATATTGTTTCCAATTGGTTTATATGAATTATTATTAGTATATTATAATAAGTTTATAAATTATTGACTTAGTTATGTTAGTTTAGGTTAGGTTAAGATAGGTTAGGTAGGGTTGGTTAGGTTCGGTCATATATCTACATTAGTTTTAACTCAAATTAAAACAAATTATCTCAAACATAATGAAATGGATTGCTCTATCATTTCATAAGAATTACCACGATTAGCTTAGTAGCCAAAACGGGCTTGCATGGTAGGCCAAAGTACTGCGTTCTGGCTACTAGGTACAAATATATATATATATATATATATATATATATATATATATATATATATATATATATATATATATAGATATAGAGAGAGAGAGAGAGAGAGAGAGAGAGAGAGAGAGACGAGAGAGAGAGAGAAGTGTGATGCAACTCTGATGCAAAGCACAGAGTCTCACACTATCTCATTGCCTGGGAGAGGATTGGAGTTCTGGTTGGTTAAATACACCAGAAACTATGTAATTATTATGTATGTAGTGACTTGAGTTCCCCGTCCAACATGGCTGATGAGCATGGTGGGTGATAATCCACCATGCTAACACGGCGGTTGCTGCTCGCTCTCTCTCTTGTTGGGTTTGTATAGATAAAATTATGTATTATAATCAGTGATTTTGTTTTCACTGCTACTACACACACACACAACTAATATATATATATATATAGATATATATATATTAGTATATAATATATATATATATATATAATATAGTCGTACCTAGTAGCCAGAACGCACTCTCAGCCTACTATGCATGGCCGATTTGCCTAATAAGCCAACGTTTCATGAATATTGTTTTTTTCGACTACCGAACCTACCTAACCTAACCTAACCTAACTTTTCAGCTACCTAACCTAACCTATAAGATAGGTTAGGTGAGGTTAGGTAGGGTTGGTTAGGTTCGGTCATATATCTATGTTAATTTAACTCCAATAAAAAAATTTACCTCATACAAAATGAAATAGGTAGCTTATCATTCATGAGAAAAAAAATTAGAGAAAACATATTAATTCAGGAAACTTGGCTTATTAGGCAAATCGGCCTTGCATAGTAGGCTGAGAAGTGTGTTCTGGCTACTAGGTACGACATATTATAGTATATATACTATATATATATATATATATATATATTGAATTATATATATATAATAGAATGAAAACATCTGTCAGACTTGTTCGCGATATATAATATATATATATATATATATATATATATATAATATATGATATATATATATATATATTCGTACCTAGTAGCCAGAACGCAGTACTTGGCCTACTAGGCACAGGCCCGATTTGCCTATAACCAAATTTTCAAGAATTTCAATATTTTCTCGTTTTTTTTATGAAATGTAAAGCTATCATTTATTATGTATGAGCTAATTTTTTTTAAATTTGAGTTAAAACTAACGTAGATAAATGACTGAACCTAACCAACCCTACCTAACCTATCTTAACCTAAACTATCACAACTAAGTAAATAAATTATGATACTTATAATATAATAATAATAATTCAATATACTAATTGGAAACAATTATTGAAAATAAAGAAAATCAACTCGGCCTATTAGGCAAATCGGGTCTTGCAGAGTAGGCCGAGAAGTGCGTTCTGGCTACTAGGTCGACGTATATATATATATATATATATATATATATATATATATATATATCTATATATAATAATATATATATATATATATATATAATTTTTTAAGCATCCGTCAGTCTCAGGAGATATGGTGTTGCGCTCTGGTTGTCTGTTTGGAGTGGCCTTTCCAGGGCACAAAGCCAGGCAAGGTTGATATAGGGGGGGGGGGGGAGCTGTCATCCATACTGCAGGTCCCCCCTCGCCACGGCGCCGAAAGTCTCCAAATGGAAATGCAAACGTCAATACGATTGGTTCCAGCGTCGCACAAGGAACTGTCAGAACGAGGTTGAAGGCAACAGCGAACTGCCCTAGGGGCACCAGCTCCGAAGTTTACCTCCAAGTTGATAAAAAAAAAAGAGGGCACAGGGACACTCCAAACCGGAGACCGTCGCGCTGGTCGGGGCCGGAGAAGAACCACCCAAGCCAGGGCACAGAACGCCCCCAGCCTCCTGAAGCAGAGCCTAGGCCGCACTGAGCCCCAGGAGGTGGACGTCTGGGTCCCGCACCTACGGTTCCAGATAGAGATCGTCACACGCCTCTTTCACCCGAGGCCGCTTCCTTCAAGCCAAAGAAGGAGAGTAACTCAATTAGTAATTTGACAACAATTTAATTACTTACTTAGTTAGTATTAGTAGTATCATAATGATAATAAAACACTATTGCACCTTGGCGTACCTGGTACCATAACCAGGGGTCTCCAACCTTATTCACTGTAAGGGCCACAATTATTGTTTCCCATATTTATGCGGGCCCCGAAGGAATAAAAATGAAAAAAAAAATTCTACCCAAAAATAAAATACAGTTGCCCAGTATTATTTCCTCAAATATTAAAGTATAAACATGGAAAAATTAAAACACTATCTTTTTGGAAAAAATTAGGGTAAACTAAATAGATTCCTGCTCTTTAGTTTTATGCAACCACATTAGTGTGACGAATGATACGTGTCGTTTTGACTTCAAAATTTTCATAAAATCAGGTTCCAATAGATGAGCCAATTGTAAGAATTGATTTCAAGTGATCATCAGACAAATTTGCTGCGATAGTTAGATTTCACATACTTCATTTTGGAAATGTTTGTTCACACAGTACTGTTGAACCAAAAATGGACACAAAACTACAAGCAAACTTTATCAAATTTGGAAACTGATCTGGCTGCAGGCATTTATAAAAACTCAATCAGATCTCCTTCTCTATACTTATCTTTCAGTCTGTCAGTCTGCCTGGAGATCAATATTTCCATTTGAAATTGAGTTGGAGATTTCAGCATTGCAGTCAAATGGATTATGAAAGAGCCTGATTTCAATTGCTTTGGCAATCAAGGGGCAGCGAAGCCCCACCGCCCTCCATCCCCACAATATACAGTTATCACAACTATTGGTTGTAATGCACAACAAATACCTACCAGTACTAGTATCTTGTGCGTCAACTATCGAGAGAGGAAAACTGACTCGGGCTGAGCGCCACCAGTCAGCAGCCCACATTGGAATAATTCTGCGATGCCATTCGTACATAATTATTTTTTCAAGGCCACCACACAGGGATTTGTTTGCGCGCCGGATGAAATTATGTGGCGGGCGGATGTGGCCCGCGGGCCATAGTTTGGAGACCCCTGCCTTAACCATTAGACCACATTGACTGTACAAAAATCTTGGTATCGTAGACTATTTATCCAAGATCCGACAACGCTCAGTGGTCAACTTAGGCATAGATATTTCATCGAATCATCTCCACTTGGTGGGACCAATATTATATATATATAATTCTGGTGTATTTAACCAACCAGAACTCATCCTCTCCCTAGGCAATGAGATAGTGTGGTGAGACCTCTGGTGCTTTGCATCGAGCCCTGTTATGTGGGAGAACTCAGTGCCAAATGCTTAATGCACAGACTAGCCTATTACCACTAGCTGAAGTTTATAACTTTTTAGACACTCCACCCACCAGGGGACTCGAACACTGGCCAACGAGGTGGCAGTTGCACGCTGTATCCACTACACTATACTTCAAAGCCATAAAGAGAGGTAGGAAT
>WNGS01163813.1:9801622-9818359 GCA_020271785.1 Procambarus virginalis
TACCGAGCTGAGAGGTATGAGCTACGAGGAGCGACATGCAGGAATTAAACCTCACTTCGTTGGAAGACAGAAGAGTTAGGGGGACATGATCACCACATTCAAGATTCTCAGGGGAATCGACAGGGTTGATAAAGACAGGCTGTTTATACACAAGGGGCACACGCACTAGGGGACACAGGTGGAAACTGAGTGCCCAAATGAGCCACAGAGATATTAGAAAGAACTTTGTTAGTGTCACGAGTGGTGTTGACAAAGGAATGCATTAGGCAGTGATGTGGTGGAGGCTGACTCCATACACAGTTTCAAGTGTAACTATGATAAAGCCCATTAGGCGCAGGAAACTGTACACCTGTTGATTGACGGTTGAGAGGCGGGACCAAAGAGCCAGAGCTCAACCCCCCAAGCACAACTAGTTGAGTACACATACACACACACACACACACACACACACACACACACACACACACATCGGTTCTTAACTTAAAATATTACAATTTACCAATTTGTTACTACCTGGACCCATCGACTTGAGAATGGTCCAGGACGGGACCGAAACGTCGTCGTCCCTTCACCTTCTAGTGTGTGTGGTCTGGTCACTACCTAGACCTCAATTTTACAAGTGTATAAACCTTGCACTTAAATTTGTCGGTTTCATAAATTGATAAATTTGTGAATTCTAAATGATTCTTTCAATATTTGTACAATATTAGCTAATATAGTCTCTTGTTAAAATATTCCAGCATTGTTAATGAACTCAAGATTTTGTACATCTGCTCTCCAGTCCATACTTTTATTCCTATTGTTTTATTTGCGCAACCATTCCTACCTAAAGACCATTCCACCCAGCGTTCGACCCCACAGACGCATTCATAATTTTTTTTTTACATGCTGTTTCATTCAAAAACCGGAATTTTCTCGTATATAAATTTTTATAATTGCATATTGTGCATATATAGGCATAGGTTAGGTGTTTAGGTTCTGTTGGCGATTATTTCTTTGTAGTACGTGAGGTGAAGAATTTTGTTCGAACCACAATACTAAATGCGTCCGAGTGTTCGGACGTCATCAGTTTGAGTCGTATGTAAATAGTTTCTCAGTTGTAAATAGATAAATGTAAAATAAATAAATTAAATAAATGTAAAATTTCTCAGTAAATAGTTTTTCTAGTTGAGTCGTATAGTAAATAGGAGTTTGGCGGGTGCATGGAAACACTTTTGGGTCTGTTTGGAGGACGGGCTGGTATTGCGGTAGTGGACCCCATGACCACCATCATGGGTGATAGTGAATCCCCATACTCGTCCTCTGGGTGATAATGTACCACATAGTGTGACTTGTTATGCACCCTATAGCCATCCTGTGGGCGATAGTAAAGGTTCATAGTGTCTGACGAAGGATTAATGAACTGCATTTACGTAACGGTAAAAAGTGCAATATTAACTATTTTAAAGCTGACATTCTCAATGTTAACTCCCCTTCGTCCTCAGGTCCGGCCAACTACAGCCAGACAAGATGGCAACCGGGACAGTCTCTGTACTGAACATCTACAACGACGAAATAAACAGATGCACTATAGATAAAGACGGAAATGGCATTAGATCAAATCTACACTGATGAGTCATCTAATCCTGTCAATGGCAGGGCTGGTGCAGCATACACGGTAATTAGGAATAATGCCTTACAACGCGAAAATGAAGAAAAAACACGTATAGAGATCTGACTCACACCCAAGCAAAACTGCCATTGTTATGGCGTAAAGATTCCTTGAACGAAACGCTAATGGTGCAGTGATCTGCACTGATTCACAAGTAGCGATACAAAGCCTTGGTAAAAATCTTGCAGAAAATCTTGCGATAGCCGCTGAAAACAAGAACTGTGAGGGTACTAACCAACCAGGGAAGAGTCGTCAATTTTCTGTGGATCCCCTCCCATGTTGGAATCTGTGGAATTGAACGAGCAGATGGGCTGGCTGCTGAAGGAGACATATTGAATGTTTCATACACAAGACTTTTCTAAAAATTAGGTATTAACATGCAACATCACCATGACAAGGGGTAACTGAGAAAGAGGATAAAAGAACAAATCTGTGAATCTGTTCGCTAGTACAATATGGTTGCTGCTGGCAATCCCAGTCACTATGGACGAAGAGGTGGCCGCGAAGGGAGAGAATCGCTAATAGCAAGAATCTTACAAATATCCATGGAGAGACTGAATGGAAACTACAGTTGTGCAGCGGAGTTGCAGAATCTGTGGTGAGTGAGTGACGCCGCCTTGACCACTACCACAGAATGTGAACATCTGTCCCTAGAAATGTGTAGAATAATAAACCCAACATTATTAGTTGGGGTGGAGGGACCATTTGTCAAATATACTGTTCTTAAGAGATTTCCCCCATTTTGCACCCGCAAGATAACGTAAGTTTAAGGGTTGACGAATGTCAATCTTGTTTGAGAAGCTGTTCACTTGACAGATAAGAAGTCCCAGCTGTGTCTGGGTACAAGTGAAAGGATGAACAAGCCAGCGGGTTTTCTTCCAATTGGGGAGTGTTGTACATGCTGCTATGGCGGTGTGTCCACTCACAGGATGAGTGACGCTGCCCAATACTGTCACTATGGCGGTGTGTCCACTCACAGGATGAGTGACGCTGCCCAATAAACTCGCCCCTCGGGGTAAAACTTAAATTTAAAACTATGCACTGCCCGTCACCACTTGTTTTTTAATTTTCTACATACAATAGAAGGTACATAGTTTGAGTACATAGCAATGATGTTTTTACGTTCTTGTAAAGCCACTAACCCTTGTAGCGTTTCGGGGCAGGTCTTTATATCAAATAATTTTAAGTAGGAAATTTCTAGCAAAATTGGAAAAAAAATTAACTGGGACAATTAAGTAAAATTTGGAGATTATTGTTGGAAATAATCAACAGTTTCATACATATCTTGTATTTTTATACAACATTTGTATTAACCACAAGTAGTTAGTAAAATTACTAACTTGTAGAATTAATCATCATGATTTATAATAGCAATATTTGTCAAATTCTCGGTGACGCCAGGAGGTATCGACAGGCTAAAACATTAATTCTCTCCACATTTAGTTGAATCTAAACAGAGTTTAGTTAATTACTTTCCTTTAAGGATAATCGTTTATTTCGTGGATTTACATAGCATATTATTGCTTACTGAACTTGTTCATTTAGGTGTATTAATAACTGCAGTGAAAATATTGCAGTATAAAGCAATTTATATGATATTGCTTTCATTTATTTTGTGAAGTCTTAATAAGCTGACTCGCACTATGCAAAATTATATTGCACCTTAATACATTTATTAGTGGCATAAACACTTGTCACAATTCCTTACTTTCCCTTATTAATTATAAGTAAAATAAAATACTTTAAGCTCGAGAATACTTTGAGCGAGCTGCGCATGCGTATAGCAAGCAGCCAGGGAGGAAGGAGACGCCACTCGGTGTGGAAGACGCCATACTTACCAATGTGCTTGCAGAGAGAGAGACGCCATAGCAAAGTATTTGCTCAGTTTCTATTCGTTCTTACATTGCGAAGAACGTTGCTACGTTAAATTGGCAACAGCCGTGTCCCAGAGCTAGTATAACTGCAATTCCATAGTCAACGTCTTTCACGCAGCAGCTGGAGGACGAAGGATTGCACAGTTCTCTTCATCAACGGACACGCGGCTCGGCAACTATGTTGTTGTTGTTATAGATTCAGCTACTCTGAACAAGTTCCAAGTAGCACGGGCTATGGTGAGCCCGTAACTTACCTGGCACAGGAGCGGGGCAAGAAGCACGGGCTATGGTGAGCCTGCTCGGCAGCTATTATTTCCTTTCTGTTATGTGGCCACAGTTAACATTTAGGCTAGTTGTCGTTAGGCCGAATGAAAATTAACCAAATCTCGTACGTTTCTCCTCTAACAGTTTTTATAAATTATTCATTATTTCTTTAGAAGAAATTTACAGTGCTCGATATACATAACAATTACTTATACAGTGCGGAAGAATTCCTTAATCTAGGATGTACCTGTAGTTCATTACGTAGATTTCTACAATGTAATTGCCTTCCAGCTCCCGAGTCCACGTCAACCGAGGTGTTAGGCTTCCCCATCTACACGTCCAACAATTTGCCCGATGCAACACGTCGTCGCTGGAGTGTGGCAACCGATTACACCTCTCTAGTTTTACAGCTAAGCTGTTCATGTTTATCCGTAGAAATAACTCTGTAGTTATATTAATGATCTAATGAGATCAATTATACTAACCCATTGATTTACCATATACTATTCAATATCAACTCGTCCTCTTAAAAGTAACGTCACTTTTCGCTGGTATGCGCGCTATGGCCAAATTTGGACGTAATTTGAAATGAAATCGACTCACAAAAAGTGTCGTATTGTTCCGTTTTCTGTTTGAGTCGTCCGGCTTACTTGGACAGGTTGACAGGTTAGGAGAGGAAACTTTCAACTAACGTTTTTCATAACGTTTTGAAACTTTGAGAATTTCCTGCCCACCTAACCTATCAGAGGACCCTTAACTTACTGTTGTTGAAAAAAAATCCCAAATTTATTTTCATTTTTTTTCCATTTTCAAATTACGTCCAAATTCGGCCATACGAGCAAACGGCCGAAAAGGATGTTATTTTTAGGAGGACAGGTTACTATTATATCATCAACTTTATTTACTTTCATTTTATGAATACAATGGCGAAGAACCAGCACCAGAATAATGCTAGGGATGCACTAATCTTTTAGCATGTAACCCCCCAATTTAGGTGAGTGAATTTGACTCATAATACAGTCCCTTTAATATTCATTGTAATATTAATTTAAACATCCATAGGACACTAACTAGTTCATGGAGTAAAATATTTAACCACTTGCTCTACCCTTGTTTTCCACTTTTTCTCAAAGTGGTGGTCCTTTGTAGTTTAGTTCATTTATTATGCACCCCATACCCATCTTGTGGGCGGTAGTGGAAAGGGTTACAGAGGCACATAATGGGCTCAGGGACTGAACCCCACAATTGATTTAGCTAAGCAAGTTACAGTCTTGATGAACTAGTTACAAAATTCAGTATAAGTCGTCACATCAACAATGGGTTTGAGATCGACCACATGTACAGTTTCCAGCAACTGACATATGTGGAGAGCTAGTGTCACAATTGTAGGACAGTTGAAGGATTACATTGTAGCATAATTTGAAGATTAAAGGTATAATGTAGTAAAATATGCGTTAAATATAACCATGATAGCGATGATTACAACTGTGACATTGTATGACTTAAGTACTATTTAAGTACATTGTATTTCTTAAGTATATATTGGGGGGATTAGGTAGCACAAGAAAGTGAGTTCTGATCTATGAGCTCGCTGTCTAACTACACCTCGCGCTGATTCTCGACTCAAAATTTGAATTTCAATACTAAATTGCTACATGACGCTTCAGTGGGCCAGCCAGAGGCTTAGGGCCCGCGCAGGAATATCCCTGCAAAAAAAAATACATCACGTTGGCATTTTATCCTACCGACCTTATTTAATTAAACTTGATTTGTACTGCTGGACACAACGTTCTGGCGGCCCGGTCTCTGACTAGGCTGTTAGATGCTGCTGCTATCCTGAACCCACAACCTGGATGATTGGGTATAGTTTAGAGGTGTTCATAAACCCAAGAATCTAGTTTCCAAACTAGACTGACTTACCCCGTCCCTTTCCGTACAACACCTTCCTCGTATCTTGCATTTAGTAATGCCATTAGCTCAAGTAGGAAAACAGGTTGCACAGGTCTGCAGAGAAACGTAATTATGCGTAATTACATTGAACTTGCCTGGGTTAAATACTTTCTTGTGGTTCTGGGAAGGTTCTTATTCTAGGTTCTCATTCTGAAAACAGAATAAGTGTTATTGTTCCACTTAGGGGAACAAACAGTACGTACGTGGCTATACTGTACGTTATCAAACTACAACTTTTTGAACGGCTAGAGCGATCCACTGTGGGTGTGGGGAGTGCCCGGACACTAGCATCTGAAATTGACTTGTGCGTTTGTCAAGCTTCTGACAGCTATTGTATAGACCCCCGGGACGCTGATCATTGCACTACTATGAACCGGTAGTATTTTTTATTTATTTTTATTTTTACATGCAAGCATGCGAATAAGTACAATAAAAGCAAATATAACAAAACAGAGCACAAAATGACAGAGCACAAGCTCGCAAAAGGACAAATTAACAAAATTACAAAATCACAAAATTACAAAAGCACTAAACCACAAAACACCGGCCGAAAGAGCCTACCACAAAACACAATAATAACTACAAACACGGGGGAATATAGTACAGAAACAACGACAATACAACACAAGACACAGGACATAATTATACATATCAAGGCAACTGGCACCGTAATCACACACGAGAGGCACCAATACAAAATGACAAAAATATACAACAATAAAGGAAACATAAATACACAACAGAAACAAAAGGAAAGCACAATCGCAATACATAATACACAATGAGAATAACCCCAGGCTGGGCCACGCAAACAGTCTGAAGGTCACTCAATACTACCCAAACAAGGGCACAACCAGTACTATAAAATACAAAAAACACAAAATCAGAAAAACATAATCGCATAAGAACAGGACACCCACAACCAGACACACACACCCAAACAAGTATCGGAATGTACAAAAACCGGACACACACAAGCCATACAAATAAACCCACAACCACCCACCGGAGCACGAAGGAACTGGAAAAACAAACCCGCCCCACCCACACACACACACACACGCGACCATGCACCCCACAACCAAGCACACAAATGCAGGCCCCTTCCGCCGCGGGGCCTGCATAAACTCGGGGATCACCAAATCAGGCGGAAACGGACATTCCCGAAGCTCCCCAACACAAGTCGCATAACGAGGCACGGGAGCGCGAAACACCCTCTCCGAGGAAGCAGAAGACATAGCAGAAGCGGACGTAGGCCAAGACATTCACGGACCCGGCATCCCATAAGAAGATGACGGCTGACGAGACGGTAACACCTCCACTGATACCGCAGGAGATACAGAAGAGATGGCTTGAGAGACGGAAGAGGCGACACGACCGCCGCCGACGAAACAGGGAACGAGGAAGGGGCATGGACCCCCCAGAGCGAGCAGCCTTCTTCAACACCACCACCAGGTCACCACGGCCACCACGAATCTCAGCAGGGGGAACCCCCCCAAGAGCAACCGGAACCATCGGACACAGGCGACACACCTGAAACAGGATCCACAGACACCACACCAGAAGGGGAGGCCAAAACACCGGCACCGACATCAAATGAACCTCCGCCACCACCGTAGATTGCAATGCAACCGGAGCCACCCCGCCATCGCCGGAAGATCCACAATCGACGAAATCGCCAACATCAGCCCATGCATCAGAAGAACGACGGGAACGCTTGGACTCCGGCCGTACATCATCAGAGCCGAAGGCGGACCCAGAAGCATGGGCCCCACAAGCCGGGCGGACCGACGTACGACGCAAGACGGCAGCAGCCTCAACCACAGGGGGAGCAGTCCGCACACAGCAAGAGGCGCGTCCGCCACCCCACCATCCAATACAGACGGAACACAAGGTGAGGGCAACGGGCCAGGAGCAGGAGACGAGGAAGAGGAGAGCGCCGACGACGCACAGAGACCACCCAGAAGGCCTTCGGGAGCAGCGGGGACAGCAGGATCAGGAAGAACATCCGAAGGCACGGCAACCCCCGGAGGAGGGTCCGCAACAACCGAAGGAAGGACGGGTGACGCAGGGGAAGCCGCAGCAGCTACTGGAACACTCCCTCACCCCCAGCGTCCTCCCCCAAAGGGAGCGGCGGGAAATCCTCTTCCCGGAACAAGTTGACGGGAGCAACCGGAGCCTCAGCGCACCTGACAGCCTGATGTCCCAACAGGCCACACCGGAAACAGGTACGGGGTTGCCGGGCATAATACACCCGGACATAGTATCTCATAAGTCAGATAGAAGATGGTATATCCGACCGCAGGCGCATTCCCAAGGTACAAATGTTCGTCCGCCTACCTGCATACCTCCCCGAGGAGAGCGTGTTCACCCGCATGCTGACAACAGCACCAAACCTCCCGAAGTAACACCGTAGGAGGTCTTCGGGAAACTCCAAGGGTGCCCCATGTACGCTGACGTAAGTCAGGGCACCACTACGGTCCGAAATTGCCACACAGCCGGCACCACCCAGCAACGGCAACGAACGCCCCTCATAACAACGGAGGAAGTCACGGTACTCCTCCCTCACGAACTTGAGAACATTCCTGTGGGCTGTTACAAGCTTCACACCATAGATAGCCATCACCGGGATACGAAGCATGTCACACATAACCACCTCGATTTCCAGATATCCAGCACGACTAGTGAGCTCCAGGCCCACGGAGTTCACACGCACAACAGGGGGAAGATGGCCACCCATGTCAAGCTCGCCACATAAACTCGCAGCCAGGCAGCAACAGCTGGGAGGGCAGAGACGCCCACACCACCTGGCGACCAAGGCGGCCAACAACCCCAACAACCAGGGAGGGTCGGCAAGACGTCTTCACTCCACGGCTGCCAGAGCGCAACTCCTCACCACGAACCGGTAGTTAACCACTGCACCTAAACGATAGTTATGACGAATTACTCTGATTAACTTCTTTCGTTAGAACTATTTATATAATTACTGAAATCGTGAACAATAATCTAATGAAATGCTACTCTTAAGGCAAATTTTACAATATATACGACAGGAAGTTATATAATTAGCGTAATGGTAACAAAATTGTAACACCATAGATGGATATCCTCAAGATTAACAGAACCTAGTTCATTGTAGAAATTTTTTCTAGTAATCATTACTAAAATTACATCTCTAGCCTGCTGAATTTAGTCATGTTATTAAAAATGTTTTAAATTAAGTTTAGAATTTTTAGTTTTAACAACTATTAACCCCACTGTACAGAGACTTGTAATATATATTTAACAGTTGTTAAGGGTTAAGGCCAGACGTTAAGGGCTAACCTCTCGCAAGTGGGGTAGAGGAGCGTCACAGGCCAGTTTGTGTCGACTATAGTGCCAAACGCACCATTATGTGCACTTGACCCAACCTTAGATTCCTCAAGGTAAATCCGAAATAATGGCGGTTTTCCCCTATACACTACAATAGTTCCAGTTCGGGGGGGGGAGGGCTCAGGGAGACTGAGAGGGGAAAAAAGAGGGGGGAGACTCGGGGAGGGGAAGGGGAGGCATCGACAACGACAGATAACATATGCCTCTCCTTCCTCTTTACTCCCCCCCAAAAAAATGTCAAGTCTGTCACGTGACACCAGCCTCTGATGTTGATGCCTCTCGTCGGTCTTGCCTCTCAAGTCTTCCTACTTGGGAACCTGTACACTGAACATCCCTACCTTCAATTTGGAGCACTCTGTGCTCAGTCCCACAAGGTCTCCGTGCCGTCCTCTGTGCTCAGTCCCACAAGGTCTCCGTGCCGTCCTCTATGCTCAGTCCCACAAGGTCTCCGTACCGTCCTCTGTGCTCAGTCCCACAAGGCCTCCGTGCCGTCCTCTATGCTCAGTCCCACAAGGTCTCCGTGCCGTCCTCTGTGCTCAGTCCCACAAGGTCTCCGTGCCGTCCTCTGTGCTCAGTCCCACAAGGTCTCCGTACCGTCCTCTGTGCTCAGTCCCACAAGGTCTCCGTACCGTTCTCTGTGCTCAGTCCCACAAGGTCTCCGTGCCGTCCTCTGTGCTCAGTCCCACAAGGTCTCCGTACCGTCCTCTGTGCTCAGTCCCACAAGGTCTCCGTGCCGTCCTCTGTGCTCAGTCCCACAAGGTCTCCGTACCGTCCTCTGTGCTCAGTCCCACAAGGTCTCCGTACCGTCCTCTGTGCTCCACAAGGACAAATTACTGACCATTCGCAGCATGCACCAACCGTATAATAAATTGATTGCTTTGGTAATTATTAATTAATATTCTTTTTAACATATATTACCCAAAATCCATCGTCTCTTTCGTAAAGAGTAAATTTGTGGGTACAGAGTATATGTGGTGATACAGGGTACATATAATTCATTGTGTCGGGGACAGGAAGCCAGGGTGTATTCATACACGTTAGGCTTATATCGAGTTCACCCCACCCCCCTCCCATCAAGGTCGAATTACTGACCCCGCCAAGGATGCAACCCCCCACAACAAGCTGACTAACTCCTGTGTACCTACTTACTGCTAGGTGAACAGAGGCATTAGGTGAAAGGAAATGCGCCCAACTATTTCTGTCCCACCCGGGATTCGAACCCGGAATTCTTTATTGTGCATCGAGGTAAGGTAATTATCAAAAGAAGGCACCAAACCGGGAAGGCTATGTAGCACTACCAAACGTGCGGAATAATCAGAGGGCGCCAAATATCACCAGGGATGCCAATATGAGACCAGAAACGCATTAGGCGAACGATATCAAAGGTATCCAATTCAGTCAATTGGTCAACTACAACAACAGAGGAGGATTGACTGCGAGAAAGCAGTTGACGAAGAACATAGAGAATAGCATAAAGTTCTGCGTGAAGATGCTAGTCTCCAGAGGCAGGAGAGACATATAGGTGTGGTCAGAAAAAACAACAGAGTAGCCTACACCGTCTGCAGACTTAGACCCATCGGTGAAGAGGGAAATGGAGCGGGAGTGTGAAGACAAGTGTTCAATGAAAAGGCGTTTCAGAACTGCAGGAGGTGGGGGGAGGCTTTAGTCACGTGGGTCAAGGTTTTACAAAATTTAGGAAGTGGGAGACCCTCCATCTTGAGGTTATCTTGAGATAATATCGGGGCTTAGCGTCCCCGCGGCCCGGTCCTCGACCAGGCCTCCTTTTTGTTACACACCTCCAGGAAGCAGCCCGTAGCAGCTGTCTAATTCCCAGGTACCTATTTACTGCTAGGTAACAAGGGCATCAGGGTGAAAGAAACATTTTGCCCATTTATCTCTGCCTCCACCGGGGATCGAACCCGGAACCTCAGGACTACGAATCCGAAGCGTTGCCCACCCAGCTGTCAGGCGCCCGACAACATGAGACTTTGCTCCATGGGAGAAAAGACGGAACGACACGAGGGGAAATATTGGTAACACGAACCAAAAGAGCATTTTGTAAGCGAGACAAACGTACAGTTTGAGGTAGGTGGTGAAGAGGAATAGGAACCACAGGAGGCAAGGCACGACATAAGAGAGAGTGAGGGTGTTGTAAAGACCGTGAAAGATAGCGAAGACAGTACAGATCACGGCGTTCCTGTAGAGACAGAAAGCGAGTTTCAACATAAAGGCTGAGGGTAAGGATCGAACCAGAGGCACCAGAGCTGAGGCGCAACCCAGTATGATGCAGAGCGTCAAGACGGCGAAGAGTACAAGGAGAAGCAGACGAGTTAGCAGGGCAACCATAATCGAGTTTAGACAGGACGAGAGAGGAATTCTTATATCTTATCATTCTTATCTCTTACTTTCGTTAGACAGGATAGGCTTGGTTAGATTAGGATAAGTTAGGATAGGTTTAGGTTATGTAAGGATAGGTTTAGCTTAGGTAAAGATGGGTTAGGATAGGTTTCGGTTATGTAAGGATAGCTTTAGCCTAGGTGAGGATGGGTTAGGATAAGTATAAGTTAGACTAGGTTGGGTTAGATTAGGATAGGATGGGTTAGATTAGGATAGGATGGGTTAGATTAGGATAGGATGGGTTAGATTAGGATAGGATGGGTTAGATTAGGAAAGTTAGTATAGATTTGGACAAGTTAGTATCGATTAGGATAGTATAGATTTGGACAGGTTAGTATTGATTAGGATAGGTTAATATAGATTAGAATAGGTTAGTATAGTTTAGGATAGGTTGGGTTACGGTAAATTAATGCGTTTTTAATAGACAAGCCATGACGAAAAATACTGACCGTGTTATGTATCCTACTCCACCAGGGGGCATAGGCGGATATCTCAGAGTCGAGCGATATGCCCGATATATGAAATTACATTAAATATTGCCCTTTTGAAACATAATTAAACTGCAAGGAGCACAAGGAAAGCGTCTAGTAACAAACACTTTGTTCCAGGTATTTCCCATGGTGAAATATCCCTTCCCAACGCGAGCCCGCCGTTTACCCCTCACAGCAACACCGGATGTAAACATTGCATTAGCTGATAGGATGTTAACATTGCACCAGCTGATGGTGTCAACCCGTCCTCGATTCAAGTCCATTACATCCAGCGGTCGACCCCACAGACGCATTCATAAATTTACATGCTGTTTCGTTCAAAATAGGAATTTTCTCAAATAAATTAATATTAAAATATATTAGCATATTGTGCATATATTGGCATAGGTTAGGTTAGGTGTTTAGGTTCTGTTGGCGATTATTTGTATTTGTAGCACGTGGGTGAAGCATTTGCATCGTTGTGGTTCGAATAAAATTTGTCAGTGATGCTCTTGTTCTGGAAGTGTTCGAACGTCATCAGTTGTGAGTCGTGTGTAAACCGTTTTTCATTCATAAACAGCGGGTTTGGCGGGTGCATGGAATCACTTTGGGTCTTTGTTTGAGAAACGGGCTGGCAGCTCGTCCTCCTCCAGTCTTTTTTTTTTTTTTTTTTTTTTAATTTACCGCCTCGGCGGGTAGTCGTTCCATGGGCTTATAATCCTGTGGGTGAAAATGCATCTCCTGTTTTCTGCCCTACATTGTGGCTTGTTGAACTTTGAACCATTGCTCCTTGTTCGTGTTACATTTGACCTTTTATGAAAGCCTAGATCAATATCTAGTCATCTCATTCCTATCATTCTTCAGTAAGGGTCATGGAAAGACTCGTGCATACTCGCCTTCAATGATACCTTGACCACAACGCCATCTTAGCCCAGCCCATCATCAATAAAGGGCTGTCAAGGGCTTTGGGTTACCTCTGGAGGGTTACTAAGGCCACCACAATAGCTTACTGACCAACAGCAAGTATGGTGTTGGGCTTAAGACCCATCAACCTTTGGAGGGTTATTAAGGCCTTAAGCCCAACACCAAACTTGGTATGTATATATACCAAGTATATATACATACCAAGATTATATATATAATTATACGGAACACTTCCCATATGAGAGAATCGAACCATGGGCCAGCCAGGTGCCTGGCCAGAGTGGCCAGAGTCTTAGGCAATAGGTTAAGGCTCTGGCCTTACTGGACCATTCGATAGGTCTCCACTGGACCACCCCTCTCCAGTGGAGAGGGGTGGTCCTGTGGATCATCGAATTTTAGACCATCACAGGACCACCGGCTTGTACTGGCGTTCATATGCAACGCCAATCAATTAATGCACCCTAGTGATTTATATTCACCACGAGTGTAACACGCGTTTCCAGCATATAAATACGTCTGCGGAGCTAGAATATACGAATGTTCCAATTGACACAAATACGGTTAGTAGGATAAAAAGTACATTATTTTTATGTACGGACTTGTGTATAAGTGCAGTATTCTTGAGTATTGATCATTCACTGTGATATGCAATCATTCGTGTACAAATTGTGGTGATGTCACATATAGTCACTTCTTTTATTATTAACTTGTTTATTATAATATAAAAATACTTTCCAACATACACTTAAGCATGGATTTGGATTATGGAAAGCATAAATAATATTTGTTTATTTCACTTGAATAAGTCGCTAATGTAAGCTATGTGGGAGTCTGTCATCCTACGTCATCCGGCCAAGGAAAATCTGTTTAATCATCAGCGTAAATTTATATTGCTATAACTGTGGCTTTGTTATATTATTAACAAAACTTTTCCTGGAGAACAATAAGTTCCTAGAAGAGACTCGTAGCATGTGGGTAGCCTAGCCTCCATCATGGGGCGCAAGGGAGTCTGACTCGTGTGTCCCCTAGCCCAAGGTTGGCACTCAATCTTCTTCTCAGTTGCCATGGCCCGCCCTAACATCTTTTTTTTCTGTTCATTTTGTTACATAAGAGTTCAAAGAACAAGCCTCAGAGTATTGTTTATTCAAGCGTCGAAAGGATTACGATAGTCAAGCATTTACAGTTGCAGGAACAAACGAGTCTGTCCTGCTGTCATGTTTAGGTCATCACTAAATGAACAAAAACAAAGTGTTTGCACGCCAACAGCTAGTAAGAGAGGCTCGTTGCAGCAACACACACTCACAGTGGGTGTGCGTAACTCACAGTGGTAAGCGTGTGTGGTGGGCTGGCGCAAGGACGCCTGTCTCTACCCATAGTGGCACTTTTACATTCATCAGTGAACACAAACAAATCATTGGATACCATATGTGGAAGTGTATCGGCTATACGGACGGATATACTACTGAATCGTCTACATTGTCTACAGAGCAAGTCGCAAGTTAGTGTCGCAATTTGTTAGCCTGGATGAAAGTAAGATGTAGTTTGTATAGAATACAATAACCGAATAACAGCAGTTTAGTTTGATTTGGTGATAGGCTGTACTCTCTAAATGTTAATTGACATTACTCCCAACACTAAACCGAACTCTTCACTAAGGGGATATATGCACCGAGAGTTGAGTTTAAATCTGGAATATACACCGAATATACACCTAACGACGATACAGGATTCTATTTAACACAGGAATACAGAATCCTATTTAATTTACAGGATTAAAGTATACTTGCTTGTTGGTGGCTTTAATTAAGGCCACCACAAGTACTTATTGACCAACCATTCAGCAAGATTACTTTAGTCCTCAACATAGTTCAGGACTAAAGTAAATTGTATATACACCGAGAAGCTGGGTACACGTTTTGTGTTTTAGATTCAGCTACTGGGAACAAAAGTTCCAAGTAGCACGGGCTATGGTGAGCCTAGTGGACTTACCTGGCTCAGGAGCGGGCTGTGCTGAACTGGGTACACTTGTGTGTGTGGGTGTGTGTGTGTGGTGTTGTGTGTGTGGTGTGTGTGTGTGTGTGTGTGTGTGTGTGTGTGTATATATATATATATATTATATATATATATATATATATATATATATATATAATGTCGTACCTAGTAGCCAGAACTCAATTTTTGGCCTACTATGCAAGGCCCGATTTGCCTAATAAGCCAAGTTTTCCTGAATTAATATATTTTATCTAATTGTTTTCTTATGAAAAGATAAAGCTACCCATTTCATTATGTATGAGGTCATTTTTTTTTCATTGGGTTAAAATTAACGTAGATATATGACCGAACCTAACCAACCCTACCTAACCTAACCTAACCTATCTTTATAGGTTAGGTTAGGTAGCCGAAAAAGTTAGGTTAGGTTAGGTCAAGTAGGTTAGGTAGTCGAAAAACAATTAATTCATGAAAACTTGGCCTATTAGGCAAATCGGGGCCTTGCATAGTAGGCTGACAAGTGCGTTCTGGCTACTAGTACGATATATATATATATATATATATATATATATATATATATATATATATATATATTATATATCCCCTTGAAAAGTTGAGAAATGTTATTTTGGTTGGTTTGGTGTTAGGCTTAGACCTATCAACTTCTGGAGGGTTATTAAGACCACCACAATTGCTTACCAGCAATTAACTCGCAAATACCTAACCAGCAAGTAAACTTCAGCCTTGCCCTAGAACGTAGTCCAGGCCAAAAAGTAAACTGAATATACACCAATAAGCGGGGTATACCTCTGGGTATATATATCCCTTTAAGACCTTCACTACATATATGTAGTGAAAGTAAATAAAGTAAAAGTAAGATACATATATGTATCACATTTACTGTGACCCCTATGTAAGTTTATCTTAATAGTTATTTACCTTTGTTATGATAATCAAGATAAATTTTCTGGCTTTATATCTTTTAGGAAATTTTTTCTTGCACTGAAATGTGTACGTCGCTAAACTTGATACATTAATTGTAAATGACTCTTTATCACCCTTAATTGCACTTAACTCTTTAAGACATAGCTGTAACATGCTCGTGTCTACAGCTAGACACAAATACAACTAAATTATTAATGAATAAATGAATCCATTTCATGTGGATTCCATCTCATGGTGGTCTCCGAATGTATGGTGGAGCTGATGAGTTAGCCAAAGAATCGGCCTTAAAGGAGAATTCGGTATTACCTTGGATCCCTATGAACAGTCTGAGAGCAATAGTAAACCAAGAACTTCAATAAAATCCTGTAGATCTGAAGCAAAGTGAAATCGACGCCAGTAATTCCATCTATCGTCATACTATTATGCAAGACGGAGCCACACATCTATGGTTCAGCCAATAAAATCAGCAGACTCCTAGATGTTACTACTGCTCGGGTTAGACTTGGCTATAAGTATCTCGGGAATTTGTATTACCTGCTGATGAAGACCTGACCAAATGTAAACTGGCATCAAAATTATTCACCCCCCTCTGTCACTTTGTGATGAAGTACGAAAAGATGTGTGATTCAGACAATTCTATAACACATTTTCGAGAGATGTGTAAATATTTATTCAAAATGATCTGCTACCAGAAAATCTTAGCCAAATATCCCCAATTTGCTAACTGTAGGTAGTAACCAAATGATTGTAACCTATCCTGCCCACTGGATGGGGGCGGGTGTGCAGGACAAACATATCAATTGTGACACTAGCTCTTCACTTGTTGCCGAATTCGGAAATTGTACTTGTGGTCGGTCTCGAGCCCATTGTTGTTGTGATGATTGCATTGAGTTTGTAACTA
>WNGS01163813.1:9844425-9859780 GCA_020271785.1 Procambarus virginalis
CCATCCTGTGTGGGAACACACCGCCATAGTGACAGTATTGGGCAGCGCCACTCATCCTGTGAGTGAACACACCACCATAGTGACAGTATTGGGCAGCGCCACTCATCCTGTGAGTGGACACACCACCAGTGACAGTATTGGGCAGCGCCACTCATCCTGTGAGTGGACACACCGCCATAGTGACAGTATTGGGCAGCGCCACTCATCCTGTGAGTGGACATACCGCCATAGCAGCATGTACAGCACTCCCTAATAGGAAGAAAACCCGCTGGGTTGTTCATCCTGTCACGTGTTCCCAGACACAGCTGGGACTTGCTTAACTGTCTCAAGTGAACAGCTCCTCAAACAAGATGATTAACATTTGTAAACCCTTAAAATCTTAAGTTATCTTGTGGGTGCAAAAATGGGGGAATCTTTTTATAACGGTATCTATATTTGACAATAGTATTTCCTAACTCAAACAATGTGGGTTTTTATTCTACACACATTTCTAATGTGTCTCAGATGTTCACAATCTCGTAGGTAGTGGTCAGGCGGTGTCCGTCACTCTCACCACAGATTCTGCAATTCCTCTGCTCAACTGTTGTTTCCATTCCGAATCTCCATCGATATTCGTATCCAAGACGGATTCTCTCTTACTGATTTTCTCCCGCGTCCTCCTCCTCTTCGTCCATAATGATTGGGATTGCCAGCTGCAACCATGTTGTACCAGCATACAGATTCACTGATTTGTTATTCTTTCCTCCTTTCCTCAGTAACCTTGTCTCTGTGATGTTGCCTGATGATACTTTTAATTTGTAGAAGAGTCTTGGGTATAAAGTATTCAACATTGTCTCCCTCTTACAAATTCCGTCTGAATTTGGCCGTTTGCCTGTATGGCCGAAAATGGACGTAATTTGAAAATAAAAAAAATAATTGAAAATAAATTTGGAATATTTTTCCAAAACAGTAAGTTAACCACTGTGATGTCCAGAGTTTATTGCAACATTCCCCCTGTGCATAAAATAGTGTTCGCAAAATGTTTTTGATCTTTGTAAAATGATAAATTCCCTTCCCTGAACACGTACAAGTAAAATGAACTAAAAAATATCACTTTGGGTGTGGGGACGTGGAGAAAGGGGATTTGAATATCCGGAAAACGCCTTTATACGTGACCGGATAAAGTTATCTCAATATCCAGCCAAGATGTCAATAGGAGCCGGAAAATCGGATGTTTGACCAGATAAAAATTCTGGGCCAGTTAACTTGCAGCTATGTTGCACTATCCGGACAGTCAGCCGGACAAGCAGTGAATTGTCCGGATACGAAAGCCAGTCGGTGGGCCGTACCGTATTAATCCCGTATGGCTGTGGCTCAAGGCTCATGGTGGAGGAGGGGGTGGGAGGGACCACCTGGGTACAGGATATATCATTAATTTTAGAACAATTCATCATAGCCAAAACAAAAGAAATACTAGTAATGATGTCATAACAAATATATATGTTTCATAAAAACAATTTGCACAGGCTGAAGTTTCCTTAAAAAATATTGAGTTATTTTCCTCCTGGCGGCCTACGTAACCTGTTATAGCTGCCCCAAGTGGACCGTCCAGGCCTGGTCAAGCCATGTGCTCCAGTCCCTCGTGTTATACCAGTGTCGCGCCATTAGTGAAATATTTTTTTAAATAACTTTTTTATTTTCATAGTAACTTTGAACATTTTTGGCCAAAACTATGTCTGGTAGCAGCATCAATCGTTCTGGAGGTGTTAAGAGGAAGAAGGTTGTCCTAACAAAGACAAGTTGTGTGTTATACACCTCAACCAGTGAGGCTTCACAGGCAAGTCAAGCGCCTTCAACCAGCGATATGACGGACTTCGGCGCCCTCTACGATTCGGGTGCCGAACTATACAAGTCGACACTCCTAGTAATCAAAGCTTCCTATCTTTTAGTCTGCCAGGCTGACAGGTGACGAGAGACCCGAGGCAGGCTAGGGAAGGCAGTGAAGTCGGGACAGTGGAAGATAGAGCTTGTTTTGACCTGGATGGAGTAGCCAAGTGGGCTGGTCGAGCGCTGTGGACTTTACTCCTGGAGGGGCTAGCCAGTGGGGCTAGAAGAGTGCTGTAAACTTCGGTTCTGCAAGGTACTAGCCAGTAGGGCTGGTAGAGTGTTGCAGGCTTTGTTGCTTGGAGGATTTACTGGACGCAAATCCTTAACTGTAGCCTCTGTTTAACTCAACAGTAAATGTGTACTTTGATGAAAAAAAGATTCTTCGCGGCGGGGATCGTATTCCAGGGACCTGCCCGAAACGCTACGCGTACTAGTGGCTCTACAAGAATGTAACAACTCTTGTATATATCTCAAAAAAAAAAAAACTTGTGTATATCTCTTTAAAAAAAAAAAAAAAAAATTGGTCGACATTGTGAATTGCAGAGTAGTTTGGTATGTTAGAGTTGTGTTGTATCCTCTCTTAACCACGTTTCAGTAAGTATAATAAAGGGGAATTTGTTATGTTTGAATTAGAGCACTACATCATCAAAGTGTTTTCTTAGAGATCTTACATTGAAGTTAATTACAGAAACATTGTGATTTGTTTAATACATTGTTACATCATGTGCTGTATAATATCTGCAATTTTGATCATTAAAGTGACGATTGTCATAGATACTTGATAAGAGGTTTAGTTCTGGGTCGATACTAGATTGCATAAGAAAGCTGTTTGATGGTAAAAAAGGCACAGTACAATTTGATGCAATGTAAGGAGTAAATAAATACAAAAAAAAACTAAGTGCTTTAGAGTAATGGAAATTTTGAGCAAATACAAACGTTCTGATATAAAAAAAAAAACTAGCATGAAATACAAATAAAACAGGAACAAGTGAAAATTAAAAAAAATGCATACATAATTGATAAGTAAAAATGTATTCAATAAGGAATGACTATGTAACACAACTTCGTAAAATTACTAAAATTACACTAAAAAAAAAAAGTACTACAGTTTACTTTGAGGCACACTCTGGTACACTGAAAGTATTAGTTTACACTAGAGGACACAGGCAAAGCCAGGGTACAATGGAGCAAGGTACAATAGAACAGCAACAAATTTAATGTAAGAAAAATTACTAAGGTTACTAAAGTTACACTATACAAAAATGAGGTAAAATTGCTGAGGTACACTGAAAGTAATAGTTTACGCTAGAGAACACAGGCAAANCCTGGTTGCTGGGATGATCAACCAGGCTGTTGGACGCGGCTGCTCGCAGCCTGACATATGAGTCACAGCCTGGTTGATCAGGTATCCTTTGGAGGTGCTTATCCAGTCTCTCTTGAACACTGTGAGGGGTTTGCCAGTTATGTCCCTTATGTGTAGTGGAAGTGTGTTGAACAGTCTCGGGCCTCTGATGTTGATAGAGTTCTCTCTCAGAGTACCAGTTGCACCTCTGCTTTTCAACGGGGGTATTCTGCACATCCTGCCATGTCTTCTGGTCTCATGTGATGTTATTTCTGTGTGCAGGTTTCGGACCAGCCCCTCTAATATTTTCCACGTGTAAATTATGTATCTCCCGCCTGCGCTCAAGGGAATACAGATTTAGGCTCTTAAGTCGGTCCCAATAGTTTAGATGTTTTACCGAGTGGATTCTAGCAGTAAAGGACCTCTGCACGCTCTCCAGGTCAGCAATTTCACCAGCAGTGAAGGGGGCTGTCATTGTGCACCAGTACTCCACTCTAGAGAGCACAAGCGTTTTGAAAAGTGTCATCATCGGTATAGCATCTCTAGTGTGAAAAGTTCTTGTTATCCAACCTGTCATTTTTCTTGCAGTTGTGACGGCTACTTTCTTGTGTTCTTTAAAGGTAAGGTCTTCCGACATGAGTACACCCAGATCCTTTACATTGCCTTTTCATTCTATGTTATGATTTGCCTGAGTTTTGTACGTGGTTTCCGTTTTTATATTTTCATTTTTCCATAGCGCACGAGCTGGAACTTGTCTTCGTTTTTTTGTGATCCTCACAAAAAACAAAAATGGTCTTGGGTGACGAGTGCAGTACGACAGTTTGGGTTGCTGCGTACTGGGTTGAGCAGAATACCAGTCAACTGTGAAGCAGATAATCAACAACAATGTTTGTCCATCAGTTGTAGACAAAATTGGTATTGTTTCCTTGCAAACAAGATATTCTCTGGGTCTTGGAGTATTGATGTGTTCTTCCTCAAAAACCACGATGATTTGAGCTGATGGGTGCTCAGAATCGTAAGTTTTCCCAGGGAACAAAACCGTGTGCAGTCAGCTAGCAATGGCAACTGCAAAGAGTCTGAATAATGAGTTGCAATTTATAATAATTTTTTTCTTTGCAGAGTGTCAAATATTTCTCCTGGGAGAGTCTGCAGTCCCGAAGCATATGTGCTGTTCTACGAATTATCATCCACATCATCCAAATTATAATGCTTGTATTTGATTATGCGTGAATGTGAAGGTGTGTGTGTGTGTGTGTGTTTTGTGGGCATAAATACACGTTATTCCTGTATAATATATTTATAATATATATACAGACCTATATTTAATATATGTGTATATTATATACATGTTTATTAATTATGTATTCAGTATGTCATATTTAATAGCCAGAGTTGCTCTTTCGTCAAATTGTGTATTTTTTTTATATACGTATCTTATATTTGATAGATACTTTAATTTTAATACACTATGCATGATGTGGACTTTTTATTTTGTGCAAAAATTAGCTTAGCCGTCTGACCTAATCCATATATGCCCATTATTCCTAAAATATACTATTAATATAACCAATTTAATTAAGTGTAATGCTTATTTTACAAACTAGAGAAAATAAACAACAATTTCGACCTATTAGGAAAAATAGTCCCTTGCCTATCTAAGCATATTAGTGTGGGTCTGGCCGTTAGGTACGATATATTTGCAGTGCAGTATATAATATATATTGTACATACAGTATATACTTACAATTTATTATATACTGTGTATACATACTGTGTATGACTGCATGTAAGGTTGTCAATGTGTTTATACTAATGCCACAATACTTAAGGAAAAAATGTGTGTGAATAAACTGCTCAAAAGTAGGAGTGTAAGTGTGAACGATAAGTTTTTACGCGTTGACATGTGTGACGACGTATTTTAATGTAATATCTCTTAAACGACCCAAGAAGACGAGATGCAGCTTAAAATCTCTGAAGGTTGTTCGACCTCAAAAGAGGCAAACCAAAGTGCACATTGTAGCGCCTAAGTGTTACATGTTACATCAGTTTCCGAAAAAATTTTGATACCATCTCAGTTTGTAACATGTTATAAGAATACTGGAATATCTTACTGTCCCAAGTGTTGTCGAGGCAAGTCATTCCTGCTGTTTTGGCCCACATCTTGTAATATATATATATAGTGTTCATGTGATCATTTCTTATATTGTATATGTCCAGTTTTAGTGTATATGTCCAGTTTTGGTGTCAATTTGTGTCATGTTTAAACAAAATTCAAATGCAAGCTATCCACATCCAAGAGTAAAATTAATTCAACGTTGAAGTGTTGTTAACGCTGCAGTAACATTACTGTTGGATATTGTGCCCAATGAATATGCTGCTGCACAAGGCAAGTATACCATATTACACCTACACAAACACGTACACAAATAGACATACTGGTACTGTATATGCACACTTGTACATCATGAGTTTAATATTTATACAAATCTAGAGTAGTTTTTTCAATACCGATAGAATATTTCCACAAACGATACACAGCTCAATGCACCAAGTTTTGCAGTAATGGAATTGTGTATAAGTACATATATAAATAATATATATATATATATAAACATACACATACACACACACACACACACACACACACACACACACACACACACACACACACACACACACACAGTACACAGTACTGTGTGTGCAAAATAAATTAGTGAAAAATTAAAGGAATAATGTTAGCACTTTTGTGTACCTAGAAAACCACATTTTGAATAATATGTAATAGGACCTTCTGTTGCAGCGATATTTGCCATTTTATTTTTTCTTTATAGACAATGCAATTTTATTTGCACTAAAATAGCACAAATCTGTGCATATATTAATGATGAATCACATGGGGTGGGGTGGGGGGGGGGGAGAGTAAATTTTTAAAGTGCAGTTGTCATACTTTGAAACCTAGGGTAATGGGGGTTATCATAATATATTGATTTTAGTTATTATAGTCTGGGTTTTATATAAATGTAAATATTATAATACATGTATATGGTTGTAATAGTTTAAACTGTTTTATGGTTTAATTGCTTATTGTGCAATGAGGTTGTTCCACTAGCCTGCGGTTAGTCAAATCACAATTTAACCTTTCCCGCCTGCGTTAGAATCTATTTCTGAACAACATTGCCAGACAGAATAGCAGTAAAGGAGTGGGATGCAAGACAGTTTCTTTTGAAGTTTCTGCAACAGATATATGTGTGCAGTGTAGATGTACACATTACATTGTAGGCCTAGATACATTACTTGATCACTGTTTTTGTCCTGTGTAAATAAATAGTTGCTCCACGTGTGTAAAATACAAGAACATATAAAACATCTAACTTAAACATCACAACCTTCTTCCTACATAGCGAGTCGGCAAACCCAATAACCACTCCACCCGGCTTCCTCGAATTTCCATAATTTATTTTTTCTTCTTGAATCACGTTCTCTTTGTTATTCACGATTTAAACAGCACACGGGTGATCCTCTCAGAACACACGTTACATTCATGGAAAATCTCGGGGTTGGAAAATTGGCAGTGCTTAGTTTCTGGGGGGAAAAATAGTTGTGAATTTGAGACCATATTTAATTATTTTTCCCAATTTTACCACTTACTTTTCAAGTAATGTCATCACTTTTTAACATTGCCTCTTACCTGTGCTGCTGATTGCACATAAAGTACACGTTGCAATGTAATTGCCTTGTTTCTAAATTTATATCTAAAATGGATAAACTGAAGAAGCCAACAGTGGCAGAAAAGACTAGCCCTCAACAGATGACTCGCTCATTAGCCATAGCTGCTTGCTTACTCGATTATTTGCATAACATTGGGCATATAATGACTCGTTCCAAGTTAACTACACGCTACATATGCCAGCCTGCCATTCAGAAATGATAGTACCTATAGCAACTAGATGGAATGTAGAAAATATGAATATACTGTACTGTTGTACCTTAAGTCTATATTTTGTACTATTCATTATATAGAGGGGCTGAGGAAATAGGCCTAGTATATGTATTATATGTAGAGTGGAACCTCGGTATTTGGATTTAATTGATTTCTGAGGGTGAGACAAATGCCAAAAAAGTACGAATATGGAAGTTTTATCCCCATAAGGAATAATGTAAATTGGATTACTCCAGTCCAGACCACAAAAATAAATATATTTGTGCAATAATTAAATTAAAAAAATGCAAACACACTATTGACTGTACCTGCAGAGTTGAATGCCTCGCCACCTTCCACATATGTAGAGATGCAATTCTTTGGCAGGGGAGTCCCCCCTACCATTACATTATAACTTCTGGTAGTTGTGCTTCTGGGGTTCTCTTTTTGTCTTTGTTTCTCTCATTAGACTCGCTGGATGATTTTCTTAAAAGAAACTTGACAAAGGATGATTGCTTTTGCCTGCGCTTTAAAATGTTTCTGAAGAGAGACAGCATTGTCATTCAACAGGTTTATAATGCTGTCAGTTTTGCCAGTGATATTTTTCAAGAAAATTTTGCACTTCCTCCCCATTCTGCACACATTTCTTTTATTAGAGAACTAGATTTGGGCATACCAAACTCGGTAACGAGTAGACGCACGGACACCACTTTCATATTTTGCTATAGCATCTTTCTTCATCTCCTCCCTTGAGTACAAAGATTCCGCGAAGCTTTTGGGGTTATTCCTTGACACTCGTTTGTCTTGGTCTCCCCATATCTCTTACCTCCGTGTTGAGTGCTCCAAGGCCCTTACCCTCCTTCGAGTATTGTCCCATACTTCTTGGGGAGCGGATAGGCGCGCACTCCTTGCTTTGCATTCCTCTCTCATCCTGTCTAAGCTCGATTATGGTTGCCCTGCTTACTCTTCTGCTTCTCCTTCTGCTCTTCGCTGTCTTGATGCTTTGCACCATACGGGCTGCGCCTCAGTTCTGGTGCCTTTCGTTCGACTCCCGTCCTTAGCTTGTATGTTGACACTGGCTTCCTATCTCTCCAGGACCGCCGTGATCGCTACTGTCTTCGCTATCTTGCGCGGTCCTTGCAACATCCTTCCTCTCGCCTCTGTCGTGCTTTAACTTTTACCCCTCCTGCGGTTCCTGTTCCTCTTCACCACCTCCCTCTTTCTGTCCGGTTATCTCGCTTACAGGATTCTCTTTCCGTTCGTGTTTCTAATGTTTCTCCTCGTGTTGTTCCTTCTTTGCCCCCGTGGAGAGTCCCCTTCCGCAGTTTTGTACATCCTTGACCCGCGTCACTAAAGCTTTTACCCCTCCTACGGTTCTAAAACGCCTTTTCCTTGAGCACTTTTCTTCTCACTCCCGCTCCGTTTCTGTCTTCACCGATGGGTCTAAGTCTGCGGACGGTGTTGGCTACTCTGTTGTTTTTCCTGATCGCACTTATATGTGTCGCTTACCTCCGGAGACTAGCATCTTTACAGCGGAGCTTTATGCTATTCTCTATGCTCTTCGTCTCCTGCTTTCTCGTTGTCAGTCTTCTTTTGTGGTTGTTGTTGACTCTCGTAGTGCCCTCATGGCTCTCGGGTCCTTTAATCCGGTTCATCCAGTAGTTGTCGAGATCCAGCATTGGCTGTTTCTTGTTCACAGTAAGTTTAAGTCGGTTGAGTTTTGTTGGGTTCCCAGCCATATTGGTGTGTCTTTAAATGAGCGTGCGGATGCTGCCGCCAAGGAAGCTGTCCGCTCTTGTCCCATCTCTCGTAAAGGTATTCCTTATTCCGACTTTTACCCGGTTATCCATTCCTCCATCCTTACCCGTTGGCAGGCTTCTTGGTCGTCTGTTACTGGTAACAAACTCCGTACTCTTAAATGTTGTGTTTCCTCGTGGCCATCCTCCTACCACCGTAACCGGCGGTGGGAAACTGCTCTGGCGAGGTTGCGTATTGACCATACTCGCTTAACCCATGGTCACTTGATGGAGCGCCGCCCTGCTCCTTATTGTCGTAATTGCATTGTCCCTCTTACGGTCATGCATGTCCTTCTTGAATGTCCTGACTTCCGGGACGAGCGTATGTCTTGCTTTCCGACCACCCCTCGCGGTCACTTGTCCCTCAATAGAATTCTTGGTGACTCGGATACTTTTGATATCGTTCGCCTTATGCGTTTTTGTTCTCGTATTGGCATCCTTGGTGATATTTAGCGCCCTCTGATTATTCTGCACATTTGATGGTGCTACATAGCCTTCCCGGTTTGGTGCCTTCTTTTGATAATTACTTACTTACTTTCTTCATCTCCCTCGTGGTTCTAACCAATTTTCTTTTTGCTTGGCTCTTATCACAAACTTTCTTGGATGACATGGTGATTTATTTACAGGAAGAATGTAAAAAATATCCAAGAAAAAAGTGTAGTAGGTTGTGCACCGAATGACAGCTATGGCAAAACTGACGAGTCAGAGATGTGTGTTTGTGTGAATGCCAATCAAATGGACGAATATCAAACATGAACATAGCATCTGACTGCCAAAAAGGGCTAATTGGGAGCAGTACGAATACCGAGGTTCAACTCTGTTTACATATACAGTACTGAGCCTAAGATTGTGTATGTTAGACGAAAGACACACTAGGTTATGATAAGTCTTTAGAGTTTTATGCATTTTAGAATTCCAAATGTACAAAACATGGACTTTTTTTTTTTTTTGTAAAGTGAGAGTGCATATTTTATACAGTCCATCCATACTACCTATAGATGCAATACTATAGTTTTGGGGGGGGGGGGATGGGTCAGCACAAGCAGGTTCGCATTGGATGAAATAATAATTGGTGAGGGTTACCTATAACATATATATTATCACATTATATTGTACATGCATACCACTGCAATGCGTAATGTATTTAAATGTCTGTATTTTAAAAGCTTGTATAATATACAGTACATGCATATATTTTATATTGTAAATAATAAATGAAAGATTTATGAAGATGAAATATAATATATAATAAAAATGTTAAGGTTATTAAGTCTTGAGAAATTATTAACATTATTAAATGTAAATTATTAACATTATTATCCTGTTATTAACATTAAATGTAGTCTCATAGTTATATGGTACAGTAAAACTTTGATTTATTGAGCTAATATTAGTATATAGTGGTGCAAGTTTAGTCTAAGTAGCTAGAGCTTTTCATCTTTTTTTCATGGTAACATTAACTTGCTTCATGTTTCAAATGTAGCTATATTCCTGAGGGTGTATGTAAGGTCTTTGTGAAGGCTTCGTAAACTGACGAATGGTTCACCCAAGGCTGAATGAAATAACTTTTTTTTTTCTCTCCCCTTGTGTGACAAAATTACACATAAATGCATAAAGGAAAGCAAGGAGAAAAATTATGAAAAATAAAAGGACATTTAAAGGTAAATGAATTCCTGTGATAATGGCTCAAGGATGAATGACGCTGAAATAATTGAAGAAACACTGATCTGTTTTGTGTTTACGTTTTATACTGTACAGTAGATGACCCAAGAATCTGTGGTTGATATTGAAGGCCATGTTCCCTACAGTTACTAAACTGATAAAATTCCTCAATTGACCAACAAATGGAACCGTAGCTTGTAGTCCCTGTTTTTTAAAAAGTGAAGGTCTTGCATACCTCAAAACCTTGAAACTGGCTGGTTTTATATATGCAAATTGTAATCCTTAGTCCACTTGTGTAATTAGAAAAATCTCTACTGGTTGAAACACAAGTAAATATTTCACAGTAAATATACTTTGGAGTACAAGATTATCCACTATACTGAACACGGTGATAACAAGAGGTGGGGGGGGGGGAATGTACACACCAGCATATGTTTGATAGTACAGTACTTATATTGTAAGATTCAAAACTCCCTCGTGTACGTGGGGCTTTCATCCTGTTACTGTACTCAGGATTCCAGTAAACGGATGCCATCTTGAAAAAAATCAAGATGGCGTCAAAAAAATCAAATATGTACAATGTCCAGATATCAGTGAACACTTATATGATCTTCAGTATGAAGTACACACATGTCTGCCCGTATCATGAAGCTCCATGCTGTGTTTTGATTTCATCATTGCATCCAACAGAACTGCTTATATGTTCATTATCATGCATAAAAATGATAGGCGTGTGTATATAGTGTAATATATATATATAGTGATACCTTGGTTTTCTAATTTAATCCGTTCCCAGAGATGGTTCGTAAACCTAAAATGTTACGGTTTTATGACTGGATGAATGGTGTGGGGACCGGATGGAAACCAGCCCTAGGATCACGCAAGGGAAGAACATGTGGAGGGCGAGTTGGTGGGCAGGTGAGAGCGAGTGGGTGGACGAGTAGCAGGGTGGGCGGAAAAGTGGGTGGGTAGTAGTGGTCGGGCAGGTATGTGTGTAGGCAGGCAGTAGCGAGATGGTTGGCATAGTGGGTGGGCATGCAGGCAGTAGAATGAGTGGGTGGCAGATGGTAGACTAAGGAGGTGGGTGGTGGAGTGGGTGGGTAGCAGAGTTTCCGACTAGGACTAACACCAGGAGCTGGTCACCCCCTGGTCCCTCCCCCAGACCCCCCCCCCCTTGCACACCAGACCCTCCCTTCTACCTCTATCCCCTCATTCCCCCACACAGAATCCCCAGCTGTACCCATCCCAGCCATGTCTGGACTGTGTTAATACGGTGAGCTTCCTTGCTACCAGCTGATGGATCAGGAGGCAGACTCCCTGAACACCTGTCATTAAACTTTGTTTACTAAAATGTAAATGTAAATGTAAAATGAGTAAACCTACTGACTGACTGGTTGTGACTGTGAAAGCCTATCTGGTTGCTACCAAAACAGTGAATATTTGACTACCTTTGGTTATGACTGCCTGTGACTGGACTTGACTGTGAATGCTTGACTGACATGTTGTGACTGACTGGTTCTAACTGGTTGTCACATAAGAGGCGGTGAAATGTGTGAAAGGAGAATCTGGAACCAGTGATGCAGATACGAAAGCGTTTAAAGCGAGCATGGGATGGTCTCACCACCACCACCACCACCTACCTCCCTCCTCACCCTCCCCATACACCAACACCGCTCCTCCATCCCGTCTCACCGTCTCCCATATGCCAACAAGAGTCCTCAGTAAAGGTAAAGTGCAGTTAAATATTCTTTTATTTATGGTTTATATTTATACCGGATTGTTTTGTGTATGAAAAATGAGTAGTATTCTGTATGACATGTATTCTTGAGTTAATATTTTTGGGTGTGTGGAACGGATTAATTAAATTTACATTATTTCTTGCGGGAAAATTTGTAGCAGTTTGTGATTTTCGGTTTACGAACTGTCTTTGGGAACGGATTATATTCGAAAACCAAGATATCACTAATACTACTACAAATAATTATTATACAGTTATAGATTCAATGTTTATTAGAGAATCATTTTTCAGCCTCACCTCCAATTATGTCAATGATTTACTGTAATTTTGTTAAATGCTAATGTCTTTTACATTGTTTTCAAAACTGTGGTACTGTACTACTATGATAACATGCCCCAAAATTAGTGGTCAGTTCAGTGCATACTATTGTATAACAAACCACTAACACCAAGACCTCCGAGGCAGATCATATAAACATATAATGATATTTAAGTTATATCAGAGAAACTATCTCGAAAGCTTAATGCTATAAAAAAAAAGGTACAGCACAATGAAAAATACAAACATGAGGGAGGGAAGGAATTATCAGGGAAAAGAATACAAACATGAAATGATATACACACAAATTTCAGTCTTTTGAAAAAGAACTAGACATATTTAAGCAATAATGGTTGTTTGAGGTACGTATGACAGGAGGGGGCCAAAGGTGGATTGGCAACAAGAAAAGTACTTTGCAATGGTATGGGCATTTGTAGATAATACCTGATAGGATTGTAGGGGAGATGTGCAAGAGCGAAGTGAGGAAACAATAAGAGATCTAATTCGTAGAAAGAAAAGGTTGGATGTTTAGTAAGGTACAGGTCTCGTGATAGATTTAAGGGTCCTAAAACAGGCCAGATTAGCTTATTCAAAAAAAAAAAAACTACCAGGTAGCTTGTTCTTTTTTGGCTTTTTCTTTATGAAGATAGTTTTGACACCTTGTGTCCAGAGGGAACAAGGTGTCAAATTACACTTGTATATGCTATATCTGCCATATGGTACAGGCTTATATTACACTATTAATAAAATAATGATACTGTATTCTGTAGTGTGCACATAGTGTAGATTAAAGATGTGGGCTTCTGAGAACTGAATTGGTTGATTAAAATCTAATGAATCAATCTCTACTGGTCCTTGAGACTAAAGTTTAAAACCTCTGATGCCTTTGTTGTAACAACTCCCAACAGAGCTCTGTGCTAAGCAAGTGCCAATTCATTAAATTTTCCAAACAAGAAATTAGCACATTTTTGTTTACAACCAATTAAACCTACTAACCAGGTGTATTTAGGCCCTTCCTTCTCTGTTTTTGTTGCATGCTAGATTTTAGGAAAGTGGTGCACAGTAAAGTTAAAATCTTATCATAATGTTTGTTAAACATGTGTGACTTTAGCATTTCTATCTGCATTAATTATAAGAAAATGTTCTTTCTGACGAATTATTTTCTCTTTACTCTTACTGTCATTAATAGTTTACTGTTCAAAATTATCTTTTTATTAATAGATAACTCCCATCACACTATAGATAATAATGCCACTGTGTAATGCTCTACCATTTGCTTCTGTTGAATGTAATGTTTACGAACGCTGAGTTTCTAGGATAAATACATTCTGGGTTAGTGTAATACCGGAAGATTTAAGATGAGGGGTTTCTTTGCAGTTAATCATTAATCCTTCATGCAAGTAAATTAGTTTCAATAATCAAAGTTTTACTACAAAGTTTCCTAGTCAGATAATATACTGTATATTACTATGGAAAGATATCTCATATGGTGTTGCTATGCTGCACCTAGCCTTGTAGTGCTGACATAATAAAATTCTGAACATTGGTGTATACAATGTTACAGGAACTCCTCCAAGATTTTTGTGGGTTCTTAAAACAGCTGCCTTTGTCATGTGGCTCTGCCACAATACTAAATCCTGAATATCAGCATGCTTTGTGATTGAGGCTTGTTATTTAATGTTATAGAATGACACTTATATTTAATGAAGATCAAAATCACCACTGTAGCCTTAGTGTGTATGTGCATTTAGAATACTCCAGTTGCAGATGGGTCAAACATTTTTACCCTTTTACAGTATAGTAGGTATATTACATTGATGAGAAATTTAGAATATTTTAAGATTATAGTCTATGTATATAAAGTTTTCTATAGTCATATTTTTTTGTTTGTCTACCAGTGCATTAGATATTTTGCACAATTTAGGTTGGTGTGCCTGTGTATTTGGCTGCTGTCAGTTTCACTTGTACCTTTTAACTATTGTGCAAGTTTAAATTAGTGTGTGTAAAACGAATTGGCCGAACTTGTGAATCTGCACTGACTGAAACGTTGTCACTTTAAGTTCATTCGTGTGTGTGTGTGTGTGTGTGTGTGTGTGTGTGTGTGTGTGTGTGTGTGTGTGTGTGTGTGTGTGTGTGTGTGTGTGAGAGAGAGAGGGTTGGGTTAAAATGGTAAGACCTAGCCTTTAGCTTGGAATTTGTGGTGAATTGATATTACTTCTGAGTGACCTCACAGCCATTGATGAACAGTAAGTAGACCAGGTTGTTCAAGCTACTTGTTGTCATAGGTCACAAAAATGACTCTTCACACATTGTTGACCATCCACCAATGTCTATAATATGGTTACTGGTTGAGAGTTTACATCAAATGCCATTCTATTATACTAGCACATGCATATGACATTGATTTTTTTTTAATTCCAATTGAAAGTACACGGGCATAGGAATTTGCATTAGTGTTGTATTATGTAAAGAGTTATATTACCACGCTAAAGTCAATTTGAATTAACTTCGTTGAAAGAGGAATAGCTCTCAGCCACTACTGTATATGCATTTTCTTGAATATGATCTTATAACTTAGCTACTGTGTAGCTGTAGCTAGTATCATTGTACACACTACCACCAGCTAATTGCTGCATTTATCATGTGAAGATCTTCGACGTTGTTAAGCTGATTAATTGTGTATTGGCATAATTATAAACAATTAATTGGAAGGT
>WNGS01163813.1:9860780-9870783 GCA_020271785.1 Procambarus virginalis
GATAGTACAGTACTATATCGTAAGAGTCAAAACTCCCTCGTGTACGGGGGCCTTTCATCCTGTTACTGTGTACTCAGGATTCCAGTAAACGGATGCCATCTTCGAAAAAAATCAAGATGGCGTCAAAAAATCAAATAGGCTACAATGTCCAATATCGGTGAACACTGTTAGTAATCTTCAGTACTGAAGTACACACTACAGCACCCAGCCGTTGTTATGTGACAGCTACACATTAGGAAATGACCTCGTGCTCCTTTACAATACAGTATAACGTTGTGGAAATGGATTCATATTCAGGATTTAGTGGCATGAATGTGATAATATGAGTTCTGAGGCTAGTCATAGCGGCGAGTGTAATATATTGGAAGCATTTTCTTGCATTAGGCGATTGCTGGTGTTGTCTGCCCGTATCATGAAGCTCCATGCTGTTTTTGATTTCATCATTGCACCCAACAGAACTGCTTATAGGTTCATTATCATGCATAAAAATGATAGGTGTGTGTATATAGTGTATATATATATAGTGATACCTTGGTTTTCTAATTTGATCCGTTCCCAGAGATGGTTCGTAAACACCTAAAATGTTACGGTTTTATGACTGGATGAATGGTGTGGGGACCGGATGGAAACCAGCCCTAGGATCACGCAAGGGAGAACATGTGGAGGGCGAGTTGGTGGGCAGGTGAGAGCGAGTGGTGGACGAGTAGCAGGGTGGGCGGAAAAGTGGGTGGGTAGTAGTGGTCGGGCAGGTATGTGTGTAGGCAGGCATGTGTGTAGGCAGGCAGTAGCGAGATGGTTGGCATAGTGGGTGGGCATGCAGGCAGTAGAATGAGTGGGGTGGCAGATGGTAGACTAAGGAGGTGGGTGGTGGAGTGGGTGGTAGCAGAGTTTCCGACTAGGACAACACCAGGAGCTGGTCACCCCCTGGTCCCTCCCCCAGACCCCCCCCCCTTGCACACCAGACCCTCCCTTCTACCTCTATCCCCTCATTCTATCCCCTCATTCCCCCACACAGAATCCCCAGCTGTACCCATCCCAGCCATGTCTGGACTGTGTTAATACGGTGAGCTTCCTTGCTACAGCTGATGGATCAGGAGGCAGACTCCCTGAACACCTGTCATTAACTTTGTTTACTAAAATGTAAATGTAAATGTAAAATGAGTAAACCTACTGACTGACTGGTTGTGACTGTGAAAGCCTATCTGGTTGCTACCAAAACTGTGAATATTTGACTACCTTTGGTTATGACTGCCTGTGACTGGACTTGACTGTGAATGCTTGACTGACATGTTGTGACTGACTGGTTCTAACTGGTTGTCACATAAGAGGCGGTGAAATGTGTGAAAGGAGAATCTGGAACCAGTGATGCAGATACGAAAGCGTTTAAAGCGAGCATGGGATGGTCTCACCACCACCACCACCACCTACCTCCCTCCTCACCCTCCCCATACACCAACACCGCTCCTCCATCCGTCTCACCGTCTCCCATATGCCAACAAGAGTCCTCAGTAAAGGTAAAGTGCAGTTAATATTCTTTTATTTATGGTTTATATTTATACCGGATTGTTTTGTGTATGAAAAATGAGTAGTATTCTGTATGACATGTATTCTTGAGTTAATATTTTTGGGTGTGTGGAACGGATTAATTAAATTTACATTATTTCTTGCGGAAAATTCGTAGCAGTTTGTGATTTTCGGTTTACGAACTGTCTTTGGGAACGGATTATATTCGAAAACCAAGATATCACTAATACTACTACAAAATTATTATACAGTTATAGATTCAATGTTTATTAGAGAATCATTTTCAGCAAATGCTAGCCTCACCTCCAATTATGTCAATGATTTACTGTAATTTTGTTAAATGCTAATGTCTTTTACATTGTTTTCAAAACTGTGGTACTGTACTACTATGATAACATGCCCCAAAATTAGTGGTCAGTTCAGTGCATACTATTGTATAACAACCACTAACACCAAGACCTCCGAGGCAGATCATATAAACATATAATGATATTTAAGTTATATCAGAGAAACTATCTCGAAAGCTTAATGCTATAAAAAAAAAGGTACAGCACAATGAAAAATACAAACATGAGGGAGGGAGGAATTATCAGGAAAAAATACAAACATGAAATGATATACACACAAATTTCAGTCTTTTGAAAAAGAACTAGACATATTTAAGCAATAATGGTTGTTTGAGGTACGTATGACAGGAGGGGCCAAAGGTGGATTGGCAACAAGAAAAGTACTTTGCAATGGTATGGGCATTTGTAGATAATACCTGATAGGATTGTAGGGGAGATGTGCAAGAGCGAAGTGAGGAAGCAATAAGAGATCTAATTCGTAGAAAAAAAAGGTTGGATGTTTAGTAAGGTACAGGTCTCGTGATAGATTTAAGGGTCCTAAAACAGGCCAGATTAGCTTATTCAAAAAAAAAAAAAAAACTACCAGGTAGCTTGTTCTTTTTTGGCTTTCCTTTGGAAGATAGTTTTGACACCTTGTATCCAGAGGGAACAAGATGTCAATTACACTTGTATATGCTATATCTGCCATATGGTACAGGCTTATATTACACTATTAATAAAATAATGATACTGTATTCTGTAGTGTGCACATAGTGTAGATTAAAGATGTGGCTTCTGAGAACTGAATTGGTTGATTAAAATCTAATGAATCAATCTCTACTGGTCCTCGAGACTAAAGTTTAAAACCTCTGATGCCTTTGCTGTAACAACTCCCACAGAGCTCTGTGCTAAGCAAGTGCCATTCATTAAATTTTCCAAACAAGAAATTAGCACATTTTTGTTTACAACCATTAAACTACTAACCAGGTGTATTTAGGCCCTTCCTTCTCTGTTTTTGTTGCATGCTAGATTTTAGGAAAGTGGTGCACAGTAAAGTTAAAATCTTATCATAATGTTTGTTAAACATGTGTGACTTTAGCATTTCTATCTGCATTAATTATAAGAAAATGTTCTTTCTGACGAATTATTTTCTCTTTACTCTTACTGTCATTAATAGTTTACTGTTCAAAATTATCTTTTTATTAATAGATAACTCCCATCACACTATAGATAATAATGCCACTGTGTAATGCTCTACCATTTGCTTCTGTTGAATGTAATGTTACGAACGCTGAGTTTCTAGGATAAATACATTCTGGTTAGTGTAATACCGAAGATTTAAGATGAGGGGTTTCTTTGCAGTTAATCATTAATCCTTCATGCAAGTAAATAGTTTCAATAATCAAAGTTTTACTACAAAGTTTCCTAGTCAGATAATATACTGTATATTACTATGGAAAGATATCTCATATGGTGTTGCTATGCTGCACCTAGCCTTGTAGTGCTGACATAATAAAATTCTGAACATTGGTGTATACAATGTTACAGGAACTCCTCCAAGATTTTTGTGGGTTCTTAAAACAGCTGCCTTTGTCATGTGGCTCTGCCACAATACTAAATCCTGAATATCAGCATGCTTTGTGATTGAGGCTTGTTATTTAATGTTATAGAATGACACTTATATTTAATGAAGATCAAAATCACCACTGTAGCCTTAGTGTGTATGTGCATTTAGAATACTCCAGTTGCAGATGGGTCAAACATTTTTACCCTTTTACAGTATAGTAGGTATATTACATTGATGAGAATTTAGAATATTTTAAGATTATAGTCTATGTATATAAAGTTTTCTATAGTCATATTTTTTTGTTTGTCTACCAGTGCATTAGATATTTTGCACAATTTAGGTTGGTGTGCCTGTGTATTTGGCTGCTGTCAGTTTCACTTGTCCCTTTTAACTATTGTGCAAGTTTAAATTAGTGTGTGTAAAACGAATTGGCCGACTTGTGAATCTGCACTGACTGAAACGTTGTCACTTTAAGTTCATTTCGTGTGTGTGTGTGTGTGTGTGGGTGTGTGTGTGTGTGTGTGTGTTGTGTGTGTGTGTGTGTGTGTGTGTGTGAGAGAGAGAGGGTTGGGTTAAAATGGTAAGACCTAGCCTTTAGCTTGGAATTTGTGGTGAATGTGATATTACTTCTGAGTGACCTCACAGCCATTGATGAACAGTAAGTAGACCAGGTTGTTCAAGCTACTTGTTGTCATAGGTCACAAAATGACTCTTCACACATTGTTGACCATCCACCAATGTCTATATATGGTTACTGGTGAGAGTTTACATCAAATGCCATTCTATTATACTAGCACATGCATAGACATTGATTTTTTTTTAATTCCAATTGAAAGTACACGGGCATAGGAATTTGCATTAGTGTTGTATTATTGTAAATGAGTTATATTTACCACGCTAAAGTCAATTGAATTAACTTCGTTGAAAGAGGAATAGCTCTCAGCCACTACTGTATATGCATTTTCTTGAATATGATCTTATAACTTAGCTACTGTGTAGCTGTAGCTAGTATCATTGTACACACTACCACCAGCTAATTGCTGCATTTATCATGTGAAGATCTTCGACGTTGTTAAAGCTGATTAATTTGTGTATTGGCATAATTATAAACAATTAATTGGAAGGTAGGGGGTGTGTGTGTGTGTGGTTGTGGTGTGTGTGTGTGTGTGTGGTGTGTGTTGTGTGGTGTGTGTGTTTGCTTCGCTTTGATGTCCAACGGGTTTGGAAAGGATGGGGAGGTAGAGGGATGATCGCGGTGAAATTCTGAAAGAGGATGCGGGTGTAGAGAGAGAGAGAGAGAGAGAGAGAGAGAGAGGTGGTTTGAAAGTTCGGTAGCCTGTCCACTATGGGTTGGCATATGTGTATGTTGTTTGTTTGGGTATATGCTATGTTGGGTTGTCGTGTATGTGTGTTTGTGTTAAGTGCCGACTGCCACCATTATTTTCAAGGTACAAGAATAGTGATGAGCAGAGCACAGCACTTCCTATTTAGCCATAAGAAACACAGTACTGTACAGTATTTCCGCCTTTCAGTGCTACCGAGCATAAGCAGAAAAAAACAAATGCGTGCAATAATGTTCATGTATAAGCTCAAGTTACGAGGTCACTCAGGATGCTCGCTGTATGGTTCGTGTCCATCTGTGGCCAGTATGTAAGATTGCTCTAATTTATTATATAAATGTTTATTCTGTCACTGCACTGGAAGTTCTTAGAAATAGAAACCAACTTGTGGTAAAATAAACAAGAAAATAAATTTATAAGAATTTTATTTTAATTTCATTTACCTTATTGTTTAAACTGTTTACTCATGAGAGAGGAATTTCTAGAAAAAAAGAAAGTATTGAATGTAATGATATGCCAATTTCTGGTCAAGCTCTGGTGCCTCAATAAAGCTATCGTATACAGTATTCACTTCATTTAATTATCTATATGGAGCTACACCTGATTGTTAATGCTGGGTTTCAGTAAATCTGGAGGTATTAAATGTTAACATTTTAGCTGTATTTGGGAGTCCGACAGTTTGGATAATGGGCAACTGGCAGGTGGGGTGGGTTTGATGGCAGCCACTGGACTGCTAGACTAACAATGAATTGACTTACAGAAATACCATTAAAACCAGAACATGGTCTTCTGTGTTTGAGAAAGCTACCAGATATTCTTCCTGCACACTTCCTACCCTTGTCCTCCCTCCATCACCCCCCCCCCCTGCCTACTGGTTGCCCCCTGGTACACGTTGTCTGCGCTCCTTGAAAAATAATCACATCTTATGACATGTCAGTGCTAGAAATGAAACCGCTAGTGATATTATGAAGTGTAGCACACTGGTTAGAAATAGCAAATTAGTGATTGTAATTGAACATGTTAATGGGTAATAACCTACCACGTGGGCATGGCGCAGTGCCACAAAAGGGTGCCATAGTCACGTAATACCAACATAGTGATATGATTGTGTAAATGGAGCACAGAGCAACCAATGAAGTAAAAATGTGTAATATTAAGATCATAATTTTAAGAGCTACAATGTACTGCCTAACCTAGTGAGATAAGAGCGAGTTTGACTACGGCATCTGGCAGCGACACGAGTGTGGGCGCCATAATCTACTGCTTGTGATACAAGGTATGGCATTTATTTTACTGATTTATATAAAAGGTACATTTGTTGAGAGTACATAGCATTGATGTTCTTACATTCTTACAAAGCCCTAACATGCAAAGCATTTTGGCACGTCCTTAAGCTAACTGGTAAAAGTAAGAGTACTTTAATTAAAGGTATGTACATTGGCAGACTAGGGTAGCTTAGTTCAGTGTTACCTAGGAGGCCTCGCCTTCCCCATACCTCCCTTGCTCCAGTTGTACACTGGCTCTTGCCCTGTGTTCTCTCAGCGTAAGACATATACTTTCAGTGTAACCTCAGCAGATTTACTCATTTCTGTATAGCTGTAACGTTTAGTACCTTAGTAATGTTATTACATTAAATTTGTTGCTGTCTATTGTACCTGTCTTCCATTGTACACCCCCTTGGCTGCCTGACTGTGTCCTCTAGTGTAAACGAATACTTCTCGGGTACCAGAGTGTGCCTCAATCGTAAACCTTGTAGTACTTTTTTTTTAGTGTAATTTTAGTAATTTTACGAGAGTTGTGTTACATGTCATTCCTTATTGATACATTTTACTTATCCACTTTATGTACATTTTTTACAATTTTCAACTGTTCCTGTTTTATTTTGTATTTAATGCCTAGGTTTTTCTTATGATCCCAGAACGATTTTGTATTTTGCTCAAATTTCCATTACTCTAAAGCACTTAGTTTTATTTTGTATTTGACTTTACTCCTTACAGCATCAAATTGTACCTGTGCCTTTTTTACCATCAAACAGCTTTCTTATGCAATCTAGTATCGACCCAGAACTAAACCTCCTCTCACAGGAAAGGTGATCTATGACAATCAGTCCCCCCTCCTTTATGATCAAAATTGCAGATATATACAGAAATGATCGTAAACAACTGATATTAACAATCACCAATGTTTCCGTAATTAACGTCAATGTAAGATCTCTAAGAAAACACTTTTATGATGTTAATGCCCTAATCTCAAACATAACAAATTCACCTTTGTTATACTTACTGAAACGTGTTTAAGAGAGGCAGACAACACAATCTAACATACCAACTCTCTGCAATTCACATATTGTCGACCAAGTTTTTCTTTTTTTTTTTAAAGAGATTACACAAGTGTTCTTTTTTTTTTTGAGATCTATACCAGAGTGTTACATCCTTGTAGAGCCACTAGTACACGCAGCGATTCGGGCAGGTCCACTGTGAATCCGATCCCCGCCCGCAGACTCGGTTTCTTTGCATCAAAGTACACATTTACTGTTGAGTTAAACCAGAGGCTACAGTCAGGATTTGCGTCCAGTAAATCCTCCAAGCAACAAAGCCTGCAACACTCTACCAGCCCTACTGGCTAGTACCTTGCAGAACCGAAGGTTCTTACAGCACTCTTCTAGCCCCACTGACTAGCCCCTCCATGAGTAAAGTCCACAGCGCTCGACCAGCCCACTTGGGCATACTCCAATCCAGAGGTCAAAACAAGCTCTATCTTCCACTGTCCTCGACTTCACTGCACTTCCCTTAGCCTGCCTCGGCTGTCCTCTCGTAGTCACCTGTCCCAGCCTGGCAGACTAAAAGATAGGTAAGCTCTTGATTAATAGGCAGTGTCGACGTGTCTATAGTTTCGGCCCCCGAATCGTAAGAGGACGCAGAGTCCGTCATATCGCTGAGTTGTGAAGAGAGCTGTGCACTGCAGGTGAAGCCCTACGGTTGAGGTGCTATAAAAAACAACTTGTCTATTTGTAGGACAAACCTATTAAGTCTTAGCACCTACAGAACGATTGATGATGCTACCCTACCCAGAAATAGTTTTTGGACAAAACATGTTACAATATGTAACTATGAAAATAAAAATAGCTATTTAAAAAAAATATTGTAAGCTATGGAGAGAAACTGGCCTATAAAACGAGGGACTGCGAGACGAGTGGCTGACCAGTCACGGAAGGTACCTTGGGGCAGCTAATAACGGTTACGTAGGCGAACAGGGGAAAAAAATACAATATTTTTCAGAGAAACTTAAGGCTGTGCAAACTTGTTTTTGAAAACATATGTTTCTGTTGAACTCAGTTACTAGTATTTCTTTGTGTTTTGCGCTATGATGAATGTTCTACACAATTAATGTATATTCTGTACCCAGGTGGTCCCCCTACCACCCCCTCCTCCACCATGAGCCGAGCCACAGCCATACGGGAATGAGTACGGCTACGGCCCACCGACGGCTTTCGTTCCGGACAAATTCAATGATTGTCCGGTGGACTGTCCGGATCAGTGTCAACATAGCTGCAAGTTACACTGGCCCACCGATTATTTTATCTGGGACAACACCCGATTTCCGGCATCCTATTGACATTTGGCTGGATTTGAGAAACTTGTTCACGATTGCCGTATAAAGGCGTTTTCCGGATATTCAAATTCCCTTGACTCCACGTCCCCACACCCAAAGTATATTTTTTAGTTCCATTTTACTTGTACGTGTTCAGGGAAGGGAATTTATCATTTTACACAAGATCAAAAACTTTTGCGAACACTATTTTATGCAAGGGGGAATGATGCAATAAACTCTGGACACTCACAGTGGTTACTTACTGTTTTGGAAAAATATTCCAAAATTATTTTCCATTATTTTTTTCTTCAAATTACGTCCTTTCGGCCTAAGGCAAACGGCCAAATTCAGACGGATTTGTAAGAGGGAGATCATGATTGAATATTTCATACCAAGACCTCTCTACAAATTAAAAGGTATTAGTCAGGCAACATCACGATGCAAGTTACTGAGGAAGGAGAGAAAGAATAACAAATCAGGACTCTGTATGCTGGTACAACATGGCTGCAGCGGCAATCCCCAATCATTATCGACGATGAGGAGGAGGAAGCGGAGAGAAAATCAGTAAGAGAGAATCCGTCTTGGACTACAAGTATTCCTAGGAGATTCTGAATGGAAACAAAAGTTTAGCATGAGAGGAGTTAGAATCGTGAGTGAGATTGACGGACACGCCTTGACCACTACCTACGAGATTGTGAACATCTGAGACACATTAAAATGTGTGTAGAATAATAAACCCCACATTGTTTGAGTTAGGAAAATACTATTGTCAAATATAGATACCGTTATAAAAAGATTCCCCCTTTTTGCACCCACAAGATAACTTAAGATTTTAAGGTGTTGACGAATGTTAATCATCTTGTTGAGGAGCTGTTCACTTGAGACAGTTAAGCAAGTCCAGCTGTGTCTTGGGTACAAGTGACAGGATGAACCAACCCAGCGGGTTTTCTTCCTATTAGGGAGTGCTGTACATGCTGGCTATGGCGGTATGTCCACTCACAGGATGAGTGGCGCTGCCCAATACTGTCACTATGGCGGTGTGCCACTCACAGGATGAGTGGCGCTGCCCAATACTGTCACTATGGTGGTGTGTCCACTCACAGTGATGAGTGGCGCTGCCCAATACTGTCACTATGCGGTGGTTCACTCACAGGATGAGTGGCGCTGCCCAATACTGTCACTATGGCGGTGTGTCTACTCACAGGATGAGTGACGCTGCCCAATACTGTCACTATGGCGGTGTGTCCACTCACAGGATGAGTGGCGATGCCCAATACTTGTCAACTATGGTGGTGTGTCCACTCACAGGATGAGTGGCGCTGCCCAATACTGTCACTATGGCGGTGTTCCACTCACAGGATGAGTGGCGCTGCCAAATAAACCTGCCCCTCAGGACAAATTAAAAAAAATTAAATTGAGAAGAGACTAAACTTCAGCACCCACATAGCCTCCCAAAAATCTTAAAAACTGTTAGTATTCAAAGGCAAAACCAAAAAGGGCTAAATTTCATCCTTGTAGTTTCTTACATTGTGCTTCAAACTCTCTTATCTTTGTGCTACCCACTCCCTCAATATTAGCACTTAAGGCATGGAACTTCACCAGTATAATCAGTTCAATTGTTATTATAATTATTAGGTTAAAATCAAATTCTGCTA
>WNGS01163813.1:9871783-9882345 GCA_020271785.1 Procambarus virginalis
TCAACGTTCGGATGTTCCAACACAAAGCCCCACTCACTGGTATAAACTCTTTGATGTATCAATATACAGTAAAATGCAAGGCATAGTAATTGGAAAGAGTAACTATGTAATAATATAACCCAACCAAGTAATAAATAATACTACAAATCCCTTTCATCCTAACAGTAATGATATGAATTATTTTGTGGGGCCCACTAGTTCTAAATATGTAAATTGGGTGTTTTAGTTAGAAATAAGATATTAGTTTGGTCATGGAAGAATTTTCATAGCACAAATTTTGAGAACCATTTACCTGTCTAATTGTTTTTTTTTTTTTAGTTTTCAAGTGTTGGCATTACTGTATTATGATCAGGATATTATTATTAAGAGAGTTTGAGAAGACCTTTGCAGGTTGCCATATCAGGGCAAGATTTAATTTAACACTTACGCAACCAGCTGCAAACAATGTACATTTTTCCTTAATCATGGTGGCTTTGTTTACATCAATAACTGTAAACAAAACTGCCAATACTTGCAAAGTCCCTGGCTGGTTATTGTATATCTTGCCTGTCTTTGATGACAGGCAATGATAGGCAGACATGCAATGAATTGCCTAATGACAGATTACTGTCATTAGACACTTCACTAATGACAGATACTGCAGTTATATAGATTGTCTGACACTGGATTCCTACCAAAATAGTTTGTACAAGTGGTGTTCCAATAAATTTAAAACTAAGTTCAGTTTTAAAATAACACTCTGGCCAAGTGATGTATGCATGTACAGTAATGTAGTTTCTATACTGTAATATACAATTACTGACTGGGTTGAGCCCAGGTCAAGGATGATGAATGGCAGCAATCCTTAACTGTTCACCCTGTTCACCCAACAGTAATGGGTACCTGGTTGCTAACCAATTGGCAGGTCAAGTTCAGGGAAACCTAGTTGGGTAAGGCTTACCATGAGCTATGGGAAGGGAAAAGCTCTCAGCCAGCTAACAGGAGTCAGCAGTCGTCTGCTCCTGTACCCACCTGTGTGTAAAAAAAATAGTAGGGTAAGGCTTACCATGAGCTATGGGAAGGGAAAGCTCTCGGCCTGCTAACAGGAGTCAGCAGGTCGTCTGTCCTGTGACCACCTGTGTGTAAAACTAGTAGGGTAAGGCTTACCATGAGCTATGGGAAGGGAAAGCTCTCAGCTGCTAACAGGAGTCAGCAGTCGTCTGCTCCTGTACCACCTGTGTGTAAAACTAGTAGGGTAAGGCTTACCATGAGCTAGGGAAGGGAAAGCTCCAGCTGCTAACAGGAGTCAGCAGGCGTCTGCTCCTGTACCCACCTGTGTGTAAAATAGTAGGGTAAAGGCGTACCATGAGCTATGGGAAGGGAAAACTCACGACCTGCTAACGGGTCAGCCTGTTCCTGCACTCGCCTGTGTAAAAAAAAATATTTTTATACTGTACAATACAAGTACTTACGTTTTCTCCTTTTTCCTTTCAGTGACACCAGAAAGCAATGGAATCTTGGAAACGGTTCTTCGATATGATGACAGAAAGATTGTAGATATGTTTGTTGGTCAGTTGAAGTCATGTCTACAATGTTCTGTATGTGGTCACTGTTCTGTAACTTTTGATCCGTTTTGGGATCTCAGTCTACCAATTCCCAGCAAATCTGGTCAAGTTCGACTAGCGCAGTGCCTTGACCTCTTCACCAAGGAGGAAGTACTAGATGGAGATGAAAGACCTGTAAGTATTATACACATCTGCATTTATAATACAGTACAGTATCTTTGTATAAATGATATTTATTATTGGATATTTAAATAATTGATAGTGGTTTTTAGTACTACTGCAATAGTTGCTGATTCTGTATAATTGGGTATAAAAGATCATAAAATATTTTCATATTAAGATTCAAGATTTTTCATATTAATCTTCATATTAAGATCTAAAATATATCATTTTAGCAGGATAAATTTATTTTATATTTACTTAAAACTGCTTTTGTGTTGCAGACATGTTCCAAGTGCAAAGAGAGAAGAAAAATGACAAAAACCTTCAGCATACAGAAGTTTCCAAAAGTTTTTGTTCTTCGTATCCTTTTGTGAATCTGAGCTGGCTAGTGGTGTGGGTTATTGATATTTAATTCCTCTATACTGTATTTGGCATTTCCCGTAGGAATACAGTAGCCTTAGTCGCATTTTGCCTCAGTTCAATGGTCACAGTATGTTTTTAAGTGTATCATTGTGCAGTATTGACTTAACTTAAAAATACATTGAAAATCATGAATGTGAACTTGCTGTATGTTGGATGCCATGGTCACACAGAGGAGTGTCACAGCAGTTCAGCAGAAATGCATTTGTGCATTTTCTGGGGGGAGCCCGTCGGCTCCCCGGAGCTATCCCAGGCTGATATGCTAATTTCAGACTTTGGCATCAGTCATGTGTATGGAGTTCTTAGGCCTACCGGAGACCACGGCCAGAACCGGGCCCCTCAGAGAGGCACGGGGAGCAATGGCCTATAGAAGCCCCGTGTGGTTGGAAGCATTCTATGTCTGCCATCGACCGGGACAGGCACCCAGAAAGGTAAGCGCCCCAAAACAAAACCCTATTCTGGTTAAAATTGCTACCAAAATCCGAACTAGTGGATAGAACTCCCAAACAGAAAAACAAGCAAACTAGTGTGACGTCACACGTCACCGCGCCGCTGTCTGCGCAGCTCCCCCTCCCCGGGAGGGGGAAGGTGGAGCCCCAGACCTCCCACGCCGGCTATCCACCCATCAGTTCTTCGGCTGATGCTATAGGCACCGGTTATGTGCTCCGGCTCCAGTGGTTGTTTCAGCACTGCACCTAGAGTGTGGTGTCTGTTTTCTAGGTGGTGCGCGAGCCGGGAGTGATTCTCCAGTACTCGGGCTGCATGCGCCTAGGGTTCCCTTCCCTAGGTGCCCTGTAAGTACTGCCCTTGGGACTTGGGGCCACCTTCCACAAGTTCCTTGGGGTCTGCCCCTGCTAGGCCGTTTACTGCTTGGTTTTCGGCCGCTCTTTGTGTGCTCGGGTGTTCTGTCTCCCTTGTTCGCCTTAGAGTAAGGGGCAGTTTTGCACTGGTGGGGCGCAGGGTACTGTGCAGCTTGTCTTTCCCAATCATAGCGGCCGGCTCTGTTCCGCTTGGGTACGCTGTCCTCTTGCGGGGTTTTCTTTTCTTTTTGTTTATCTACCTGGTGGGGGGGTCTGCCTTCGTTCTTGCCCCTGGTGTCCCTTGTGTTCTGAGTTTTCTGGTGGTACCCCCTGCTAGGTCCCCGTGAGTGTACACGTCCCGGGGGTTCAGCTCTTAGAAAGTTGTTTGGTAGTTTTGGGTGCCGGTTAGCAGTACCCTGCCTGGGATTACCTGAGCGCGAGTCCTCTTATAGTAAACGCTCGGGACCCTGGGAAACCCCTGGGGGCGCGTGGGTCCGATGGATGTGACCCCAGAGCCCCCCCTCGCTTCCAGCGAGTTTGAGGGTTGCTCACCCCTTGTCTCTGGGTGACTCTCTGTTTTGCCTCCGTCTGCTGCCTGTGGGGTCGGTGACACCTTCGACCCGGAGCCCTGCGAGTTTGTTGCTCGTTATGGCTCGGTTACCCAGTTGTGCTCAGCTGGTGCGGGCAGCAGAGGCGTTGCACTTGAGCCTTGGTGGTGGCAACGCTCTCGTGGTAACTCCCCGGGAGCCCCGGGGCTGCCCCGTTTTGGTTCTTGTTTTTCCCCTGGATTCCCTTCCTGCCTGCATCCGGTTCCTTACCGTCTGTAGGTTCAGGGCGGGGTTTGGTGGTGTTGAGACTCGGGCAGTCTCGGGGAAATCCCCTTCCGGGGTAGTGACGGGGGCATTCGAGCCTGTTCCTCCAGCCGTGTTGTAAGAGTCTGCCAGTGGGCTCCCTTCCTTAGTGTTTTCACGGCTGTCCCGGTTTTCTGGTACGGCCGGGGCTTTAGGGGGACGGCTCGGCCCCGGGGCCTGTTGTGTGGGTTCCCGGGGCTGACTTGGGGGGCCTTGGCCCCATAGGACCCCGTGGGGGTTTTTATCCCCCTCTCGGCGGGGCTTGTGGTTACGCGGAGTGGGGTTTTCCTCTCCACTCGCCGTACGTGCTGTTGGGCGTCGGCCCCTCCCGGGCTCGGTTCCTTGGCCTTTGAGTCGGTTGGTTCCGTCCTGTGGGTGGATGTTTCCCCCCACCCTTTTTTTTGGGGGGACGGTGTTTTCGTCATGTTTCCCCGTTTTGGGGGTTCTACATGACTACTGGTCTCGGGTGCGCATGCGCCTTTGTGTGCCTTCGGGACTGGTTTTGGCTTCCGTGTTCTCGAGGGTTCGGGAAGGTTTTTCCTCCTTCCCGCGTTATTGGAACGTCTGTCGGCTCCTCGTCCTTGTTGGCGAGTTTGGGCTACTTGTAGCCCTGTTGGGCTCCTTGTGGTCCTGTTGTGCTCCTTGTAGCCCTGTTGGGCTACTTTTGGCCCGGTTTGGGCTCTTTCTGGGCCTGTTGGGCTACTTGTGGCCCTGTTGGGCTACTTGTGGCCCGGTTGCGTGCCTTTTTGGGCTCTGTCTTCGCTTCTTTGGCCGGTTTTCTTGTTCCTGCTCACTCTTTTGGCTACTTTTCTTGTGCAGTAGTCTTGGTTGCCGCCTTCCCGCAGGGTAGGTTGCGCGTTTTCGGCCGGCATGTCATGCGCGTGCGCCGCGGAGTTTGTTTTGGTCTGGGCGGTGTGTAGTGCCGGTGTTCGTCGTCTTTTTGCTCCAGTGCTTCGCCTTTCGCTCTTCTCCCTTGCCGCGGTATGTGCCCCTTTTCGCTCCGGGGGTGTCCTGGGTTCCAGTTGTGGGGAGGCCGCCGAGGTTTCCCCTGTGTCATGGGTGTGGGCCGCCTTCTTCGCCTCTTCCTTGCTCTCCTGCAGGTCCGGCTCTGGCTTCTTCACCTGGCGGTGCTCCCAGGTTCTTCTGGGCTCGGTTGAGTCGTGCCACTTCGAGCCACCGTTTGCCAGGTGAGTTTCTGCGGTCTGGCGTCTTTTGGCAGGGCGCTGGATGTGGTGTTATATGCCTGTCTTTCTTTAGGTCTCTTTTTGTACGACTGAGACCGTTCGCACACCAGTGTCGGTCCCCTTTTTTCACCCCTTCCTGTCCCACTCTTGTGCATGTCCATCCCATGCTAGGGTCATTCAGGGGTCCCACCTTTGTTAGTGTTATGTGGTGTGGGGGTTTGTGGTGTTGGTTCTGTACTCGCCTGGTAGGGCTTCTGGCTGTGCTTGCAAGGTTTATGCGCTCTGGCTTTTGGGTCCCGCCTATCTGGTAGAACTTGCGGGATAGTACCAGTGGAGTGCAGTGGTGCCATAGGCACACTCGGGGAACACTGTATATCCATCAGAGGTCTGCAGTTGTTACACGACCTCCTTGCGAGCATACGCCTTCTCGCTGGTACCTTATCTTGAGGTTAACTTGAGGTGCTTCCGGGGCTTAGCGTCCCCGCGGCCCGGTCATCGACCAGGCCTCCTGGACTGGTCATGCTGGCTGTTGGACATGGCTGCTTGCTGCCCGACGTATGAGTCACAGCCTGGTTGATCGGGTATCCTTGGAGGTGCTGATCCGGTTCTCTCTTGCACCAACCCGTCACCGCATCTTTATTACGTCAATATTGACTTCTTCGTTCCGTGCATAGGTGCCATACTAAACATAATGGTTTCCCTTAAAAAACTTCGTGGAAAACACCGACCTTACCTGACCTACTTAGTAGGTTACAATAAGCATCTTATGGTTTCGTAATTACAATTGTTACTTAACCTATTATCGGTATGCCACTGAACTCTGTGAGGGGATTGCAAGTTATGCCCCTATGGTACGGTCTGTGGACTTTCGGGGCACACTAGCTTGCCTTCGACTTAGTTATGGCCCATCCTGGTTGTGGGGAGTCTGTGGGCCTGCAGGCCGCCCCATGCGTCTTCCTGGTGGGCCTCCCTTTGGCTGGTCTAGCCTGGCCTCTGGCCGGGCTTGGGGTGTACATGAGCTCCCGGTTCCCCATCCAGCCGGTTTTGAGCGGGGTTTCTCCGCCGTCGGTCGCCTGGTAGGCGGGTTCCTGGGCCTGCTGGGTTCTGTCGTGTCTCAGTGGGCCCTGTCTGGGGTCTATCTGCTCCGTTCTCTGCCTTTGCCGGAGCGAGTTGCTCTTTACCTGTGGCATGTTGCGGTGGTGTATACTCCCCTCGTTGTGCTTGCGGGGGTTGAGCTCTGGCTCTTTGGTCCCGCCTCTCAAACGTCAATCTTATAACAGGTGTACGGTTTCCTGAGCCTATTGGGCTCTTATCGTATCTACACTTGAAACTGTGTTTGGAGTCAGCCTCCACCACATCGCTTCCTAATGCATTCCATTTGTCAACCACTCTGACACTAAAGTTCTTTCTAATGTCTCTGTGGCTCAATTGGGCATTAGGTTTCCACCTGCGTCCCCTAGGGCGTGTGCCCCTTGTGTTAAACAGCCTGTCTTTATCCACCAGGTTGTATGTTGCTACTACTGCGCGTGTGCATTAGTACCGTGTTTCGCAGTGGCGTGTCCTTACTCCTGGGGTTTTTTATGTTTCTGCTCTTTCGTCCTGCCTCACCCCAGTCGTTTTCCTGGCATCTCCTTTGGTCAGTTTTGCCTGCACTTGCTGCTATGTTGGGGGACGTGGTCGGTTTCCACCACTTCATTGTTTGTGTGTTCCCTTGTTTTCCTCCTCTGCCACAGGGGTGTTCTGCGTGTGTTCCTTGGCTTCTTGGGCTTTTTCGGCCTGTGTCCTGTGGTGTGCTTCTTTGTCTCGGTCTGTTGCTGTTGCTCGTACCTCTTGGTTCGGGTAGGGTTCTGGCGGCAACCCTTCCGCCTTCTTTGGTTTCCTTGCTTGCCCTGCCACTTGGTTTTTTGGGGTCTTGCGATGTCTCGCGTCGGACCCGTCATTTGTTCTCCTGGCGGGTTTGCTTGCTTTGGGATTTGTCTGTTCGGCAGACGTTCCATCTCCTTGTACCACCTGAGTTCGGTGGTCGCGCCCGAGATCTTCTTGCGGCTCCGCCTTTTCCTGGGCTCGGAGGGGCCTTGTCGGGGCTGCTTCCGTCTGCCTCGTGGTCTCGCCTCCGGCTGGTGGTCGGTGTCCCACCTGCGTGTTTCTCTTGGCGGCAGTATGGGGTGTTTTGGCGGTCCTTCCTTTTCCTGTACCTTCTTAGGTGGTTCCTCTTGTTAGCGTCGGCCTGGTTTTTTGGTGGGGGTTGGGGGCCGTCGTCGTGCCACATACTGTCGCCTCTCTCTTTTTGTGCGGCGCTGGCGGAGTCGCTTTGGCTTGCTTTCGGTCTTGCTTCTACACCGCTTAGTAAGCTGTCTTGTGCTTCGTTTCCCCTCCGGCCTGTTCGTGCGCCGCTTGCACCATCCTGGTTTCTGGTCAGCGTGCTCTGTCTTCTCCTCGGTTGGTAGTGCCTCTTCGGTTCCGGTTTGTTTTTCGTCGGCTCTTTTCCTTTTGGGCATTTGCCTCTGGGGGTCGGGTCGCTGTGTTTTCCTGCTCCTTTGGTTTTAGCGTTTTGGTTGTTTGGGGGTGTCCGCCTCCCGGTTCCGTCCCTTTGATCTTCCTCTGTGGGTAGTTAGCTCCGGGGAGCCGACGGGGCTCCCCCCAGAAAACCAGCGTTGAATGTAATGAAACGCCATTTTCTGGGTGAGTCCCGGAGGCTCCCCGGCAACCCTCCCTCCCTCCGGTCGGCGGTTTTTCGCGTGTCTTGACATCCAGCCTCAGAACTGATGGGTGGATAGCCGGCGTGGGAGGTCTGGGGCTCCACCTTCCCCCTCCCGGGGAGGGGGAGCTGCGCAGACAGCGGCGCGGTGACGTGTGACGTCACACTAGTTTGCTTGTTTTTCTGTTTGGGAGTTCTATCCACTAGTTCGGATTTTGGTAGCAATTTTAACCAGAATAGGGGTTTGTTTTGGGGCGCTTACCTTTCTGGGTGCCTGTCCCGGTCGATGGCAGACATAGAATGCTTCCAACCACACGGGGGCTTCTATAGGCCATTGCTCCCCGTGCCTCTCTGAGGGGGCCCGGTTCTGGCCGTGGTCTCCGGTAGGCCTAAGAACTCCATACACATGACTGATGCCAAAGTCTGAAATTAGCATATCAGCCTGGGATAGCTCCGGGGAGCCTCCGGGACTCACCCAGAAAATGGCGTTTCATTACATTCAACGCTGGTTTTTTCTTCTTCCCTCCCTTAAAACAATAGTTAGCAGCACGGCATTAAGAGCGCCTTTTCTTGGTGCGTTGTCTCTCCATTGCCCCAGGGCAGACTTCCTTCAGCATCAGAGCTGTGCAGTTGCTCACTCACTCACTCTTGGCTAGTACGTGGCCGGCGTAGAAGTATATATATTTTATAAAATAAACGAAGAAAAAGCCACGCAGTTTGGTACTCTGACTCCATCCTGCTGCCAAGTAACCCCCGACTGAGCCCGGACGATGACAATTTATTTTTCAACAACATTATCGTTAACATATAGAAGTTTGGAAAAAATAATAATTCCTGTTGATGGGAAGCCTGTGTATATAGGTATATGTTATCCTTATATTTGAGATCTTCCCTAGGTCAAACTACTGATCTTCCCCAGGATGTAACCCCATAACAGTTGGCTAACTCCTGGGTACCTATTGACTGGTTGGTGAACAGCGGTATTATGTGAAAGGAAATGTTTTCAACTATTTGCCCTGCCCGGGGATCGAACCCAGTTTCTTGTTGAACAGTATCTTTAGTGCCTATTCCCATAGTCATGATGCTTGAAGTATTTTTTGATGAAATATAATCACAAGAAAATAAATTTTAGAATTGGTTTACATAAGGTCTTTGTTAAATTTGAGAGATTGGATAAAGCTATTAGAAGCAAAATTTTACCTACAAAATAATGCTTTGTTACTCCACGTTATTGTCTATATACCTTCTCTAACCGGAATTAGTTTAGCATAAAATTGTATTTATTGTATTGAAATGTCATTGGGTGGTACTTCAGTAACTGCCTTGAGTTATGGCACTGGCACACTGGGGAGATAGACCGAATTCACAAGGCTCCTGTGACCTCTCTCTCCACCTTCTCGAACTGTCTTGCCCTTCATATGGCATAACAAAACATGGCTATCACAGATCAAGCTGAATCACCCCACATAATTATGGTACTGAATCACCCCACATATTATGGTACATAATAATGAAAATGGCTACTTTTAAAATTCCTCCTTGAAGTCCCCAAACAAATGTATGAAACGACTTGCAATAACTACTGTATGTACATAGTTATCTACCCCTCCTTCTACTGCCACCAGGTAATGGCCTAGTCAACATGGGGTTAAGAACATCCCACTCTAACGCCCAAGTGCAAATGTTGCATAGGAAAGGAGATAGTGAGAGTGAGGAAACAATCAAGGTGCCACTCGGGTTTGGGCTTTTCAGCACACTTGATGTCATTTCTGGGCTAGCCCTTTCTGTACCTTTATTGAGCTTTTTTCATTACGGTTGCTTACATATGAAAAATTAAATCAAAATTCATAAATTTAGACTGGGTTAAGTCTGTAATTGTAGAATTAAATATCTACAGCCAGAGACAGAAACTTGATACATTAATTGTAAGTGACTCCTTATCATCCTTAAATGCTCTCAACTCTTTAAGACATAACTGTAACATGCTCGTGTCCGAAGCTAGACACAAATACAAAAAATTATTAAGGATGGTAACAGAGTCCATTTAATGTGGTCTCCATCTCATGTTGGCCTCCGATGCATGATAGAGCTGATAAAGTTAGCCAAAGAATCTGCCTTTAAAGGAGCCATTGAGTGTAACTTGGATTGTCAATGAGCAATCTGAGAGCAGCAGTACACCGGAACTAGATCTACAAGATCTTGTTGAATCTGAGGCAAAGTGAAATGTGACACCAGTAATTCCATCTATCATCATACTATCATGCAAGAGGAGCACACATCTATGGATCATCCAATAAAATCAGCAGACTTCTAGATGTTCTGCTGCTGCTCGGCTTAGACTCGGTTACAAGTATCTCTGGGAATTCTCATTATCTGCGATGTAGACCTGACCAAATGTAAACTGTGTCAACAAAATTATTCGCACACCCTCCGTCACTATGTGATGGAGTGTGAAAAGATACGTGAATTTAGAGACAATTCTATAACCAATGTTCCAGCGATGTGTAAATATTTCATTCAAATGATCTGCTACCAGAAATTTTAGCCAATATCCCCAGTTTGCTAACTAACTGTAGGTAGTAACTGAGTGATTGTAACCTATCCACCACTGCCCACTGGATGGGAGGCGTGTGCAGGACAAACATATAATTTGCCACTAGCTCTCCACATATGTCAGTTGCTTAATTAGAACCTGTACTTGAGGTCGATCTCGAACCCATTGTGATGTGACGACTTATATTGAATTTTGTAACTAGCTCGTCAAGATTGTAATCTTGCTTAGCTAAATGAATTGTGGGGTTCAGTCCCTAGAGCCCATTATGTGCCTCTGTAACCCTTTCCACTACCACCCACAAGATGGGTATGGGGTGCATAATAAATGAACTAAACTAAACAGACAGACC
>WNGS01163813.1:9883345-9905015 GCA_020271785.1 Procambarus virginalis
TTCGTGTTCTCTGCCTTGCTATCCATATGTAAAGTGAAACCAAGCTAGTGACATCTTTTGAAGTCACAATCGACTTGAGAATGGTCCAGGACGGACCGAACGTCGTCGTCCCTTCACTTTCTAGTGTGTGGTCTGGTCAACATTTTTCAGCCACGTTATTGTGACTCCTCGTCTGCATCTTTTGAGTCATACTTGTATCTATTAGTCCTGGAGGAGGTGGTGATAAAGTAGACAGTTTGGAAAAGGTGGGTATGGGTACATACAGGTTCGTTGAGGTCTATAGTTGTTAAAAAGGTTTAGAACCCCTATGCAGATGATTATTGATTGTTGCCACCGGAGGCGGCTAGTTTATTACGCACCCCATACTCATTCTGTGAGCGATAGCGCAAAAATGATTACAAAGAGCACAAAAGGTCTTTTAATAGACCTAAACGGATTTTATTACATTAATAATTTCATCTACCCTTCATACTATAGGTATACTACAATACTCTATTTACAATGTCAGCTAGTTGACATTGTAATGTCAACGTCATAGTAATGTAATGTAACATTGTAATGTAACGTCATAGATGGAACCTGACAGCTGAGTGGACAGCGCTTCGGATTCGTAGTCCTGAGGTTCCGGGTTCGATTCCCGGTGGAGGCTGAAACAAATGGGCAGTATCTTTCATCCTGATGCCCCTGTCACCTAGCAGTAAAAAGGTACCTGGGAGTTAGACAGCTGCTACGGGCTGCTTCCTGGGGGGTGTGTAACAAAAAGGAGGCCTGGTCGAGGACCGGGCCGCGGTGACACTAAGCCCCGAAATCATCTCAAGATAACCGTCCGTCGTGGATATATTTCAGCCTGAGAGATAAGGTAACTAAGGAGAAAGCGCTAAGCCGTTGCGACTATGTTAGCCCATGGAAGGGAGCAGGATAAGGATTTTGGGAACGGAGGCAATAGAAGCCACCTCCATTCAGGGCGTCAAGAAGATACATTAAAGTCGAGAAGAATACAGACTTAGGTACTGGTAACCACAAGGCGGGAGTCTAGAAGCCTCAGCACTTGAGGATCAGTGAGGAGGCATCAACAACTGGATGAGGCGGCATCAACAACTGGATGAGGAGGCATCAACAACTGGATGAGGAGGCATCAACAACTGGATGAGGCGGCATCAACAACTGGATGAGGCGGCATCAACAACTGGATGAGGCGGCATCAACAACTGGATGAGGCGGCATCAACAACTGGATGAGGCGGCATCAACAACTGGATGAGGCGGCATCAACAACTGGATGAGGCGGCATCAACAACTGGATGAGGCGGCATCAACAACTGGATGATGAGGCATCAACAACTGGATGAGGCGGCATCAACAACTGGATGAAGAGGCATCAACAACTGGATGAGGCGGCATCAACAACTGGATGAAGAGGCATCAACAACTGGATGAGGCGGCATCAACAACTGGATGAGGCGGCATCAACAACTGGATGAGGCGGCATCAACAACTGGATGAGGCGGCATCAACAACTGGATGATGAGGCGGCATCAACAACTGGATGAAGAGGCATCAACAACTGGATGATGAGGCATCAACAACTGGATGAGGCGGCATCAACAACTGGATGATGAGGCGGCATCAACAACTGGATGAAGAGGCATCAACAACTGGATGATGAGGCATCAACAACTGGATGAGGCGGCATCAACAACTGGATGATGAGGCGGCATCAACAACTGGATGAGGCGGCATCAACAACAGCTGGAAGATGAGGAAGAGTTGTGGAGGCTGGAGCCGGTGTAATTAGCCAGGGGAAGAGAGAGAGAGAGAGAGGTGGAAGGCAAGGTGGTGTCGTCATCTGATGTTGCCACAGTCAGGTGAAAAAAACACCGGGCTTCAAGGTTACAGCCGCGCACCGTGTGTGTGTGTGTGTGTGTGTGTGTGTGTGTGTGGGGGGGGGGGGGGGGAAACACCTGTCTTGTGTGAGGTTTGTATTGAACATGTGTCCTTGTACACGTGTGTGAGAGGATCTGTATTGAACATGTGTCCTTGTACACGTGTGTGAGAGGATCTGTATTGAACATCTGTCCTTGTACACGTGTGTGAGAGGATCTGTATTGAACACCTGTCCTTGTACACGTGTGTGAGAGGGTGTGTATTGAACACCTGTCCTAGTACACGTGTGTGAGAGGGTCTGTATTGAACACCTGTCCTTGTACACGTATGTGAGAGGGTCTGTATTGAACACCTGTCCTTGTACACGTATGTGAGAGGGTCTGTATTGAACACCTGTCCTTGTAGACGTGTGTGAGAGGATTTATATTGAACACCTGTCCTTGTACACGTGTGTGAGGGGATCTGTATTGAACACCTGTCCTTGTACACGTGTGTGAAAGGATCTGTATTAAACACCTGTCCTTGTACACGTGTGTGAAAAGGTGTATTGAACACCTGTCCTTGTACACGTGTGAGTCCATTGAACACACAAACAGGCTGCAAGGGGTTCATGACTGAACTCTGAAATTGCTTACATTACCCTAGTTTCAGAGAAATATTTCTCGGGGACACCCCCCAAAATGTGAAGAAAACCTTATAATTATAAAAATAACTCGTTGTGTCGTGGGGACAGGCAGCCAGTGTGGGTTTAAACACGTTAGGCTTATATCGAGGCCCCCCCCCACCCCGACGCAAACCCACAAGAAGCTGGCAAACACCTGGGTACCTACTTGCTGTGCTAGGTGAACAGGTGCATTAGGTAGTAGGAAATGCGCGCAATCTACCAAAACAAATATTTTTGTCTATATCAGAGATGAGAATGAGAAAATAGCAAGGGTGCAAGGACTGTGCCCTGGGGTACAGAGGCCAGATTCACGAAGCAGTTAGGCAAGTACTTGCGAACCTGGGGCCAGATTCACGAAGCAGTTACGCAAGCACTTACGAACGTGTACATTTTTCCTCAATCTTTGACAGCTTTGGTTACATTTATTAAACAGTTTACAAGCATGAAAACTTGCCAATCAACTGTTGTTATTGATATAAACAGCCTCCTGGTGCTTCGGAGCTCATTAACTGTTTAATAATTGTAAACAAAGCCGCCAAAGATTGAGAAAAGATGGACAGGCTCGTAAGAGCTTGCGTAACTGCTTCGTGAATCTGGTTCCAGATTTATTCACTGCACTTGGACTTGATCTTATTTGACTGATCGTCACACTCGGCATTGTTTGATAAAAGTTGAAAATCCAACGCTCCACTTGTTATTCCTATTGATGTCATTTTATAGGCTATCACTCCATGGTCACATTTGCTCACAGGAGCAGCATGGGGTGCATAATAAACTAACCGCTCACAGGAGCAGCATGGGGTGCATAATAAACTAACGGCTCACAGGAGCAGCATGGGGTGCATAATAAACTAACCGCTCACAGGAGCAGCATGGGGTGCATAATAAACTAACGGCTCACAGGAGCAGCATGGGGTGCATAATAAACTAACCGCTCACAGGAGCAGCATGGGGTGCACAATAAACTAACCGCTCACAGGAGCAGCATGGGGTGCACAATAAACTAACCGCTCACAGGAGCAGCATGGGGTGCACAATAAACTAACCGCTCACAGGAGCAGCATGGGGTGCACAATAAACTAACCGCTCACAGGAGCAGCATGGGGTGCACAATAAACTAACCGCTCACAGGAGGAGCATGGGGTGCACAATAAACTAACCGCTCACAGGAGCAGCATGGGGTGCACAATAAACTAACCGCTCACAGGGGCAGCAATCCAAATGACAGGACTCGAGTACAGTTTTGGCCGCTTTCACACGCAAGACCTTGATAAGGAGAGCAAAGGCGCGCGAGGGGGGAAATCAGGTGGAAAGCGCCAAGCCATTATAACTATATAGCACTTGGAAGGGGTCAGGATTAGGATTTGGGATGGGACGGGGGGAAGGAATGGTGCCCAACCACTTGTGGACGGTCGGGGATTGAACGCCGACCTGCATGACGTGAGACTGTCGCTCTACCGTCCAGTCCAAGTGGTTGGGCAGGCAGACGTTAAAAGTTTCAGACCTCAGCTATCGCACAGGAAGCAGTCCGTTGCTACTAACGGATATACACAAGTGATATGACAACAGTCAGCGAGCGTGATGCCATAGTTGTCTCCTGTCAACCTTACGGCCGTATGGCAACCTCTTCTCCCAATAGCACACCGCATTTTGACGTGTGTGTTACGTAAGGTCAATAACTGATGGACTTGAAGTGGTGTGGCGGCTTGCGAAGGTGACGCGGTGTTCCGTTTTCTGTTGGCGGGCCCGCGGGTTGGTTAGGTTTGGGCACGTTAGTACTACAGTTTAGGGACGTTGGGACGACGACCTGTTTGAAGAGCACTAAAATAGTTTACTGACCAACCAGCAGGTACACATTTTACCTGAACATAGTCCAGGACTAAAGTAAACTCGTTGAGGTATTCCTCTTCGTGTGTATATCAGTTTACCTCCTTAGGGCTGGCCCTCTGTATGCCAGGGGCCAGATTCACGAAGCAGTTACGCAAGCACTTACGAACCTGTCCATCTTTTTTTCAATTTTTGGCAGCTTTGTTTAAAATTATTAAAGTTAATGAGCTCCGAAGCACCCGGAGGCTGTTTATAGCAACAGTTGATTGGAAGGTTTTCATGCTTGTAAACTGTTTAATAAATGTAACCAAAGTTGTCAAAGATTGAGGAAAGATGTACACGTTCGTAAGTACTTGCGTAACTGCTTCTTGAAACTGGCCCAAGGTTCGTAAGTGCTTGCGTAACTGCTTCGTGAATGTTACGTGTCCAAGTACACGCAAGTAATTCTGTCGGTAACGCTGAATAGAATTGGCAATCAATTCTGACGTACTTAATTGACTTGTATCATTTCCGTTGTGGCGACAGGAAGCGTGTATTTGAATAGGCTTATCAAGGCTCCCCTAGGCCTATGAACACATACGAAAGGAACTAGCGAGTCTAAATGGAATCAAAGAACAGCCACTCATATTAAAATGATGGGACTGCACGATGTATATACAGATGAAAGAGTACAGCACTTCCTTCCACCCTGACAGATAGTACCTTTGACATCCTGACCCCTGCATACCCCACCAAGAAACTAATCACAAACAACCCTCATGCTCAGCTTGCTGCTAAATTAAGCACCATAGAACACATTCACAATATACAAGCTGAAAACAACATTGCACAGACCATATACACTGACGGATCACTCAATACAGCTACAGGGAGGGCAGGAAGTGCTGTTATTGCTCATCAGCCCGATGGCAGCACAATTCAAAGGAATATCCGAATTAGTAACTGGGCGTCCACAATGCAAGCCGAGTTGGTAGCGATACTGTAGCACTCGAAATTATTGACAACACTGAAGTAGACAGCTTAATTATTTCCGACTCCCTTTCCTCACTACAAGCAATAAACAGTTTGCAATCAAGTAATAACGTGCTTGTCTTGGAAGCTAGACGTAGATATATAAGAATACTTAGCAAGAGGGTAAATATAAAAATGTTGTGGATTCCTTCTCACATTGGCCTGCAGGAACATGACAAAGTTGACGCCCTTGCTAAGGCTGCAGTAAATAAAGACAGTATTGAACGGAATCTTGAGTTATCAAATAGGTCCCTTAAAAGTGTCATTAGACGAGAACTCCTGGATGGAGATGAAGAAAGTAGAACAGTGCAAACTGGAACTAGCAGGTCCATTGTTCATCACAATGAAATGTGTGAAGTAAAACATGTGTATGGGGCAAGTAACAAAGTCAGTAGACTAACAGATGTTGTCACAGCTCGTATAAGACTTGGCTACAAGTATCTCTGGCAGTTCGGCTTGTATAGGGATCTAGATGAAGTAAAGTGTAAAGTGTGTGGACAAAGACAGGGACACACACTCCAACACTATATCTTGGATTGTTGTAAAATTGAGCCATTTAGAGATAAATCTAAGCTCACTCTGTATGATATGGCAACCTATCTTATTACCATGGATAAATTACCTGAAATCCTTGCACTGTATCCATATTTCGCTTCCAGTAGATAAACAATATATGAGATTAAGAAAAAAGTAGTGTATTGTGAAGACTAATAATAAACAGAAGCTCCTCTATGACTCTGTAATGTCCCCATTGGTCAAACTATTATGTATTAGCGATAAGACCTACCATTAATGTATGACGACTTACTGTAAATATGTAGCTCTTGAAATAGCACTTTCTCTGTAACTAGCTGACATTGTAACTATAAGGTGTGAAGGATAGATGAAATTGTCTATGTAATATTCTAAGATGAGGTCTGATAAAGACCTTTTGTGCCCTCTGTAATGCTTTTGCGCTACCGCTCACAGAATGAATATGGGGTGCACAATAAACTCGCCGTCTTCGGCGGCAACAATCAAACAGTTGCCCAACTCCTGGATACCTATTTCACCGCTAGGTGAACAGTGGCATAAGAGGAATGGAAGCATACTAAACCGTTTCCGTCTTGCCCGAACCAGAGTCCCTTGGGTGTGAGTAGAGGACGTAGTCCACTGTCCCATTGGACCCCATGGAATGAGAATGTGAAAATGGATTTAGTTGTAAATTGCTAGATTTTTACAAATAAAAAAATCAGCTGATACCTGGTTGATTGGGTTCTGGGAGTTCTACTCCCCAAGCCCGGCCCGAGGCCAGGCTCGACTTGTGAGAGTTTGGTCCACCAGGCTGTTGCTTGGAGCGGCCCGCAGGGCCACATACCCACCACAGCCCGCCTGATCCGGAACTTCTATTAGAAAACAGTCCAGTTTTCTCTTGATGTCCACGGTTGTTCCGGCAATATTTCTTATAGTCGCTGGGAGGACGTTGAACCGCGGACCTCTGATGTTTATACAGTGTTCTCTGATTGTGCCTATGGCACCTCTGCTCTTCACTGGTTCTATTCTGCATTTTCTTCCATATCGTGCTGAATAATGTGTAAATTGGCAAGTCCGGTTGTATAGCGAGTTTGGGATTGGTTCCAAGAATCAATGTCTCGGCGGCCCTGTTGTTAACCAGGCCTCGTGATTGGTGGAGGTCTGAAGACCAGATTAATGGTTGAACTAAGATGTTACCGAGATTAATAGTTTAAAAGTGCTAGTTAAACTACTAGGGTACGGGGAGTTGTTTAGAACTAGCTCAGCTAATAAGTTTTTAATATGTCAAAAATAGCCAAACAAAGATTATCTTAAGATTACCTTGATGATTTCGGGGCTCGACGTCCCCGCGGCCCGTTCCCCGACCAGGCTTCCTAAAGGATAAGTCAAGAATAAGGCGAGCTTGGACCTCAGGAAGAACAGAAGCTGGGATAGGAGGATCGAGAATAGGAACGCTGCCCAACCGCATGGAAGATAGAGGATCGAACGTCGACCCTGAAAGCAGAGAGGTCGTCGGTGTACCGACCAAAGTAGGCTGAGAAGGATGTGTCGACCAATCCTACTGTTTAGATAGTACGTATTGTGACGATGGTCAATAGTCACGAATTCGTACATACTTAGCTTTTAGATATCTAGATTGTACCAGTCTCCGTGGCGTAGTGGTAAGGTCACTCGCCTGGCGTTCCGCGAGCGCTTTGTCATGGGTTCGTATCCTGGCCGGGGAGGATTTACTGGCCGCAAATCCTTAACTGTAGCCTCTGTTTAACTCAACAGTAAAATGTGTACTTGGTTGTAACAACGATTCTTCGCGGCGGGGATCGTATTCCAGGGACCTGCCCGAAACGCTACGCGTACTAGTGGCTGTACAACAATGTAACAACTCTTGTATATATCTCAAAAAAATAAATAGTATACTGACTAGTAAGAAATTCTTTTAAAATAAATGAAGCTAAAACACAAACTTAAAATATTTCTAGGCCTAGTATAGCGCGCACATGTCCTATATTAGGCCTCGGATATCGTGCATTAGGCCTAGGAAGGTTAGATTAGTTTAGTTTGTCAAAACAATAAAAGTAGAAAATGGTTTCCGGTTTGTCCAACTCAACAGTTCAGATTTCTATGTTCTAATTCCGTTGTACGTCGGTATATATACTATGGTCCTCATGGTTACTGTAAGACGGGAGACATCTCCCGTCACGCAGGGTGCAGCCGCACCTCCACAGATCTCCAGTATCAGCTCTTGATACTGGTAATGGCTCAAAAGGGCCACCACTTACGGGCTATTCATGCCCGTGCCACCTTTTGGGTGGCTTAATCTTTGTCAATCATCAGTTACTGTAAGTAGTACCAAAACAGGAGGATGGGCTGTGGGTGAAAGGGGTTAAGTAGATGAACGACATATGAGATTCAGAAACAAGTAGTGTATTGTGAGGACTAATAATAAACAGAAGCTCCCCTATGACTCTGTAATGTCCCCATTGGTCAAACTATTATGTATTAGCGATAAGACCTACCATTAATGTATGATAACTTACTGTAAATATATAGCTCTTGAAATAGCACTTACTCTGTAACTAGCTGACATTGTAACTATAAGGTGTGAAGGATAAATGAAATTGTTTATGAAATAATCTAAGATGAGGTCTGATAAAGACCTTTTGTGCCCTCTGTAATGTTTTTGCGCTACCGCTCACAGGATGAGTATGGGGTGCACAATAAACTAGTCGCCTTCGGCGGCAACAATCAAATCAATGAAGGGGGTTAAATAATGGTGATACAAATGAACAAATCCACAAGGTCCGTGACGAGGATACTTGTGTAATGATGTAAGGGCGAAGAGGGAGAACGACCTATTGACATAGCTCCGGTGCAGGGGGGAGTTGTGTAAAACCCCGGTTTGTGCCTCGGAGAGGCTGCAGGATCCAGTAAGTTCAGTATAACTTCGGTTTCAACTCTTTTTACCCTGTCGTAGCTCAGTCGATTAAGGCAGTGTCTGGGATGCTCCTGGACGCAGGTTCGAATCCTCGTCACGGCCCTTGTGGATTTGTTCATTTGATGCATCACGTTAGTGTTCTCTGTGTGTAATGGTGATACAAATTTGGTTGTGCAAATGTGGATCCCACGATAAAATTGTCAAAACAATGATATTCAAATTGAAAGTGTCTTGATGTAGGGAATCGAATTTTGTTTCAGAAATAACCATTATAGCATTTAAATTGTGCAACATTTCGAGCTGTGTGTATTCACCTAGTTGTGCTTGCCGAGGTTGAGCTCTGGCTCTTTCTGCCCGCCTCTCAGCTGTCGGTCAACTTTTTTTCCGTGCACTTAGCCTGTGTTCTTAGTAGGGCGAACCTGTGTCAAATGTCAGTGGGTGACCTTACCTGTTGGCCGCCACTCTGTGTTCGGCACATTTGCATATTCATCTTTACACGTGGAGAAGTTTAGGATTACTGGAGACTAGGAGGCCCGGGGTAAAAATCCCACATGGGTGTCATGTTGGCGCATGCGTGACATCGTCGTCACCACACAAGTAGAAGCTGCAGTAAACAAAAGGCTAACGAAACCCTAGGAGGGGAAGGGAAGGTAACTATCAGGGGGGTGAGCGCCAAGCCATTATGACTATATAGCACTGGGAAGGGGTCAGGATAAGGATTGGGGATGGGACGGGGGAAAGGAATGGTACCCAACCTCTAGAAATAGTCAAGCGTACCTTTGACTTTAAGGAAAAGAAGATTCAGCTGTGTAAATTCCTGGTGTGCCTTCATTTGGATGATTGAATCCAAGCAGAGACTTCATCTTGAGAAAGACACATCAGCGTTGGAGAAAGTTCAACACGGGGCGACAAAAATCATTCCTGAATTAAGGTAACTCACATACCAGGAACGGTTGAGGGATCACAAGGCTAACAACACTGCAGCCCAGACACCACAGGGCGCTGATCTCGTCGGAAACTTCAAATACTGAACAATTTCGAGGATATTGATCCATACCACTTCTTCCAAAGGTCAGATGTAACGTGGACAAGGAGTAGCGGTTTCAAGCTCAACAAGTCCATAATGTAGGACTGAGAACACGAGATGCTTTATCACCCACAGGGTTATAAACCCATGGAACCGCCTACCCGCTGAAGCCCTAAATGACCAAAACACTGCTGAATTTTAAGATAAAATCAGGACAAATGGGGAAGGGGTGGACCGTTAACAAGCCGCTGGCTTCTCGTCTTCGTCGAGGCCACTAGAGAGAGATAGTGACTTGGGAGCAAATTCAGGTAAATCCTATCCGGGCGCCATGTTGTCGCTTGCCTCGCACCTTACTCGGGCTGCAAAGTTTCCAAGCTTGTAAACTGTTTACTGTAAACAAAGCTGATATAATTAAGATGTACAGGGGTTATCTTGATGATTTCGGGGCTTAGCGTCCCCGCGGCCCGGTCCTCGACCGGGCCTCCTTTTTGTTACACACCCCCCAGGAAGCAGCCCGTAGCAGCTGTCTAACTCCCAGGTACCTATTTACTGCTAGGTGAACAGACGCATCAGGGTGAAAGAAACTCTGCCAATTTGTTTCCGCCTCCATCAGGGATCGAACCCGGAACTTTACGACTACGAATCCCGAGCGCTGTCCACTCAGCTGTCAGGCCTCCTTGTAAGGTGCCATAAGCACAATCAGAGAACTCCGTATAAGCATCAGAGGTCCACGGTTGTTCAACATACTACCAACTAGTATAAGAAATATTGACGAAACAACTAGGGGAGTACATTGTCATGTACTCCCCTAGTTGTGCTTGCTGGGGTTAAGCTTCGGCTCTTTGGCCCAGACAGGGCTGTCTTAGGCTTGATACCCCCCCCTTCAATACCTGCATTTGTGAAGACACCCCCCCCCCTCCCTGTCTCAATGCCTGGGTTTGAAGACAGGGCTGCCAAGTGGCTATGTTTATCATGCACGGGAATGTTGGTATTACTGATTCACTGTTGGTGTAAGCCCTGCTGTTGTTGGTGCTGGAGCCGTTGTTGATGGTGGGGAGTGTTAGCATCCCATATCTATCTCGACACACTATGTAACCCATCATAGTCTGGGGTAGCTGTATCGTAGCATCACATAGGTACACAGGCACGTCAGAATGAATGCGGCCACGGTGGCCTCGGCCCAGGGCGGCCCAGGCCGGTGCACGAGGTATGGGGGACCACTGGACATCTGCTGTGTTTGTCGGGAATGTAATTAAGCTCTTGGCACCCAACTTTTATACCTTTGTTATCTCCAGTAAGTAGGCCTACCGACACTTACTGTTATACTGTATACACAGTTAGTGCGTCTTCACACGCGCGCGTCTGCGTGTACGCGCCTATTTTTGCCAGCAAGATCGAGCGTTAGCTCTTGGCCCCCGCTTTACCATCCGCAGATATCTAATGCAATGACTCCTGGCATACTTCCGCATCACTCCAACTTTTACAATTATAAACGGAGTTTGCTACTACCACCTGCTCCTTTAGTTTATTCCATTTTCCCACTATTAAGCTAAAAGAAAACTTTCTACCGTCTGACTCCACGGATTCTGAAGCTTCCATCCGTGTTGATGTAAAAATGTTCTGACTAGAAAATGTCAGTGGCTGGCGAAACTAACGTACTGTACCGTTTTCTGTTTTGGGTTATCTTAGGAGGTCGGGCTGACTAATTCCCCATTGCTCGACGTCCTCCACCCACTGTGTGAATGTGATAGCAGTTGTGACATCAGAATACCCCTTGATTATTCCATTGTCATGTACTCCCCTAGTTGTGCTTGCTGTGGTTGAGCTTCGGCTCTTTGATCCGTCTTTCAACCGTCAATCAACAGGTGTACGGGTTCCTGAGCCTACTGGGCTCTTATCATATCTACAATTGAAACTGTGTATGGAGTCTGCCTCAACATGTGGCTTTGCTGCATTGTCCATCATTCAGTCTGTGAGTGAACAGGTTGCCATAGCAGCATATACATCCTCCTCCAATAGAATACCCGTTAGGGGTTGTTCATCCTGTTACTTGTACCCAGACACAGCTGGAGCGCCATAGTCTTCATCAAAGTCTAATGCTATTTGATCCTGATCTGAAGTGTCAGTTGTCAATTTTCCCATATAACACACAGGTGTATGGACTGTCAGGTGTTAACTGTCAGTATAAGGCACTTCATCAGCAACTTTTGTAAGTCATTGATAACAAGAATAAACAGCTGCCGAGGGGTCCCCCTCAGTTTACTTTAGTTCATCATGCACCCCATGCCCATCCCGTGGGCGGCAGTGGGCCCCATGCCCATCCCGTGGGCGGCAGTGGGCCCCATGCCCATCCCGTGGGCGGCAGTGGGCCCCATGCCCATCCCGTGGGCGGCAGTGGGCCCCATGCCCATCCCGTGGGCGGCAGTGGGCCCCATGCCCATCCCGTGGGCGGCAGTGGGCCCCATGCCCATCCCGTGGGCGGCAGTGGGCCCCATGCCCATCCCGTGGGCGGCAGTGGGCAAGGTTACACATAATTGGCTCGGGAACTGTACCCAAATATTAGTTTAGCTAAGCACGTTAATCGAGGTAAGGTTATTATATCGACAATGGGTTTAAGAACGACTACAGGTACTTTGCCAAACTCTAACACAAGATTTAACAAAAGGAATACAAACCGGTGACCAAACATATCTTGAAGTAGATCAGGGTGACCTTTTGTTTATAGGAGTTTATTGATCATGGAATGTGTGGTCGCTTAACGTCTGATGCGGGCTGCATGCTTCACAACTATTGTATACAGCACAACTATTGTATACAGCACAACTATTGTATACAGCACAACTATTGTATACAGCACAACTATTGTATACAGCACAACTATTGTATACAGCACAACTATTGTATACAGCACAACTATTGTATACAGCACAACTATTGTATACAGCACAACTATTGTATACAGCACAACTATTGTATACAGCACAACTATTGTATACAGCACAACTATTGTATACAGCACAACTATTGTATACAGCACAACTATTGTATACAGCACAACTATTGTATACAGCACAACTATTGTATACAGCACAACTATTGTATACAGCACAACTATTTTATACAGCACAACTATTTTATACAGCACAACTATTGTTTACAAAACTATTGTATACAACTATTGTATACAATGTGAGCCATTGTAAACGCAACCTGTGTCACCTAATATAGCACGTTTTTAACGGAACCGACCAATCTGGTTTGTTTTTAATTGAGGCACCGTAATGACGTTTTCTACGCATCGGCCTCAATAAATTGTGGGTTGCTTAGTTAACTGCAAATGTTTCTGGTTAGGCAAAACAAAGCAAAAAAGTACTTTTTCAGAGTGGCAAATCATGAGAGAGCTGGTGTACAATACACCAATAACGACCTATTGACTTGGCTAAAAAAAATCCTATCAGATCTTGGCCAAAAAAAAATCATGTCAGATCTTGCCCCCGCAAAAAAGTCGTCAGATCTTGACCAAAAAAGACACTAACAAATTCATGAGCCAACGTCAGTATTTTAAGAGTCCTCTGGTAGGTTAGGAGAGCAGGAAGTGCTCTTAGTTTCAAAACATGAAAACCGTTAATTGAAAGTTTACTCTCCTAACAGCCTAAGCCAGAGGACGCAAAACAGAAACCAGGACAATACTTTACTTTCGTGAGCCGATTTCATTTTGAAGTACGTAGATGTTTAGCCCGAGTGCGTATACGAGTGAAAAGCGAAGTAATTTGTTAGAGGACGGGTTGTAAACATGACGAGTGGAGGCTAGGCTACAGCGGACACAGATAAGTACGCGCCCGACAGAAGCTGCCAGCCTCCGCTAATATTACTTTTAATTGTTTTTCTCGTAATGTGTGTTGGTGCTTGATTTAATTCTGAAGGAAGTTTGAATTCCCAGCTGGTAAAACCTGCCTCTGTAACATTCGATCAACAAAAGATCAACGTTGATCAATGCTACATAAATATCATCTGACCAGATTTGCCTATGGAGCTAGAATAAGGGCCCTCGGTGTTGCAGGGTATTCCCATCTGCTCTTAGTATCTTCTGCAAAATTGCAACGGTTCCCGGTCAATCCTTTGTTTAAATCATCTATTATATGATATACGAGAAGTTTTAAGATGAATTCCTGGGGGCACTGAACTTGCAACTGTTGAAAACATAAGATTTCAGTGCAGTTATGTTAACTTTATTTCCCTCGATAAAATCATGCCCTTGACAGCTCGGCCCCTCCCTTGGGCTCGCCCAGTATTGCGTCCCGTCTGAACAAAAATCTCGAACTCGCCACATTAGTGTAGATAGTGAATATTCTATTATTATTATTATTACGTAATAGCATTATAATGAATAGGTTTAGATGAGATGCTATTTTTGTATAGCTGAACGCTATCCTATCTTCAATGATGATAATGCCATCAGAATGACTTTGACGTGCATTGATGATCATGTAGGGGGGGGGGGATATGTGGGCCGCTCCAAGCAACAGTCTGTTGGACCAAACTCTACCAAGTCAAGCCTGGCCTCGGGCCGGGAAGATGTCCACGGTTTGGACATCAATATTGCCAGTCAATCAATATTGATTGATTGGCAATATTTCTTATAGTCGCTGGTAGGATGTTGAACAACCGGGGACCTCTGATGTTTATACAGTGTTCTCTGATTGTGCCTATGGCACCTCTGTTCTTCACTGGTTCTATTCTGGACCATTATAAAGTTGTGTAATGGTCCATGAGGGTCAGAGTCGCCGTTGCTTCTTTTTCAGATCTGTGTACTGGGTGTAAATTGATGTAAATATGATCTTTATATTGTATACTATTTAATACTGAAAAAGTTAAAAATATGCTATACTGGAGTGTGTAGTTGTTAGTACATGTCCGTGGTTAGATGAATGACCAGTTTGTCCGGTAGATTCTAGTTCTATAGTTCTAAAATGATGATAAATCTGGTATAGAACAGGTGGCGGCTGGATGAAGGTGGAATGAGAAGTGAGGCAACAAACGGGTGGAGCTTGAGCACACTGCCGGGTGGCTTCTGGGATCTGCCTCCTCCCATTAGTCATTTCGCAAGCGGCGGGCACTCGTGCAACCTGACCGCTCGAGTAATACACTGCATTTTGACGCCAAAATCCTCAAACGAACAGTCTGTTGTTCTATGAACCATAGCGGCTCACAAACATTAAAGTTTCCTGTGCGCGGGTCGATCGGTTAGGTTAGGTTTGGGTGTGTTAGTACACTATTTTCTGTCTGTTGTGGGAAGGGGGGGGGGGGGCGGGCTTAATCCTGATTTCAACTCGTCCTCTCGAATAGTACATCGCATTTTGACTTCGACTGGAAACATTGACGTGACGTTGTTCACTACACATTTTAGGGAACAAATGTTCACTAATATGTTCCTCGGGAATAATTTCTGGAAGCGAGGCTCTGCACCACAAACATCTTTTAATAGAAAATGCAGAATAGAACCAGTGAAGAGTCGAGGTGCCATAGGCACATTCAGAGAGCACCGTCTTAACATCAGGAGTCCACAGCTGTTCAACTCCTTTCTAGCAAGCATTGGAAATATTGCCGGAATGAAGGGGGATGTATTCAAGAGGCACTTGGACAGGTTCTTGCAAGAAGTGCCGGACCAACTTACGCTGAAGTGGTATGTGGGCCTGCGGGCCGCTCCAAGCAACAGCCTGTTGGACCAAGTTATCACAAGTCGAGCCTGACCTCAGGTCGGGCTCGGGGAGCAGAACAACTCCCTCAACCCTCTCCAGGAATGCTCCAGGTATGCATGTACAGATATGCATACAAACATAATGTACATGTGCGCTCGTGTGTGTGTGTGTGTGTGTATATAAATTAAGTGAGCCTGTTGTGCGTCTTTAAAAGTTTGATATTGTAGTTTTATCTCTTGTATGTATGTATGTAGTGTTTACACGTTTTCTTAATCACAGTTTCTGGGCTTTTTATAATAATGAATTATACATGTTTATTATTAAAGCATTTGATGATTCTTAATTTAATGAGTAAACTTGAAGTTGTACAGCTTGTTGCAACACAGCTGTTGCCAACTGTTGCCAGCTGTGTTTTCGACATGTGTAAAAAAAAATTGGCCAGTAGTTCTTGTATATTCTGTTTAAGCCCTTATTTGCAATCTTTGTTTTGTAGCCAAAATAAAGGTTGATTTTTTGTGCGTACTATTGGCATGACCCGTGTTTTGTGGTCGTGTGTGGTTAAAACCGCGAATATGGCAACACAAACGTGTCAATATTGATACATATTCTCTCAAATATGCAAAGCATCAACATTATTCACTTTGATACTTTTTTCGACCAAATAGTTGCTGTAAGGACTTTCATTTTAGGGTGGGTTGGTAGTGGATGGGTGACCACTTAAAACAGGTTCCTTGGCAAAGTGGACCTTGATAAGCCTAACGGGCTTCCTGTCCTAACAATAGTATAGGCCTACCAGACCCATGAACGGCCACTCTCTTCACACACTAGTTTGTGGAGCTTTTTAAGTTGTGAAATTCCTTTGGCGTCACAACAACGTGGTACTAGCAAACTGATGAGCCAACTCTCTCAATGTCTCCAAAAAACTTGATTTTACAAGTAATTCCAATTATATAGATGACGAGTGAGGCGACGGTCGAGTTGCAGCAGAGTGAAAATCCTTACTTCTGGTATACCTGGTTGATGGGGTTCTGGGAGTTCTTCTACTCCCCAAGCTCGGCCCGAGGCCAGGCTTGCCTTGTGAGAGTTTGGTCCACCAGGCTGTTGATTGGAGTGGCCCGCAGGCCTACGTAGCCACCACAGCCCGGTTGGTCTGTTTGGAGGATAAACGATGGCACGCTAAGTTATGACAGCAGGCCGTCCTCTAGTGTGTTCAGTCACTAAAATGATCTACAAAATTACCCGAACCTAAGTTAGGCTAGGCTAGGACCCACAGATTGAAAACGGGACATCGTGAATTTTGTTAACCGCTATGATTTTTAGTACATCTTTAACGTTGGGGATTTTTGCGTCAAAATATAACGTTATGCGAGAGGACAAGTTGCAGACAGTACAAGCGTGCGTTGTTGTACCTTGTGCTTAAAGTACATCAGCATCTACGAACATGAGTCATTCCTATTGATTGATTGATGAAGATCAAGCCATCCAAGAGGTGGCACGGGCATGAATAACCCGTAATCTAATATTAAATAATTTTACTACATTAGTTTATTCAAAGTATTTTGATAACAAGGTAAAAAATTTCCAATTAGTTGGAAGATTTTATGGTCACAATAAAAAATATTATTGAATGATAGTGATGGTGCAAATCAGCAAGAAAAAACGTAAAATAGTGTAGCTACTTCGTCTGTATTAGAAACTAATTGTAAGATGTACGCGTTCAGAAACTGTTTTCCCCTTACCTAGATCATTTTAATGCAAATATTTAGAGCTTAAGAGTTGTGATAAAAGCCTAGACTAGCTCTTAATAGGATTTGTATGAAAAATAGCTTAGGCTACTTCTTGGAAAGGCAAGTTCTTTATCAGGATAAAGACTTTGCCTGCGTGGCTTTATAGCACTTAGAAGGGACAAGAAGACAAGATAAAGGAATAGTGCCCAATCACTTTCACCGTCGTGATTCAAACCCCGACCCTATAAAGATACACGGCCTTCGCTCTACCGAACAGTTGAAGTGGATTCGATCTAATAAATGTGTGAAAGACTAGACTACACAAGTTTGGTGTGGCAATATCAGTCACGTCAAAATGTTGGCAAATAGTGACGTCTTCAGTTCAGAAGATGAGCGACCATCTAAATAATAGACTCTGGTGGCCTTGAAAATGTGCTGACATGTTAAGTGTGGGAGGCAAGCAGGCGTTGCCTCCAGCAATGGAAGGTTCGCAATCCACTGCTAGACGCTTACACAATTCAGAGACGAGTTAATGCTATGCAAAGAAGCAAGAATACATGAGGTGACGTAAGAGAATTACTTCGGTGGTTCATAATGGCTGTCAGAGTACTGGTACCTAATGGTCTGCCGTTGAACTTACTTGAGTTGTGAAGATTGTTGCCGTGTTGGAACATTATTCTCGGTGACACGATAATTTAGCGTCAGTCCCACAACCTTGAAACACACAAAGAAGTAAATGTACATAATCATCTTATGTCCACGGCCTTCAACTTTTATTAGTTTCATTCTCTATTTAAATAGAAAACTGTAGTGTGTGTGTGTGTTTCTAAAAAGAGCAGAGTTCTCTAGAAAATATTCTAAATTTGTTCTGTTATCCAAGCGAGTTTGTATAGTGAAGCAGATGGGTTGTGTTCTGGAGGAAGTGACTATGCCTGTGCCGTGAGCGAGCATGCCCAAGTATGCCGCCCCAGTCGGTGTAAGAATGTACCCGGGCGGAGCCGGCTGTTAGGAACGAGCGTGTGCCGCAGCAACACATGGCTCCGAGTGCCCCGTATTTACATGGAGAGCAGCAGAAGCCAGTGTGATGGCGGGCCGTGGTGCCTGGCTCCCCGCACACCTCATCACGCCCAACAGGGTGACGTCGCTGGTGCCATGAGATCAACTCGCCACTACCTTGCGTCGAACACACACTCGCTTATCATCCGTTCACTTGGAGAAGCCTTGCCCGTCGTCTTTATTTTGGGAGTGAGCGGCGTGCTGCTGCTGCTTCTACTACACTGTCACCAGCAGGCCGGTGTGAAGACCGCCCCAGCTAAAGCCAAGAAAAGCAGAGGAGCTACACGGAGGAGAGCTGATCAGGTGGGTTTGACGTCACAGGTTTGCCAGATACCTTTACAGCGCGGCGGTGCAGCTGTCACTGACGCCACCCGTGCTAGTTATAGACGACGCTTTACCGGCTACCCTGCCAACGGTTCCTTCCTGCTGTTTACTGCCTCCACTTGCCGCCATTTGTCACACTACTCTACTTTGCACATCAAACACTGTTGGCAAATAATCAAGATGACAATGAAAAGGCAAAAACAGACAATATCTTAACCTAGCCATATATTATTTTTTCTGTTGTATCTCGATTATGCCCCAATTGTACAAACTGTGAAATATTTGATGTTCAAACGTCCACATTTACATCGTACATATATACCCGTATCTTAACAGGAAGACGGTTGAAGTATGTTCAGCATTTGGAGTGTCATAGTTACAGGAAACACGGCCTGTCGCCGCTGTCCTATTCAATTGCCCCCAAATATTTGCCCGTCACTATGGTGGCCGGGATAAGTCCTTAACGATTACTTCCCAATCAACATTTATCTATCTTGAGGTTATCTTGAGATGATTCCGGGGCTTTTTAGTGTCCCCGCGGCCCGGTCCTCGACCAGGCCTCTACCCCCAAGAAGCAGCCCGTGACAGCTAAAATAGGTACCCAGGTACCTATTTTACTGCTAGGTAACAGGGGCATAGGGTGAAAGAAACTCTGCCCATTGTTTCTCGCCGGCGCCTGGGATCGAACCCAGGACCACAGGATCACAAGTCCCGCGTGCTGTCCGCTCGGCCGACCGGCTCTCTTAAATTCTGGGAGCTGTAGTTGTAATTCCTAATAAGCTGTAGTAGCTGTAATTCCTAATAGGAATGAAGCGAGCTTCACATTAGACATGACTTGCACCGTGGTTGTGGAAGGACTTCAGCAGTCAATAGGCTATGTCGGTTCATTATATTCTAGAAATGTGTAAATTGAGGGCTAGGTTACTTACGAAGGCTCGGTTACTTACGAAGGCTCGGTTACTTACGAAGGCTCGGTTACTTACGAAGGCTCTTCAACCTGTCCTCTTACAAAGAACGTCGCTTTTCGCTCATATGTGTCACTAAGGCCAAAAATCGTCGTACAAGAAAATGAAAGCCGCTGGCGAAAGTGACGTACTGTCCTGTTTTCTGTTTTGGGTCCTCTGGCTTAGTCTGTTAGGTTAGGAGAGGACACTTTAAATTAACCGTATTCTTGAAGAATCGAAACCTTATGGGGACGGGCTGTGTGTATTACATAATTACGTCCACATTCCACAGAGATATAATTTACTAAAATAATATATATATATATATATTTATATATAATATATATATATATATATATATATATATATATATATATATATATATATATATATATATATATATATATATATATATATATATATATATGTCGTACCTAGTAGCCAGAACTCACTTTTTGGCCTACTATGCAATGCCAGATTTGCCTAATAAGCCAAGTTTTCCTGAATTAAGTATTCGTATTTTCTCTAATGTTTTCTTATGAAATGATAAAGCTACACATTTCCTTATGTATGAGGTCAATTTTTTTTATTGGAGTTAAAATTAACGTAGATATATGACCGAACCTAACCAAACCCTACCTAACCTAAACTAACTATCTTTTATCGGTAGGTTAAGGTTAGGTAGCCGAAAAAGTTAGGTTAGGTTAGGTTAGGTAGTCGAAAACCATTAATTCATGAAAACTTGGCCTATTAGGCAAATCGGGCCTTGCATAGTAGGCTGAGAGGGCGTTCTGGCTACTAGGTACGACCTATTAATATATATATATAATAGTATATATATATATTATATATATATATATTAATATATATATATATATATTATATATATATATATATATAACTAACATCCACTTGGGGTAACTAACTTCACAAGATTCATTAGCTAAATGAACTGTGGGGGTGATCAGTTTCTGAACCCATTATGTGCCTCTGTAATCTTTAACACCACTGCCCACGGGGTGGGTATGGGAAGCATTATGACTAATATAGAAAAATAATGATCGCTCGCCAGGAGTATCACATATACGTAATATAATAACTGAACTGTTAAAAGTAGTATTTACTCGTTTGATAGGTTGCGAGAATGGCTGTATAGTTGTGATGGTGTTGGCAACACCTGCTCATCCAGCTTTATGGAGTACTTACTGTAACTCATTCACACAATTCTTTATCAAGTAAGCTTAATCAAATTCTTTTGTCAGCGAGCATAATAAGTTGTCATTATTATTTATATATAGAAGTAAGTGTGTAAATCACGAAAATTAACACGTGATGAAAAATGAGTGTCAGACCACGGAGGAAGAATTATACATCTTCAGAAGGAATATTCCTTCTGAAGATGTACTTGATATCAGAAAGTAACTCAAGGAGTATTCCTGTTTAAATTCTCCCCCCGTGGTCTGACACTGTCATATAGAATTATGTATATATAATGTTGTATAGTATTAAAATGGCCCGATCGCCAATGTGTTGTGTAAAACAGATACACGGAAGAACGGGGAAGACGAGGCCAGAGTGTAAAACAGGAAGGGGATAGGGGTGAAGCTGGCCTCCCTATCCTTGGCAAGTGTGTAGCCGGGGATATGGGTGAAGTTACCTTACCATTGGAGTGTGTTTCCGGTCCGTTTACGTCCCTCGCCGGCCTGGTCTCGACCAGGCTCCGCGTTGCTGGACTGGTCAACCAGGCTGGTTTGACGCAGGCTGCTCGCAGGCTGACGCATGAATCACAGCCTGGTTAATCAGGTATCCTTTGGAGGTTCTTATACGCTGTTCTCTCTTGAACACTGCGAGGGGTCGGCCAAGTTATGGTCCCTTAGTGTGTAGTTGTAGCTGTTGAACAGTCTTCGGGCCTATGATGTTGATAGTGACTCGTATGAGTACCGGGGCTGAGTTGCTTGCCCTCAACGGGGTATTCTCACATCCTGCCATGCCTTCTGGTCTCAGGGTGTGTTATTTCTGTGTTTGCAGGTTTGGGATCAGCCCCTCCAATATTTCCACGTATA